>JAUJPP010000007.1:20032362-20632362 GCA_030562195.1 Nipponacmea schrenckii | reverse complement strand
AAATTGAGGAAAGATCATCATAACCTTTTTCTAGTATCTGCCAGTACAATTCAATATTATATATTATGCTTTTAAAATGGAATAAAAATTCATAAGTCAAGAATGCAGTAGAGTAAATACTAGTGTTGTCATCAACCATAATAAATATGATATTGTTATCTATATATTATAATATATTATATTATATCTCACCCTATTTCTACTGTCAGACAGTTTCTCTTGTAAAACTTGTAGAGATTCCTCTAGTTGATTTATCTGACTAACACATTGATTGTATCTTTCTTTATAATTATTTAATTCTGTATCGAGATGTTTTATATTATCTGAATTATTATCTATTGTATTATTTAATACAGCTATCTGTTGTCGTGATTCAGACAATGCTATATCATTATCTCTAATAATCTCTGTTTGTCGTCTAACCTACAATATAAACAGTAACACACTTCACATCATCAGAACCTGATATCTGTTTTAATCAATGACAATATCATTAAATCTTACTCCTAATTCTACAATTTGACTGATATTGGTCAAATAAGGGCAAGAGGTTGCAGCAGGATGACTAAAAGTCATTTTCAGAAATGATCAGCAGATCAGCTTTTCTATGTGATAAACTTGTATCTTATCAATAATTTTATTAATTTTAACAATCCACATAACCCTGTGTAAAAAATATACTTTTTCAAATCAGAACATAATTGCTGATTTGGCAAGCACATCATAATACCATTGTTCTAGGAAATGTTGCTTACTTGATCAGCAGAATCTTCATTTAGTTTGTGTAGCTGATTTAATTCTTGATTCAATGTTTCTGATGTCACTCTATAATCACTACATTGTTTCTGACTCTCACTTAATTCATTTTTACAGATATTTAATTCTTCCATCAGTCCATCATTATCTTGTTGTATTCGTTGTATATCTTGTTGATGATTAGATTGTAATTGTTGTATATCATTATTTAACTGGTCTACAGTACGTACATAGTTCTTGATCTTTCATAAAAAAACAACAAACAATAAAACTGGTAAAGTTTGAACATTATTTCAAACAACTTATGTCATCAAATTATAAATTTGGATATTTGAATCAGATACTTCATTAAACTATGAATATTTATAATAGTTCAATTTTTTTATTTCACATTTAATATAAATGCTCAATAATAAGACTTCATACTTCATGAATTAATAACGGCAAAGCTGCAGGGGAATAGTGTGGCAAAAATACAATTGCAGTATTTGATTAAAAATTGATGACCAATGGACTATCACCATGTATAAACTCATGCATCAGACCTAACAAAATGCTATATAAGACTCAGAAAGAGTGTAACTAAAACATTCATTTATTGTATTTTTTATCCACAAGACAATAACAATTCAGTCTCAGAATTTATGGTGGTAAGAAACATCTTTAAATTCTAACAGTATATTCCTAAGCATTAATTAGCATGCATTTTACAGTATTCCTTATTATATTAAAATTATGTTAATTAAGCTACATGTATGTTATATTTTATATTCTTATATCTAATAATAACTATTACTATAGTTCTTTCTCCTCATTATTTCATTGCTTAATGTTAATTGTTTAATTATTATCATGTACTAATAAGAATTCTGTATTCATGCAGACTAATATCTGACAATGTCTCATATATATCAATCTCAGACTGGCCTGTAACAGCCAGATGGATCTTTTTTCTCATATGGTCTAAATGATTATAATGCAGAGCTAAAATTGCATGCAAGTCTCCGAATTACATTCCAACCTAGACTCTAGTAAACTCTGATTGACAGAGTTTTAATAGATTTACATAAAATCCTTTCAAGTTTTCTGTCAATAATGTGAATACAACTAAAAAGCTCCAAATCTTTGACAACTTGTTTGATAATTATAGTAGTTTTCAAAAATTGTTAAGCCTTAGACTAATGTTCAATATAGGCCTGAATAAGATATTTATAAAAGAGCCATCAAAGACCAATCAGACAGTTTAGATCACATATAGATGACTAAAGATATTAACCAAACTAATACCCAACAAGCAGATGAACATACACCAAGTTGGACAGACAAATAGGTGATACTAGGTGAAAATGGTGACATATTCAAGGTACCAGGATGCAAAAAAAATATACAGTATAAATTACCTTGGTAGGATTGAACATATCAATTTTAGAATAACAATATTACTGGGTAAGATAATAAAGGTAATATTATTATCTAAAATTGATATGTTTCAATATAATTTTTAATGTTGTATTCGTCTATTCTAAAGAATAAAAATATAAATCATCAGTATAAACTATATAATTATTCCAAAAACTAGAAATTCTATTATAATTTAAAAACGTTAATTGAATAAAGTATGAATATATTTACCTCGTGTCCAGTTATATCTTGATCATGTTGTAAATCTTGAATTAATTTCTCATCTCCTGCTATCTGTACAATTAAATTAACTATGTTATTAACACATGTGAGCACAAAATCAACAAAGGTGGAGTAAACAAAAAACAAAATCTCAGTACTAAGCAACATATTTCTCTACATGTAATTTCAATTGTAAAAAATAAAACAAACCTTTTGGTCAGCAGAATCTATTTGTTGTTGTAAATCTTTAATATCTTGTTGTAGTTGTTTGATTTTATTGTTTAATCTTGTTATTTCTTCTTCTCTTATTGTTAACTACATAACAAATACAAGAAATAGATCTTTATAATATATTGAAATATATATAAGATTCAGTTATATCTTTAATTGTACATCAATATTGTAACTCGAGTTGAGATTGTTTGAGAATGTTTTTACAGCTTATTGTTGGAAGCATTCCATTTCACATGTAGATCCAAGGTTAAAGCATTGAAATCATTGAAGTTTAGGTTATTTTACCTCGTCAGAAACACCTTGATAATTTTGTTGCATTGTATCTAGATCTGTTTGTGACCGTAAGATAGCCTGGTCTCTATTAGCTACCTACAATAATACAAGTTTAATAATCAATCTAATTCAAAATATAATACAAAATATCTATCAATTGGAATAATAATATGAATTGTTTAATTCTAACTTTAGGAAATTTATAGACAATAAAATCAAGAAAAAGATTATCATTGCAGACATATTGTGGGTGATTTTGTATGTAACACTTAATCTTGTTCTCCTACAAAACTTACCTCCTTTTGACATGTTCTATGTTTCTCCTGTGAAATAGTTAATTCTAATTCTAACTGATTTAGTTTATCTTGTAAGACTAGAACTTCTTGACTATTCTGTTGATCAGAATTATTTAAATGACTGTTTTCTTCTTTTAATTTGGCTATATCTTCTTCTTGTTTCATCACCTATTGAAATATATTTGGTTAAATTAATAAAATAGATCTAAGAAGTAGGTTGTTTAAAGTAACTTACGATATGACATAACAATGTACGACATAACAAATAAATAGAAACAATAAATAGAAACCATATAGATAGGTGAGTATTGGAAGGTTGTGTCATAACTTGTCATACCCAATCTGCTTTATATATGCCTTAAAATGTCTCTTATTAAATGTGATGTACCAACCTAATTATAGGTTAGAATTATGAATACAGCTTCTGACATTCTAACAAATAGTCAATAGTTCTGTACCAACCTGATCATAGCCACACGAATACTGCTTCTGACATTTTAACAAACAGACAATAGATCTGTACCAACCTGTATAGCATTCAGAATACAGATTCTGGCATTCCAACAAATACCAACCTGATTATAGCAGTGTAAATACTAATTCTGATAACAAATAGTCAATAGTTCAGTACCAACCTGATTATAGCAGTATAAATACAGATTCTGGCATTCCAACAAAAACCAACCTGATTATAGCAGAGTAAATACTAATTCTGATAACAAATAGTCAATAGGTCAATAGTTCTCTACCAACCTGATTATAGCAATCTGAATACTGATTCTGGCATTCCAACAACTCTTCTTGTATTTCTTTAATAGTGAAATCTTTCTGTGTTATCTGTTATTATAGTAATATATTAGCTTAGTGCAGAAAAAATACACATCAATTTGTGACAAATAAATAACTCATCAAGTCACACAGATTAATAACAAGATAAATTCCTCTTGCTTAATTTAATGAGAATCTGTGTTCTTGTTTGATAAACATCAGGCAAGAGTTCTTGATAATTAAAATTCCACTTAAGCTTAACATTTGGACAAATTGGTTTCATATTAAGAACAAACAAATATTAGATGCTTTTGAAAACACAAACTGTATTGAAATATACACCAAAAGATTTAATGTTCATATTAGTGCCAGTTTAGAAACATGTAAAAACTCTTACAGTAACATCAGCTTGTTTCCGTGTTTTATCCAAGTCTACATGACAATGTGTTAAACTATCTTGTAATCTAATTATCATATCATTCTGTTGTTGGATCTGAAATGAATAATTGTAAATATGATTTCCAATTCACAAACTATACAATCTTCATCTTGGCTATGTATCCTATAGAATTAGGTCAATAAAAGAAGATTTCAGAAAGATCATCATCTAGGCCCTAACATATTACTAAATACAAGCAGCTTTTTGATGTCATACACACTTAGCTTTAATTGGAATTACGAGAACCACAAATTTCTGACTGGAATTAAGATGGTAAACCTCTTTACAAATACAAAAAAAATACCAACCTCAGTGAGTTTTTCCTGATGTTTAGATTTTAATCTATTTATCTCGAGAGTTAATTTCTGTAGATTTTCATCTCGTACTAAAACCTTGCTAATTGTATCTTTCTGTTGTTGATGTAAAACTTCTAAATCTTCACGTAACTGATGCACCATTTCATCTTTAGTAGACAACTGGAAGGCAAGAATATTTTAATTAGATCTTGTTGGCTAGGCAAAACAACACCCAACATTTTTTGTAGTTCATATAATGCTCGTCTTTTTGCAAAAAGAAATGATGCAACTTTTTCACTAGTTAGGAAATACATGTGTGAGAGGAAAGCTGGCGTTAAACTGGAATGGAAAGAACTTTGTCCTGTTAAATGTATTAATTGGAAGTTATATTTTAAAGATTGAAATGATGTTTGTAATATCATTATTTCTGTTTAAACTATAAAACAGAATACACAGAACTGGTGTATGATTTTATAACAGAAAATTATTCTTACATTATGTTGGAGATTTTCATTCTGTGATTGACTGGTTGTTAAATCTAAACTTAAACCTCGAACTTTATCTTCTAATTTATTAATTTCATCAATTAAAGTTAATGATCTTTTCTTACTTTCTTCAAGGTTACTCTCTAAATTACTGATTGTACTTTTCTTTGTCTCAATCTGAAACAATAGTATTTTATTGAGGAAATAAAATGAAAGTCGGGTAAAAAAAATGAAAACAAGAAAATAAATCAGAAAAATTTGTCATAGCACTTGAAAGTAAGCACAATTTAGATAAGTTTTCAAATTGAAATAGAAAAAATATTACCTCTGTTCTATAGGCTCTCATTTCACCATGTAGTTGATCTTTCTCTCTGTTTAACTGACTCACCTGACAATAAATATATTATTTCTTATAGAATATTGAATGAATTGAATTAAAGTTTAAAGTTTATATTTTAGTTACCATGGCCTACATATAATATATAAGCAATAAAACTCTAACCTATTCTTATTACTTGAAGATATTTTTACCTTTTCTTCAGCTTGACTGTTTTTCTCCTGTAAGTTGACCTGCTCCATTTTTAACCTTTTAATAGCTTCTTCACGGCGTTTAACCTAAAGTCAGTTAAAATCTTTTATTCAAGAGTGGGGATGAAAACACATACTTAACTTTAACAACCAATATCTATATTATAACAGAAATAAATTCTATATGCAGTTGTAAATGTAATATCCAACTATCTTTCTAAGATATTATGAAGAGTTTCATGCCAACTTACCTCAATATTGAGTTCATCTTGTTCACTCTGAGCATTGATAGTAAAAGCCTGTATTCTAGCCTCTAATCTACCATTTTCTTCTATAGATTCTCTATACTGATCTTTGATACACGACAAGTCATTACTAAGTTGATTGATGGTGATTTCAGATCTTGATAGCTGACATATAAAATAGTCCCATTCAATATAATACCATTCATATTCACTCTATATTTGAATTCTTCAGTACAAACAAATGTTTGACTATAATTTTTACCGTGTTAGTTTTACTTAGTCAATGAAGTGCCAAGAATATAATTGATCATATAATTGGAATGATTTTTAAACTTAAAAAATTGAATGGTTGTTAACAGTTTTTTTACAAACCCTTTTGCCATACATGTGTTTTCTATATACCACTTCCCAATACTGTACTCTCAAATAAATTATCGTACCTTTCAACAAACTGACCCTTTCATAAGTAACCACTTTAGTAAGCGATTTGAAATATTTCCAGACCAGTTGCTCAATCTAAGTTTGACAGCATTTTATAAAAACAGTTTGAAATAGTAATACAGTCTTACATCATCTGCTATTCTTCTTCTGTCATCATCAACTCGAACAAAATCACGTTCCAATTTCTGTAGACTGTTTTCTTTCTCTCCTAGTTGTGTTTGTGTTTCACGTAACTGTCCTTGTATTCTTCTCAATTGTTCTTCTTTAGATAGTAACTAAAATATAATATCATCTTGTGTTATATAAGAGAACACTATGACACTCTAGATTATGAGTATTAAGAGTATTCTAATTCCAAGCTAAGAATTTCTCTTTCTGATATAATAGGCCACATAAAAATGGCATGCAATATACATGTAAAAGGTCTGCAACCTTACTCCTTTCACAAAAAAGAATTCATTTTGAAAACCTTGTAAAAAATTATCATGCATAGAATAATCATGAATTTCCTCATTTGCATTCTTACCTGGCCTTCATTCTGAGACAATTTTTCATGAAGAATATTCAGTTCAGCTTTAAGATGGGAGATTTCATTGTCTTTCTCTCCTAGTTCACCTTTATAATTAGTTTCTACTCTTGATGAGGTAATATCTCGTTCTTGTAGACTTGTTTGTAATCTGTCCAACTAGAATACAATATCATCTTTAAATAAATTACATCAACAATTACCTCTTGAAATAAAGTACATCAATGTTCCTATAAGTGCTCTCGGAGCATGAGATAAATATAGTTGTTTTCTGTACTTAAAATACGACAGCATTCAGCTTAGAATAAAATCTTGCTTCCAAGCCACCAATTTCCATATTACAATGTGTTCCCACAGTACAATGATATCTACTATAAATGTGCAATCAAAGCATGATGTTGTTTACCATACAAGTTTGAGCTCTGTATTTTATGAATTCTGATAAAACATTCTGTTCATTTCTATACAAGTGGAGCTAGACTACCATCTTCCTTTCTCTCATGACAGAACCATGTTACATACCTCTCTAGATTGTGTAGAATATCTGGTCTGTAATTGTTGTAATTCCCTTTGTGTTTCATCACATTTCAACTGAGACTCATGAACCTTCAAAATATGTACCTTGATTATAACATAATATTTAGTTTCTTTTCTTATCATTATTTTTAGTGTTTAATAACCTAACCATCACAGATTCATAGCTCATTGTAATCAAGAGTGCAGTAGTATTTAAAGAAATTAATCTAGCCTTTTGAAAAATACCATAAAGTATTATGTGATGTATTGCTGTGAAAGTTATTGCTGTGAAAGAAAATTTCTATCACAATTACCTTGCTATTAGCTAAACTCAGATCATCTTTCAGTTGACTAATCAGTTCATTTTTCTGTTTGAGTGATGTCAGTGTATCAAGAAGTCTGTCTTCAACATCTCGACTTTCAGACCGTAGTTTTACTATCTCTTCTTGGCGACCGTTAGCTTCAGTAGATAATACATCTCGTGTATCTTTAGATGATGACTGTAGTTTTTGTATACCAGATGATAATTTTAATATCTACAAAAAAATAATAGAAATAGAATTGGTTACTTCTTCTAAACTAACATTGAAAACCCTACCTATCAATAACTATTGATACTGACATATGAAGTTAGGTTTTCTTCAGCCTCTACTTACAATGTTATTAAACCGAGTACATGAAGGTGGCAATTATACTTTAATTGTAAGCTATTGTAACTACCTTATCCTGGGCATCACATTCCTGTTTCCTTATAGTTGTTAATTCATTTTCTAAATACTGTATTCTATTTCTAGCTAGTCGTAACTAAAATATAAAACATATTCTATATAGAGACAGTGGTGAACCTAACTAGCTTCATTGACTAATACTTAATATATGTACATTCAAAGCTTGAATGAAGTTGGTACAAAAATCAGGCATCTTTCAACTAAGTTTTCAATTTATATTCTTCTGCTAAAATTGAAATTTCATATTTCATTTTACACATCTGCATGTGGTCAAAACAACAAACCTCATTTTCTGTTTCTGTTAATCTTTTCTTTACTGTATCATTTTCTATAGACTTTTCTTGATCTTTGTATCTCTGCAGCTATAAAAACAAAATACAAAATTAATAGAAACTATTAGATACAAGTATACATAATTACAAGATAACAAGGTTCCAAGTTTGTATTATATATTACAGATATATTGTATATTACAGATTTATTGTATATTTACAGATTTATTGTACATTACAGATGTCTATTATAGATATGAATTACAAGAGAGCATATGGATATAATAATGGATGGTGGCTTCTTCTATTCTCTCTGACTAATACTGAATGAAAATATAACTAAAATCTCGAAGCAAGATTAAATGTGAAGACTTCAATATATATTCATCAGTATTAAGAAATTTGTCAAAATCTATTGTTCATGTTCTAACAACACATAAAAATACTGAAAGCCTTTGACAATAAGCTGAAAACTATCAACTACAAAGTTACTGAAAATCACATACATTGCACTTCAAAATATCTAGACTACGATCAAGTTAAAATTACTATAGTATACAAATAAAATGCTTCATAACTCTAATACTAAACTACTATTTTAACATTTACAATGTTACATATATAATAACAAATTGATACAGGAAGTTATAGTATAAGCATTATTCAATAGTTCATTGGTGTATTATTTAAACCTGCTGGATTTGCATCTTAAAATTATCAAAATTGCGAAATAATAATAAAACAGTGCGAAAGTTAGAAAATAAAACAGTATTATGTGTTCTATAACAGTCTACAATGTACAGTGCTCTACAACTATTATACCTCATCTTTTCCCTGTTTATATTCTTCTTGTATTTTTAATAATTGTCTTGATTGTTGATCAAGCTAAAACCAATATTATACATTAGTTATCAAATATCAAATCTCCTTTTGTTTGGTTAAAGGGAGTCTACTGGATTGAAAAAAGTGGAAAATTAGAAGCAATGATATTTTAAATTTATATAAAGTCTGTTTAAGATGCTGTGGATAGAGAGAAGGAGTTGGAAACAAGTCAAAGCAATGCATAGAATTCTGCACAGACTAAGATATACAATGTTCCTACCTCTATAACAGCTGTATCTCGTTTATCTTGAAGAGTTAATACATCTCGTCGTAATTTCTGTATAGTTTCATCACGTCGAGCTAGTTCAGATTTTAATAAACTATGATGATCTTTAGTCGATAGTTGACTATCATGTAGACGTTCCTGTAATACTGACAGCTACAACAAACAATAATCTTATAAATCAACACAAAACACAAGACTATAGGGTTGAGCAGGACCAGAGTCTGTAGCCAGTGAAAGTTAATTAGATAACCAAGGTTCAATTGTTGGCTCTGATAGACTCAGAGAAATTAATTATTCTCATCTGTTAGCAAGATAATAACAGAAACCCAGAAAATAACAGAAATAACAATTTGAGTGAAAAGGCGGAAAATACCATAAAAAAGCATACTTTTTGATAAGAATAAGATCTAGCAATAAGGTAAAACACAGTGTCATAACAATGTTTATATATATACACATCAGAATTGAATCTTGATACATGCGATTGATTTCATCAAAACTTTCAACAGTTTCTAGTGAGACATACCTCTTCATAGGCCTTCCTTTTCTGTTCCTTCACTTCCTTCAGTTCATCTTCTAATACCTGATTTCTTCTTTCATCACTTGATGTCTGAAGACAGAAAAAAATAGAAATAGTCACTTACTTTTCCACTAGTATAAATATCACAGTTTTACAATTGCTAGTTTATACATGTAAATTGCCATCCCCTTGATAGAATTCCATTCTACAAACAAATAGTAGAGGCTTATCTATTATACTAGTAGGTATAAGCTTACATAGATGAACAAAACAAATCAAAACAAGTGAGTACCATATCATGTTGAATAAGTTAAGATTATGAAAATAACATATAATATTCTGAGTTGACAAAACAAAACCATAAAACAAAAACTTAATGTTGACTATTGCTAGTTATACATACATCTAGAGAATGATGACTTCTAGTAGAATAACCTGAATCACTTCGTAACTGTCTAATACTATCTTCATTTTTGCTTAACTATAAAATAAATATTTCACACACATCAAATAATTAAACATATTATATGTTTGCCTACTAGAATATATTTATAACGAAAATTGAAGCAAATCTATTTCAAAAGAAAACCTGATGGTATTCATATCATCAACTTACGTAAATAGCAAATATTGCTAATATCTAAATAACATCACTTAATTGCAATGACCCTAGTTTGTGGTAATTACAGAAAGGCTTGCTGACAAATGTTCATTGTAGTATTCAGCTGAATTAACAAAAGTTTAATTAATATAAACATGCCTTATTCAAATCCTTAAAAATAACATACATGATAACAAGGCAATAGGTGATGATATTCTGTATAATAAATATTAAAGATAGCTTGCCAGGCAAGGTAACATACGCCCACTGGCAGCATTGAATTTGAAAAATAAATAGAGCAATGACTCAAAAACATTAACTAAATGGATATTGAAGTCAAGGGCAAAAACTCAAAAACACCAAGTTTCATCAAAATCCATTGAAAATTGTAGCTTCTATTGAACCACAAAAAAAATTTGACACAATCTTACTAAGTCAAGGGCAATAATTAAAAAACTGTTCATCGAAAAATCATCAAATTCGAACTTGACTGTGTCTTATCAATTCTAATGCTCACACCAAGTTTTATTTAAATCCATTGAAAATTGTAGCTTCTATTTTGTCTACAAATATAGAGGCAGGGGCAATAACTCCAAAACTGTTTATCGCAAAATCGTCCAAATCGAACTTGACCGCCCTCTTATCAATTCCAATGTTCATACCAAGTTTCATTAAAATCCATAGATAATTGTAGCTTCTATAGTGTCTACAGAAAATGAATTTTTACGCAATTTTACTTAGTCAAGGGCAATTACTCATAAACTATTCATCAAAAAATCGTCAAATTTGAATTTCTGATAAAAACTGTGGCCTATATCGTGGATATAACCCAAATTTGACGCGTTTTTACTAAGTCAAGGGCAATAACTCAAAATCTGTTCATTCGATAATTTCCATTTTGGAACTTGACCGAGATATCATCAATATATACATGTATACCAAGTTTCATTAAGATCGGATAAAAACTGTAGCCTCTATCATGGATACAACCCTAATTTGACGCATTTTTACTAAGTCAAGGCAATAACTCACAATCTGTTCATGCAATGATTTCCATTTTTGAACTTGACAGAGATATCATCAATATATACATGTATACCAAGTTTCATTAAGATCAGATAAAAACTGTAGCCTCTATTGTGGATACAACCCAAATTTGACGCGTTTTTACTAAGTCAAGTGCAATAACTCAAAAAACGTTCATGCGATAATTTCCATTTTCGAACTTGACCGAGATATCATCAATATATACATGTATACCAAGTTTCATTAAGATCGGATAAAAACTGTAGCCTCTATTGTGGATACAACCCAAATTTGACGCGTTTTTACTAAGTCAAGTGCAATAACTCAAAAACCGTTCATGCGATAATTTCCATTTTCGAACTTGGCCGAGATATCATCAATATATACATGTATACCAAGTTTCATTAAGATCGGATAAAAACTGTAGCTTCTATCGTGAATACAACCCAAATTTGACACGTTTTTACTAAGTCAAGGGCAATAACTCAAAATCTGTTCATTCGATAATTTCAATTTTCGAACTTGACCGAGATATCATCAATATACACATGTATACCAAGTTTCATTAAGATCGGATAAAAACTATAGCCTCTATAGTCTATTGTGGATACAACCCAAATTTGACGCGTTTTTACTAAGTCAAGGGCAATAACTCAAAAACCGTTCATGCGAAAATTTCCATTTTCGAACTTGACCGAGATATCATCAATATATACATGTATACCAAGTTTCATTAAGATCGGATAAAATCTGTAGCCTCTATTGTGGATACAACCCAAATTTGATGTGTTTTTACTAAGTCAAGGGCAATAACTCAAAAACCGTTCATGCGAAAATTTCCATTTTCGAACTTGACCGAGATATCATCAATATATACATATATGCCAAGTTTCATTAAGATCGGATAAAAACTGTAGCCTCTATTGTGGATACAACCCAAATTTGACGCGTTTAAGTCAAGTGCAATAACTCAAAAACCGTTCATGCGATAATTTCCATTTTCGAACTTGACCGAGATATCATCAATATATACATGTATACCAAGTTTCATTAAGATCGGATAAAAACTGTAGCCTCTATCGTGGATACAACAAATGTGGACGGACCGACGGACAGGGGCGACGGCAATATACGTCCACATTTCCATGTGGGCCTATAAAAATATTTATCTTACCTCTATTGTTAGTTGTCTATTTCTATCTTGTAACATTTTAATGCTTTGATTTAAATTAGATACTTCATTATCACGTAATCTTAATTCACTTTCAAAATCTTTTAAATCAGACTGTAATGAGGCTACTTTTCTTTCTCTATTAGATAACTGAAAGGAATACAAAATATATAGAAATCATGAAAAATAAAATTCTAGGAAAACATAATGGAAGAGAAATAAAATTGGTTTACAGAGACTATTCTTTTTCTGTGTTATACTGAACTTGATTGATAAAAGTAGTTAAATTTAAATAAAGAAAATACAGAGTAATAAGTCAAAATTCTTATCTTATACCTGATAAGTATTAAAACTTGTGAATTTTTTTATTAACCCAATTATTCTAATACATTAACAAAGTAATTTAATTTCATCTTATCTTTGTCTAAAAGTCACAGAAGTTCTGTGTACGTCTATTATGGCATTCACAGCTATCAAAACTAATTATTTACAAAATGAATGTAAATACCTCATATTGTATATCATCTGCTGTTTGTTGTGATTTACGTAAATCATTTTTTAACTGAGCTATAGTATAATCTTTATCTGTTGTACCACCCGTACTACTAGCATACTGACTTCTTGACTGGAAAAGTTACAATATAAACATTGATAAGACCTGTTTTTACCTTTAAACATTATACCTTTTTACTAAATATATATTCTAGGTTTCATAGACAGAATTATTAAAAGCACAGGGCAAATATCACTGGCCATGTAGCTAAATGGTCTCAATAATCAGTTACACTATTCTTCTGAACCACAAACTAAATGTCACATCAAGAATAACTAGTGGTATCATAGGTCAATACTTTAATCATGAATATCTCTATATAACTTCTCATCAAAATACCAACATGTAAATATTAAATGAAAATTAAGTTAGGTATATATTTAAAACTAGTATAATATATTAACCTGATATTGTAAATCTTGTTTTAAACTTTCTATTGTTTCTTCTCTTCTCTTTAATTTTTCTTCTAATTCTTTTATAACATCATTATCATTACTGTCAATAGAAAATTTAAACAAGTTTTTAGACAGATTGTCTATATTAGCTCAATATGGTGAAGAGAGGTCTTATGGATTCCTGACATGAACATGTAATGAGTCCAATGTCTACATAAAGCTTCAAAATGACTGAGTGGTATGTTTGAACTGTTCTATTTCTACAATGCATTTATTTTTTTAAATATCTTAGACTGATAATTCAAAGTTTTAAATGTCTCACAGGGGAAATAATTAGAGATCAAATAAAAGTGAATGAAGAAATTGACTCACAGTTTGAAAGTTTTATCATGGAAAGAACCAAACACATGATGATGTGATAATTCACGAAATCTAACTTTATCTACCTATTAAGATAAACACACATTAACAACATAGTTTCACAAAATCTAACTTTATCTACCTATTAAAATAAACACACATTAATAACATAGTTTTTCACCTAGATTTACACCTTAATCCTCATTCAGAAGGTTTAATGAATGTTTAATTTTATTCCTGCTTTTGGAAACATTGAAAAATGCAATTGTACTATAATATTATAAGATACTTCCCCAATTTACTAATGGTGTATCAATCATATTTTCCAGGAATTGACAAGTCTGTTAAGTTGTGACTTGAAGTAAAATATAGTATTACTTTTAAAATAAAGAAATACTTACCTCCCATCTAC
Source organism: Nipponacmea schrenckii (assembly GCA_030562195.1). NCBI lineage: Eukaryota > Metazoa > Mollusca > Gastropoda > Lottiidae > Nipponacmea > Nipponacmea schrenckii. The sequence goes on along the minus strand of JAUJPP010000007.1, from coordinate 20,617,790 downwards.
CTGTTGACTTAGCTTTCCTCATAACATCTACTAACTGATCTATATCATAATTCAAATTACTATTCTCTTTTCTTAGATGAGTACATAGATCTTCTTGTTCTCTTAGCCTTACTTTCATATCCTAAAATATTAGAAATTATACACCTTAATTTATCTTGATAACTCTTTATACACATTTAGAAGAGAAATAACAATGTAAATAATGTATTTACAGAATAATAAACAAATTAATAACATTTATTAAACTAATAAATCAATTTTGAAATCCCAAGCATAAATTAATTAATATACAATACAGTATTGTTTAATCAAGTTTATTAAACTAGTATTTAATTAGTTTAATAAACATATTTAATAAAAGTACAGTTTGGAGTTTGATCACTATTATCTTTCCAAAGCACACAGTTATTTTCCCATTATTTTAAAGAAAATTGGAATAATAAGCCTCAAAAGCCTTAGAACATGTTTAAACTGATAAACACGTTAAATCTTCAAATTTTGTCTTAGAGATGACTAACAGTACAATGGTCAGGCTGCTATTCCATTTCTCTAATTATAGAAATTTTAAAAAAATACTCTTGTTCAGACAATACATTTTTTAGATGCCAGCTCTATACTTATTAATTCTATGTTTGTAGAGACCAAATCTTATTGTTGCACAGATCTTAAGCTAGATATTTAAATATCTATTTCAAGCTTCAAAATACAGGTGAATTTTTAGAAAAATATTGGGGACATTAATTTTGTTGTGAAAATCTTCAAATAACAGCCAAGTACAAGGAACAAAGTAAACTTAGAGTTAATTAAAGACAAACACATCAGCTTATCACAATATGCCTATCATTTGTTGACATCTCAATTTACTGCTAAATTAACTAATGAAAAGTACATAATGAGATTAAACAACAATTTTAATTATATTTACCTCCATCATTGTTTCAGCTCGTGATTTCTCAACTGTTATTGTCCTTAATTCTCTTTCTAAATCTCTTGCTTTAGACATATATTCCTATAAAATACACAACATTTAGACATATATTCCTATAAAATACACAACATTTAGACATATATTCCTATAAAATACACAACATTTAGACATATATTCCTATAAAATACACAACATTTAGACATATTCCTTTAAAATACACAACATTTAGACATATATTCCTATAAAATACACAACATTTAGACATATATTCCTATAAAATACACAACATTTAGACATATATTCCTGTAAAATACACAACATATAGATATAATAATATACATTTAGACATATATTCCTATAGCACACACAACATATAAGAAACAATATAAATAGATAACTATGAGGTAAGATAGACTTAGACATAAATTCCCTAATATATACAAAATAGATGCAATAGATACTTATAACATTGATTTAGACAAGAATTACAGATTGTGTTAAACTGTACCATACACAATATAAAGTTGAATGATAGATTTACACATATACCTACAATATATACACAATAATTATGGTATCATAAACAATTAGTTTATTGCCCCATTTGTTTCTGAAAAATTCCAGGTATTAATAACTCTTTTGGAAGACTGCACCAAGGCCCTAGAGCATCTCAGTAAACAGTGTGTCAACAAAACTAAATTCATTAGACAAAGAATCTTATATTAGGCCTACACAAAATGTTCTTAGATGTTATATATCTTTAGACAATAGACATACCACAATATTGGACATAATTCTTCAAAAATTTAAAGGACAGAAAACAAGTTGATTTGGAAAGAATGAAACAGAAATTTATATTATAATGTATTGTATATAGAGGTGAAGTGTATTTTGATATATGTGTGATATCTAATTAACTTGTAGTTGGTTGTCCAGTTAACAATAGACACTGTATTACTATTTCTATAGCTCAGAATGTTGTTATCACAGGATTATAGATTATAGAGAAATCTTAGTATAGTTTATTAATATTTTAACCATAAGTAATTCTTTGAGAATAAAGAAAATTTATAAGAAATGGTGTTTAGGTGCACTTATGTAATAAACATTTAAGGAAATTTGGCATAAGAGCGTCATTTGCAGACATTTGAAAAAAAGAAACTTGTACTGTACCATAACATGTGATTTTAAAAATTGTCTCTTAATTAATGCAAAGTGACCCTCACACCATAGTGATCACCAGTTGTGCATTGTTGCAAATAAGAACAGTTTCAAACACAACTCTCATACAACTATTATCTTTAACAAATATCAATTGTTTTAGAGTGTTTGGTGTTCTAGAGTTATAAACACACCATGTCTTGATGTCCCGTGATAATTTTGCACCTTAAGACTATTGCAATTTAAACAGACAGTAAAATAGAAAGAAAGATTCAGGCTCAAATCAATGCCACGTTTGGTCGGTAGATAATATTTCAAAATGAATTCCTTGTATGGTAAATATGTAATAGAATTTCTTATTTAATTAACATAGCTTTCACTCTTCCCCAGTCAAAAATGTTCATAGTGTTGTACAAATTAAAACAAGCATAAAGTATTGAACTTGAATCATCCACCAATTATAATCTATTTTTCATTACAAAGACAAATTGTGAAATTGGTCCAAGGCCTATAAATCATGATTCATTATTCATGTTATACAAAATGATATAATAGAAAAATTTCATTCAACATATAATAATGGATATTTTATGTAAATTGTCTTACAGCAGGTAGAAGCTTGCATAACATTTTCCTTTCATCATACACTGAGAACCAAAAGAGCCAAACATAAATACCTAAGAAAAACTGGCAAGGGATATGCAATCTTTTCAGTCTTTAATGGGATGTCAAGATTTGACAATAGGACAATGTTTCAAGTCTTTACACACTTAAAACATCCCATTGCCCTGGTGTTCTAGACAATTGCTTTTCATGAATTACTTACAGTGTATGATTTCTAATAAAAAACAAGCTAAAGTTTTAAAATTATAAAGATTACTATGTCCATCCAAAACTTTCATCTAGCATATAAGTATCTTCTTTCTCTTCAATAATCTAAAAATGGCTAATTTCACAAAAATATACTAATGCTAAATGTCTGATTTTTTTTTATTTTCACTTAAAAGTAGTAAAAACATTATTTGATTTTTGACAACTTACATTAGTTTGTTTTTGTTGTTCTATAGGATTTTTCCAAGTAACTCTTTTAGGGCTTGGAGTTCGAGAGACTCTTTCAGGGGTACTTGTAGCCAATGGTGATCTATATAGCTCAGTGGAGCTACCTCCTAAACTTCTATTATGTTCAGAATCCATCATTAATAATAAATATATCACAATATTAATAAATAATCACAGAAATATACTCCATATAATATTATATACATGCAACGCCGCTATAAACAAATATACATACAGTCCTACTGTACACACTATAAACAATATATTGATAATTAGTTATGATAGTCAATCTAGAGAGGTATTCACCTGATCATAACTCTACCTAACTATGTAATAACAGACAGCCATTGTGTTGCTATACACAACTTGTCTCTACCCATTGTTAGTCTTAATCACCTAACCTTTCACATTGTTATCAGCTCACTTAACTCTAGCGGGAAAGTTGAACATGGTCCTCTTTCAACAAGTCTCTACATGTGTTTATATCAACCGCCAATCACTTGACTTGTCAATAGCTGACTATATTGGTTGGTTTATTGAGAGAATAACCCTTATTATAGTTAATATATTTTAATCTTTCAATTCAATTTAATCTTAATGAACCATAACATTCATTGAACACTATCTTATAGACTGACCATTTTTATGAACTAAGCTCAACTTACAACTCAAATTTCAAAGACTGCTATTGTACAGAAACAAATGTTATGACTTTAAAATTTCAAAAAGTTACATAGGATCTAATTTGTAATGAAAATGCACCATTAACCATATGTTCTTTAATAACGACTTCAAACAGTGTATAATAATAAATGAACAAAAATCAATATTATTGGGAAAATATAAATAGAACTAAAGAGACAAGAGAATAGATGTCAACTTGATCTCAAAGACTAAAAAAAGATCAATAACCATTTATCATTAAACTAAACACTTCTTTATTATATTGGTCATTACTTTATCAATTGGTAAGAGGAGCTCAGTATGACCTTGCAGATCGAATCTGACAGCCATTGGTTTTAAATGACTGTTAGCACATGAAAGTATGAGTGAGAATCAGTTTAATAGCAGGATGATGTCAAACTGAACTGAAAAAATTGCACTTGGACAGAATTAGTATCTATCAAGTTGTAAACAGTTGGTAAATTTGTCAGCTTTTCAAATCCTTGAAAGATTAATCCAATAAATATTTAACTGATCCATTTGTGCACAATCTTATCAATATCAAACCAAAGATCAACATGAACAACTTTAAGATATACTTAAAAACTTAATTTAATTGGAAATCTATTAGTCATATTCGAAATCAAATAAATATGAAAATATGATCATCAAAATATACTTACAATATCCTTAATCATTTAATACATTTCTAAAATGTATTCTGTTAAATTTTTACTATACCCATTTTATTAATAAGCATCAAATGTTGTCACATTCTTCCATCTACATCATTATTGTTTTAATGCATGAAAAACGAATGAATGAACGTGTCTTATCAGAGTTTACTTTCACACAATACATCTATTATTTCTACATTAAATTACAGAACTTGTTGAATCAGGGTTTTGTTTATTTAATATATTAAAATTGACAATAATGTCAGTGGTAATATTGATTAAAGTATTTAGTTTTATAGTTTAAATCTACTCTACCTAATAGATAATCTAAATAATCTTATCTTAAAACCCACTATATAAGTTAATCTCATTTTATATCTTTAAAATTTCCATTTTAGTTGAGTTAGATTGATTATAGATTATATTATTTTCATTCATATCATATTTAAAATTCAAAAACTAAATTAAAAAATCCTGATAAAGCATTTTATCATTATATATATTTAAAAGATGCAATAATAGGGCAAAGAGATAGCTTAGTTCTCAGCTAAGGCATTGTAGTTTACTTTCCGTCCAAGTCACGATGCAAAAGCCAATGTTTTTTTTATACCTGACTTTACTTAATTTAAAAAATAAATAAATACATAGAATGATAAAATGTAATAACATAAAGTTAACTGTGCTACAACTCTAACTTGCAAGAATTTCTATAATTGCACTTACATTTCTTTCAATATTCATTCATAAACTGGCCATTTCCACAGCTGTAAGTCACAGACATGACTTACTTATGCATGCTCAGTGTGGTACATTATCCTGGCACATTGCCTACTAGAAATAAACCCTACTGCTATTCTTGTTTTAAATCCTTCTAAATAATATTGGGATTATAATCAAATACTACCCGATCAAATGAATAGACTTCTATAAAGAAATACAGATTAAAGGATCTCTGTAGAATAAAAAATAAGATTTTTCAGCTTCAAAAATATGGGATACCGGTTAAAAGACATATGGTATGTAAACTCATATATTAATCTTGTTATTCAAATGACAGATATTTAAATCTATACAATATAAAATAAATACAGTAATATATAAGGTTTCTAGTATATTGATACCTGTAGTAATTCATTTAATCTGTTATAATTAAGATAGTTTGTCAAGAATAGGGCTATGCTATGATTTAAAGAAAATGCCATCATAGTATATTTTAGCCTCCTATTTAACTTAAAATGATACACTGAAGAATAATTAGAACTAGGATTGCTTACAATTATGAACGTATTTCGAGAGCCTTAAAATATTATGTAGGCTAAATTTGCAATGACCTACATCTAGACAATATATTGAATATCATTTGACCTAGTTTTCAAACTCATAAAATAATTAGGTCATACCTTCCGTAACGGTTAAAAATGGCGAAAATATGAAAATTATCAATTTTTGCTGTATTCAAGTACACTTATCTCTGTGAATTTTTTAAGTTAGCCAAATAAAATAATACCTACTCGTAGACAATATATTGAATATTATTTGACCTAATTTTCAAGGTCATAGATTAAGTGGGTCACACCTTCTGTAGCTGTTAAAGTGACCTAATTTTGAAAAAATCGAAATTTGAATAATTCGAAAAAAAATACGAAATTTAAAAATCGGCCTCCAAGAAAAGGTAGATAATGATCCATTGTATCTCTGTGCTAAATTTCATCAAAATCGGTCTATCAGTAGTGTCTGAATTTCGGATTTAAGAATTGTAACGAAAATTCAAAATGGCGGCCGATATGGCAGCTTGACCTAATTATTTAGGTCAAATCGATTACTATTGACAAGTTATTTATAAAACAGTTTTCACTTTTCACCTAGCAGTTATAGAAAGAAAGTTACGTAATTACGTCATTTGAGGCTAAACCGGAAGTGGATTTTTTTTGTTCACATTTTTTCAAAACATTTTTTTTTATAATCATATCGCCTATCAACTGGTAAAGTTTCAAAATTTTACCATTTATATTAAACGAGAAATCACGGTCTGAAATTTTTGCCGATGACCCTTGAATATTGAATTGCAAATCGTGGGTAAAATATTTAACCTAATTGCATAAAACCTATAATTGTTAGTTGACAAATACATTGAAGTTTTCAAATCTGAAAATGCGGTCAAAATCGAAGTGAAAATAAACTTGCTAAAGCAAAAAAACCTCAACTTCCGGTTTTGTTTTATTTGATAATAGAAATCATTCTAAGATCAACTGTAGATTTAGAATTTCTGTACCTTTTACCAGTTTGTCTGCAAACTCATCCAACAATTGCAAAAAAAAAACTAGAGCCACACGTGGCACAGAGTGGGACTTTGCTAACGTTGCAAAATTGCAACAAACAGGCCGAAACATCTGATTTTCTGGGAGAAACTGGCCAAAGCAACGAGGTATCTGTGTGCAAAGAATTTTTTGGAAAAATGTTATTTCCTACAGATGTAAAGCGCTGACCGATATAACTGGTAAATTGGAAGTTTACCCGTATGTGCCACGCCCATCTAATTTACTTTTGCGTAAATCTAATCACATTAAAAATGTATACTCACGGTACAAATTTGAAGCTTGTACATCTAATAGATCGCGAGATATACACACATACCTTTCAAAAAAGCAAAATGTATTTTAGTTTTAAAAGTGCAAAAATTAAATTTTCATTTTGAAAACTTTTGTTGTACATCGCTGAAAAGAGGACAAAAGGCGCCTTAAGAATCTGAAAAAATAACCTTCTAAATTAATTAGGTCACGCTCTAGAGCAGTCCAAAGTTGCGAATTTTGTTGTTTTCGGGCAGCTATAAAACCGGAAGTAGACGTCGGAAGCCTAATGTCAAATTGTCAACTGATAGCCAAAGTCAGTGACCAATGACCTTGTAAAGGTCAAGGTCACCAAAGGTCAAGATCACTAGAAATAAGCCCCCAAACTAAAGAAAATCTATTTTTTTTTTGCAAATGTCGCAAAATTGCAACAAACAGACAGAATCATTTGATTTTTTGGGATAAAGTGGCCAAAGTATTGAGATATATGTATGCAAGGTACTTTTTTGAAAAACGTTATTTCCTGCAGCCGTAATTCGCTGACCGATATAAATGGAAAACTTGAAGTTCACCCGGATGTGCCACGCCCATCTCGTTTTTTTGGAGAGGAATCTAATCATATTCAAAATGTATATTCACGGTACAAATTTGAAACTTGTACAGCTAATAGATCACAAATATACACACATACATTTCAAACAAGCGAATATATGTCAAAATGTACTTATCTTTGCAAAAATCAAAACTTCAATTTTCATTTTACAAACTTTTGTTATATATCGTTGGAAAGAGGACAAAAAACAATCTACGAATCTGAAAAAAATAACACTCTAAATTAATTAGGTCACGCTCTAGAGCAGCCCAAAGTTGCGAATTTTGCTGTTTTCGGGCAGCTATAAAACCGGAAGTAGACGTCGGAGGTCAAAGTTCAAAGTATCAACTGATAGCCAAGGTCAATGACCTTTGACCTACTAAAGGTCACGGTCACCAAAGGTCAAGGTCACGAGAAATAAGCCCCCAAACTTTGAAAAAATTCAACCGGATGTTGCAAAAATGCAAAAGCGAAATTCAAAAATCGACTTCCAATGTTTTTTTGCAATTTTTATGTTCTTTCATTTGACACCAAAATCATCTCAATCGGATAACCCATAATGTCTGAATTAAATTCGCCCAATTTCAGAAAAATCAAAATGGCGGCGGAAGTTGCGCATGCGGCCTTGATTTTATTTTCTTCGCTTTTTTGTATGGCTAATGGCTACCCGATGATACAAGTTTGAATCTCATACATTAATAAAACCGGAAGTTATTCAACCGGACGTAAAACTCTATTTTTCGCAAAAACCGGAATTGACGCAAAAATTTTGACCTACTTTTTGGAAATCATTCCATGGGCTACATATACTCAATTTTTTTAAGATTAATCGGTCTTTAAATAACAAAGTTGCAAAAATGTGCAAAATACGGCAAAAAAATGTGTGCTACGAATTTTCGAAATTTGAAATTTTGAAATTGCTATTTTGTTGGAAATTATTTCAAGTTTCCAAAAATGCAAACTCGACGAAAATCGATTGAAAATTGCGACTTCTAGAGCCACTGACCGACTTTTTAGGTATGTTGCAATGCAGCACTTCCGGTTTTGCAAAAATGTTCCATTTTATATTTATGCAACACGTCGCCACTACAGAGGGTCTAAAGAAGTTGAGACAATGTTGCAACTATTGCAGTATAGGCGCAGTGAGGTGTGTAAGTCACGAGAAAGAAGCCCCACAACTCGAAAAATAACTGATTCTTTTTGCTAGTGTTGCAAATTGCAACAAACAGGCCGAAGCATCTGATTTTTCGGGATCCACTGGCCAAATCAATGAGGTATCTGTGGGCAAGGTACTTTTTTTTAAAACGTTATTTCCTACAGCCGTAATTGGCTGACCTATATAAATGGTAAAATGAAATTTTACCCGGATGTGCCACGCCCATCTCATTTTTTTTTATATGAATGTAATCACTTTCAAAATGAATATTCACGTTACAAATTTGAAGCTTGTACATCTAATAGATCACGAGATATACACACATACATTTCCAAAAAAAGGCAAATACGGCAAAATGTACTTTTATTTTCAAAATAAAAAAATTCAATTTTCATTTTAAAAACCTTTGTTATACATCGTTGGAAAGAGGACAAAAAGCACTTTAAGAATCTGAAAAAAATAACACTCTAAATTAATTAGGTCACGCTCTAGAGCAGTCCAAAGTTGCGAATTTCGCTGTTTTTGGGCAGCTATAAAACCGGAAGTAGACGTCGGAGGTCAAAGGTCAAAGTATCAACTGATAGCCAAGGTCAATGACCTTTGACCTACTAAAGTTCATGGTCACCAAAGGTCAAGGTCACGAGAAATAAGCCCCCAAACTTTGAAAAAATTCAACCGGATGTTGCAAAAATGCAAAAGCGAAATTCAAAAATCGACTTCCAATGTTTTTTTGCAATTTTTATGTTCTTTCATTTGACACCAAAATCATCTCAATCGGATAAGCCATAATGTCTGAATTAAATTCGCGCAATTTCAGAAAAATCAAAATGGCGGCGAAAGTTGCGCATGCGGCCTTGATTTTATTTTCTTCGCTTTTTTGTATGGCTAATGGCTATCCGATGATACAAGTTTGAATCTCATACATTAATAAAACCGGAAGTTATTCAACCGGACGTAAAACTCCATTTTTCGCAAAAACCGGAAGTGACGCAAAAATTTTGACCTACTTTTTGGAAATCATTCCATGGGCTACATATACTAAATTTTTTTAAGATTAATCGGTCTTTAAATAACAAAGTTGCAAAAATGTGCAAAATACGGCAAAAAAATGTGTGCTACGAATTTTCGAATTTTGAAATTTTGAAATTGCTATCTTGTTGGAAATTATTTCAAGTTTCCAAAAATGCAAACCCGACGAAAATCGATTGAAAATTGCGACTTCTAGAGCCACTGACCGACTTTTTAGGTATGTTGCAATGCAGCACTTCCGGTTTTGCAAAAATGTTCCAATTCATATTTAATAGAAACGTCGCCACGACAGAAGGTGTAGAGAAGTTGTGAAATTGCTGCAACTATAGCAGCCTAGGCTGTGTGCCCTGTGTAAATTTCGAAAAAAAAAAAAAAAAAAAAAAAAGAATTGACAAACCGAAAACAAACTGGGACTTTGCGGTAGCAAAGTCCCACAACTAGAGCCGTACGCCTAACGGCACTGAAGCAGTGCGTTCCATCCAGGGATACGTTCGTTAAGCAAAAGACAGAAAGGGTATATTAAAAAAAATGTGCATTATAAATGGATTTGGATTTCATAACAAACGCTCCTATCCCCCCTCCCATTCCCCCCCCCCCCCTTTTCCCCCCCCCCCTCCTTAGCCCTCATCATCAATTAAGATAGGTAATAAGTTAAAATCATAATAAAAAAAATTCGTTTAATCAAAAAAAGATATTCGGATCGCCGAAACTCATATTTTGTAAATCGCCCAAACGCAGAGAATAATATCCAATGGATTGTTTCATATATTAAATTCGCAATTTTCAGATGGCGATGAAACCAAAAGTACACATTGTACAACATAGCATTGGATAGACATTGTCGAAAGCTATATATTTTGTACAAATCAAAAGGTCACTAATGGTTTAAATTATTTATATTGAATAGAGTTCTGTCCCTTAGACCATTTTTCCACTCAACTGTATATTATTGTTACATAAGAGATACAATTTAAAATTCTAAAGATTGTAATTTCGTTCAAAATATTCCATATTTTTATCACCCACAACAGGAAGAAAACCACAATTTCATTTATTTAATATATATAAAACCTTTGAATCATTTTAACTGGATGTAGAACGATTAAACTAAAAAATAAATTTGGATAGCTGAAACTCATATCTTGTAGATCGCCCAAACGCAACACACATTAAACAGATTGTTTTATAGGGAAAATTCGCAATTTTTAAATGGCGATGAAAGCGGAAATATACATCTTACAATAAAGCTTTATATATCATTGGATAGATCTTCTCGAGAGCTATTACGTTTGTACAGGTCAAAAATTCGTCAAAGGTCAACGTCACAATATACGACCCTTCAAAGTTTTTAAAAATTTTAATCGTAAAAAAATCAAAATCAAAATCGAAATTCAAAAATCGGTTTCCATATATATTTCGTCAATCGGTTATAGATTCTATATACATCAAAATAACACAAATCGAATTATCCCCCGAGACCCTATTTCGATTTAAAGAAAAACACGCACAGTTAGTATAGAAGAAATAACAAAATTTTGAAATTTTTAAACGCGCAATTTTGATAAAAATACCAAGTGTGATATGTTAATAGAAAGATGAGATTAAGCGTAAAGGAATATGTAAGAAATTATGTCCTATGTAAATTAGGTCACGTGATAGAGCTCTTTAAAATAAAAATTCGTGATTTTCAATTGGCTGCAAAACCGGAAGTAAACATCGGACAACAAAGGTGATGATACCATTGGGTAGATATAATCATGGGCAATAACTTTTGTTCAGGTCAAAAGGTCACCGAAGGTCAAGGTCGCGAAATATGACCTTTTAAATTTTTGACAATTACTGGAAAATTTCAACCGGAAATAAAAGAAAAGCAAAAGCGAAATTCAAAAATCCCTTCCCATACTTTTTTGCGCAATCGTTGAATGTTTTTAGAAAATCTTAAATTATGCAAATTAGATTTAACCCTAAGGCCCCATTTTGAGTTTTACAAAAATTAGTCATATCAAGATGGCGACTGATCCGTTACTTCCGGTTCGGATTTTTTTAATTTAGCATCATTTAATAGACAATTGTAGCTAATTGCAAAAGAAATTTTTTCAATATCTTCAATATTCCGGAAGTGCAAAATTCAACTTTAAAAGCAAATAACTTCAAAACCGGAAGTGATATCGAAATTTTGAAAATTAATTATAGTTTGCAATCAAAATGTCTATATATCTGTAAGTTTTCAAGTCGATCGAAAGAAAACTGTAGAAGTAAAAAAATGCTAAAAATTCATAATTCAAAAAGTCAGCGACAAAGTTGGGAAATGTTTCATTCTCAATTCCCTATCTTTTAGAACTAAGTTCAATGTAGTTATCTAAAAAAGAACGATCAACATTGGATCAAAAATAAAGCCGCAAATTGAAAAACAAAGAAAAACTTTGGAATGCGCTACGTCATTTCCTGTTTACAAAAAATGCATCAAATTACATTCATTAACATTACGACAAGAAAATCGAAAGAGTGAATTCATAGCATATGTAGTTTTGGCTGGGCGCTCTGGGAAGAATTCGAAAAAAAAAAAAAAAAAAAAAAAAAACATTTCGAAAACAAAGCAGTGCGTTCAATAGAACGCACTGCAAAAAAAATAATCCGAATGATTACCATAAGTTTTCGCCAAAGTCGAAATACGTAATAATGTGACGAGTATATATATATAATAGTGCTGACACGATATATCACTGAACCGATGTAACGCGATAGGACGTGCCAGGATATGGGTTTCGTATCGTGAGGTCGGGTATCAATATTGCCAATACATGGCATTCCATAAAAAAAGTGGGTGTTTTATTTACTATTAGGTAAATGCAATCTTTTCCTGCATAAGTTCTTCATGGACCTTTCTGAAATCCATTGTTTTTAAATAACTTATTTGACATTTAATTTAGAAGACAGCTTAAGAGTTTTTTTAGTGAAATATCTCAGAAAACTTGTTAGATTACCAGTAATAACATTATGTTTACCTTAAAATATAAGTGTAAAAATTATAAAATATTGAAACCTTGGAGAAAAAGTATTACTTTTCATCTATTACCCCATTTCGTGATACGTATTGTATCGTGACCCTTATATTGCGATATGTATCATATTGTGGCATGATTGGCAATACCCAGCACTTATATATATATATATAGATATCATATGCAATCATAGGCTACCCTTGTAGAACAAAGAGTAGTGGCATTGCCCACAAGAATTTTATGGATCACAATTACATATAATAGTAATACATAAATAACAAATGAAATACCAGTACTGGTATCATTAAATGATAGCTGACTTATCACAAAGTAGAAAACAAAGAACAAGCCACAAGGTTCCTTTCTTCAATAGAGGTGTTTGCATACACATTTATTCAAAAAGATGCTTTTCATTTAAAAATAATTCAACAAAACAAAATTTTGACAAATGCTACAAAGTAACACTTACCTTAATATATTTGGAGGTAGTATTTAGTTTAGTTTCAAGGATTTCTACTCGTTGACTAGATTCACTCTCTAATTCTTCTATAGTTTGAACTAATACTTTATTCTGTTCATTAACATCATCAATATAGGATCTTAATATTTTCAACCTCGACTACAAAAAAAGAAATTGCAATCTGTGAGAATATAAAAGGTCAATTAGTTAAAGGGATAGGTTCACCATTTTCTGGGGTTTGTTTGGATCTTGATTATATAGTTTTCAGAAGTAGGCTACTAGATTTACACAAAAATAAAATAGTTTATTCAAAATATCTCAAACTATGAATCTTATAATTCAAACTGGTGGGCTGTGAACATATTTAAGCTTTTCTGCTGCTCTCCACAGCCTTGATTTTTACCCTTAATGCAAGATTCATTATTTTCGGTGTTGATAATGTATCTTTAAAAGCCTACACTATCTTTGTTACTTGATACTTCATAATTTGGTTTATTGGAATAAGTACAATGAAAGAATACCTTTGTTGTGTTTTGTCCTGAAAGTTCCAATTCATCAAGTTTCTGTAATTTATCTTCATACAAATATTTGAATCTTCCCAGCAGATGATGCATTTGTTCTGATTGCTGTCTTGATTGTTGACTAGAAACTGCTAGGTCATCAAGAGTAAGTCCAGAACCTGTGTCATGTTTTGAATCATCTTTGGTTAAAAGGGATGAGGAAAATGGGGATGCTGACATGGCAACTGCTGCAGCCATCTTATTTTCATCTTGACAGCTGCTTCTTTCATCCGAATTTTGCTGATAATCGGAGAGACTTACAGTCCCAGGTTCTTCATTTTCTGGTTCTTCGATGAGATCATACAAGGGCAAATTGTGGTGATACATGTTTGCAAAAAAGTCAACAAAATAGGGGGATTTATTTCATTCATTTGTCTATTTGTCTAACTTCTTCACTTTTTGTTAGACTACAGACTACATAAATGTTATGGCTACACACACAGCAGACTTGTTTAAATCATTTTGTTATTATTTTATAAATCGTGAATTGAAGAATTTGAAAGAAGGTTAATAAACAGAAAGTTACTTTTGTTCCATTTAGATGGATTGTTTTCTAGACATAGACTGCAAAGAATATTTGGATTTTCGTTGTGAAACTTTGATTGATCAAATTATTACACGGCGTTGTAGTGTGAATAGCGTGCTACCATTTTGTCCTCATTGAAAAGAGACACTTCCACTGTAAACAAAAACAAGATATTTCTTGTTCTTTTTCTCAAAATAGTTGAATTGAATGATCGTAAGTTTGTCATCATTAAGAATTATGTTTATAAGCTAGTACTTTTGTCAGAGAAGAATTTTATCCCAATCCACAGTCGCATCTAACTTGACACACACTTTGTACTGAAATTTCCTATTATTATGTTCTCTCTCTGTATTACTAATAATAGGACTAAAGGCATGGCCTTGAATGAGCGCAGGTTAGGCCTATTGAAAATAATGACAATAATTAGTAATATGAGAGAACATGCATCCATATGTTTGTAGACCTATGTAGTAGTGCTGACACAATATATCCTTGAGTCAATGTATCGCAATAGGCTACAAGTACAACCTGCCAGCATACATGTATAATATCTATCGGGGGGCTCATGTATCAATACTGATGATACATGGCATTCCACTGGGTAATATTTTATTTACTAGTTCTATCATAAATTTCTTTCGTGGACTTAACTGAAATCCATTGCTTACTGTGAGCAAAGAGAAATAAAATTTCCAAACCTTATTTTGTTCTATAGACATGAAGACGTTTTAAGGCAAATTTAAATGCAAAATGAGAAAAGTAACTTAATTCAGAGCTCACAATGGTCGTGTTTCAATTACTATTTGAATTTCTTTGTGTACAATTTTTACACAAATTTGACTCTTAACCCTATGGTAAAGGATACTAGAAATAATAGAACAAAAAGGATACTCGAATTAATAAAACTATTTTAAAAAGCTTAAGCACACTTTAAAGGGATTACAGGTCTTAGATTAAACATAAAATTTGAAACTTTGCCAATAAGAACTCTTTTCATCAGTAAATATACCTGCGGCTATAAATAACATAAAATATAAATAAATATCCAAAAGACTAAGTAATTATCCATAAAGCTGCATTTGATTATGGAAAAAAATAAAATTATTTTTCAATATGACTTAGTTTTGTGAGTTATTCAATATGACTTACCGGTAGTTTTGTGAGTTTTCCAGATTTGACTGATGAATATATACTCATATTGATCATTCTGAGAACTAAAATTTTATGTTCATGCTAAGACGCAGTATCCCTTTAAGGTATTCTTTAACTCATTATTAAAAAGATGCGTTTAAGGGACAAATTATCCATCTGTTTTACCAATTATACCTTAGTCTTAAAAAACAATATTTTTTGCTAAGCTAATCAGTAATAGTCAACAAATTAACTCTCTAAAAAGTCCTGTTGTCTATTCCTGGTGTAAAATCATTTTTTTTTCTGCTGATTTAATTTCCTATGGCTCTTCTACACACTAATCAATTCATTTCTAGGGATTGCTAAGATAATCATTTTTTTTCTCAACTGAATTTGCGTGGTGAAGGTATTTCTTGGTGACATGTATAGCAATACAGTATAGAGATGTATGTTTCAGTGTGGTTTTTGTTTTGTTTTTTTGAACCACCCTCATATTCACATTTTGATTTTGATTTATAATGAAGTAAGTACATGTATGACAGTGGACCATTTTTTTTTATTGTAGAAAAATGGCCCGTAGATGGAAGCTGCCAAAAACTCGGAATGATAAGATAGCTTTGAGTGTGTTCTGTGTTGGAGGTTTATTTCTCTTATGGTATGAGTTATTTCATATCATGCCATTTTATTTACAACAAAGTGATGATAATAGCTGTGTTTATATTCACACTATAACAGCACTGTATTTAGCTCATAATATTTACGGTAACATGTATATGTTGGCTACAACTGACACTACAGGAAGTGGAATGGTGTGGCCTACAGAAGAAACATCGACTGAGAATGGATGGAGATATTGTGATAAATGTCATTGTAATTATCCACCTAGATCTCATCATTGTAAAATATGTGATCAATGTGTGTTAAAACGAGATCATCATTGTTGGTTTGCTGGATACTGTATTGGTTATCATAATCATCGTTATTATTTAGCTTTAGTATTTCATATGGTTTTAGCTGCTATATATTGTAATGTTTATAATTTTCAGTTTGTATCCCAAATCAAGGGTGGTTTTGGTTTCTGGACAATATTATCATTTGTAGGTCCTCATGTAGGTTTAATGCTAGGTTATTATGATATTTATACATTTTTTATTACCACTCAAACTTCAACTGGTTTATTGTTGTTATTTTTATTTTCCTGGATGTTAGTAATACAAATACAACAATTAAAGAATGGACAAACTGAATATGAGCATAAAAAGGGTATCAAAATTTATAACTTAGGTTTTTTCAATAATCTTAAAGAAATTGTAGGAGAGAATTGGCATCTTGTTTTCTTGTCTCCATTTTTTCCATCAAAACTTTCAGGAGATGGTTTAAAGTTTTCTAAAGTTTTTCCAAAATCTGAATAAAGAGAACGAATTTCTACACATTTTTAAGGCATGATTATGACTTTATTTCAGCACAAGGTAAAAATCATTATAAATACTCTATACTTTTCATAATTACTTTATATCAATTAAAAGAATACATAGTGTAATCATAGTGTCTATTTTGCAGGTCTAATTTACAAAATTATTTTATTTTACAATGATAATTGTATACAAAACTTTGACCCTGTGCCAGTGTCTTTTATTGAACAGTAACTTGTCTCTTTCGATCACCCTAATCTGTATCAAAACCATTGTCCATCAAAAATACAACCTCAAGAAACTACCAAAAGTTTGTGAACCAGAGATCGTATCCTATCAGAGGACATGTATATGCATTATTAGTATGCGTCAAAACAATGAGTTATGAATGAAATATCTACAATATATATATATATATGTATAAATCTGCTGAACCAACAAACAAATATTTTGCAATTTACATAGTTTTTGGCTTGTTCAAGAAGTTTATTTCAAGATATTTTGATATCAAGTGGTATAAATATGATTTCTGAGTGAAAGTGTGAATGGTTTCTAATTTAAAGTTTTTGTGTTGATGTACTTTAAGGACTACTTGTTTTATACTGCCTTTTTAAATAAATTGTATTTACATGAATTTGTTGATTTTGATTTACAATAGTGTGTATTTATAAAAACGTTTATCTTTTTAATTTTGCTGATTGTTTGCATAATCATTGTCATAGATGAAATTTTATAATTCGTACTTGAATAATGAAAATATAAAAATTTAAATTTATACTTGTTATATTTTTTGCATCCAACTCAAAATGGGCATTAGTGGTAACATGTTTTTTTTTTAAATGTTACATCATTTTAACCAACATAGAGCCAGTGCAACATAAATTTCTCATAGCAGCTCAAATTCAAACAAGTTATCTTATCTAAATGTCAATCAATTCAATTTGGGTAAAGTGGTGTAAAGGTGTATATTAAAAGAAGATTATATAGCTGTAGGCTATTTGGTTCTAACTGAGTGAACATGAGTGGTGAATTTCTAGCTGGTTGACTTCAAACAATGATATCCTAGGTAAGTCATGTTGTTCTTTTTCCTGTTAATTTACCTGCTATTTATTTAGTGTTGTTTAAACTATAGAAAGTCAGTTTTATTGAAGTGTGAGGTATTGTTGCCTCTGTTCTTCATTTAATTTAACCTCAATTTGATTGTATAAGAGTATAATTAAATAGTGAAATAGTCAGATTTTGACAGTGTTTTGTGAAATTGACTTCAGTATTTTGGTTTTAGAGAAGAGATGTGACAAGTTTGAACTCCCAAGATGAAGTGTGTAATATATCAATGGATTATATTAATTATAAACTGTATTCCTATATTATCATACACCTGTGATTTACCAATTAGTACATCATCACCTAAATTACCAACCTTACCTCAACAATATGAAGCTCATATAGAGGCTAATATCAAACAAGTAAGAACCATTTTTATCTTTTTGTAACAATCATTCTCAGTTTGTTAAAAACAATTTAACACCAGTATTAAGTAATGAAGATACAATGTATTATGGATGTAAAGTTTCATCAGTGTATGCTTACTTTAAATTAAGAAGAAATAAAATTCAGGAAGTGTTTTGGTATTTATAAAAAAGATTTAGGTCTACCAGATAAATTTATGAAATGATATCCAGATAGATAGGGACTATTAAGATTAAACTAACATAAATCGTGTTTTTCCACCAGGGTTTATTGTTTAATTGTCTGCTTTTAAAAAACAAACTTTTTATCATTGCACAATGTAGATAGTATTGTCTTGCATGATGATTGCATGATGATCCCAGTGAAGAACATAGCAGTGAATTATTTAACTGCTCTATAGTACATATATATATAATATAATTTTAGAAAGGAAAGACTATAGAAGTAACAGAATATTATGATTATCAAACAAATCAAGCTACAGTTAAAATATTTACTAATGGATTACTATATACTTCTATAACTAATTTTAATCATATGGAGAGATATGATATACACCCTGGTAAGTGAAAATTAGAAAACAATTCAATAAAAATTTGAATTAGTTCTGAAAATTTAGGTGCACCAATTAATGATAACTAGAATCTAGTAGAAATGTGTTCCTTAACTTAGCTGAAAATTTGAACTATACTTCACTTAACATTAAGTTTGGGAATGCCAAAACTATTTGATAGTTTAACGCGAAAGCCTTTAAAATATGTTTCTTGGTTGGAGTTACGGAAAGTGAATGCCAAGTTTAAGTCAATATTATTACAGCTTGGTAAAATTGATAGATATAAATATATCATATTTTAGAAATCATTTAACATATACTTCACAATGATTTGAATAATGAAATGATATGGATACTGGATACTATAAAGCATAATGTTGAATATTTTTAAAGAAAATTGTTATTTATCAAGAGTATGTTATTATTTATACCATTGAATTAGATGAAAGCTGTGATACAAGTGATTTAACAACAGCCAGAAGAAGTTTATTTGGTTTTGTTGTTGGTAATGGTTCCAAACACATTGATACAGTTACTGATGTCTTTAAATTTGGTCAACAATACCAGGAATATTATATTGGAAAAGCTGAGGTATGTTGAATATGTTTACTGTTCTATTTGAAGAGCAAACTCTTATACTAATAATTCGAGTACATTGAGATAAGAATTTCAAATCAACCCTGACCCTTTAGTTTTGTTTAAATTGAGCTTCACGTCTTACATGTGACAAAGATTTCAGATTGCAATTTGCATTCCATTCTTTAGATTCGTGGTATACCTGTTAATCACTGGAAGTCATGCCAGCGCTGGGAAGAAAAAGACACCAACTTCACATTAGATTATTACTTTAGTCAACCTGATTATAGAACAGCTAGTAGTAGTAAAGAAATACCTATTAGAGCTGTTTTAAATGGAATTGGTATGTTCATGTATCTCAAATATTTTAACCAAGTTATGTCAGTACTCACAATTCAATTCAAACTGATAGTCCCTAGATTATATCAATTATTTCTCTCTTTTATTAATATGCATGTAAATCTAATATAGAATTCTAAAGAGTGATACAGGAAGCAGAAACTAGGTCATATTAAATGAAAATAATTAGACAATGATATCTTGAATCACATATATTTTTCCTTCAGCAAGAAATGTCGATGGTTTAGGGAATCCACGACTTGGAACACACAACTTCTCTCATGTTTATGATTTTATGTTTTTCCGACCTGGTTCAATACAAGATGAAAATGTTTTTAGGGTAGGTAAGTTTTGATCCCATCATTGGTATTAGGAAAACTAAGGAGTGTTGTTATGTTGACAGTGAATGTGCTTATTCCGACATCAGTATGAAATGGACCTCTACATTTTGTGATGCTCACAGTTAGGGGTGAATTATTTCAATCAGAAGCCTCTTAAACAGATCTTAATTATCTTACAGGTTCCACAAGGTATTGTCTGTAAAGGGAGAAAATCAACTGTTAAAATGCCCATATTGCCAAATCAATTTTCATTAAGTTTAGAAATGGATACACCATATATAGATGAACCTTCAACACAAACAGTATGTTTAATTCTTATGTAATATTACCTTTTCTTAGTAGATAGCTTTTTATTCTCAGATCAATTTCACTGATGAGAGTAGCCATATGTGTCTAAATATACATTACAGTATTAAGTTATATATAAAGATCACACTCTCAAGGGCTTCATATCTCTCTATAGATGTATGTTAACAGATGATCATTACAAGAAATAAGTAGGATTAGAGACAGGGAAATAAGAGCTGCAACACCTTTGGACCTCATGCTAACTAATAAATTATCTACCAAAGACTAGAAGTGTTTGCTTTATTCATGTTTCTGTATTTCAGATCTATTTTGATTATGAATATAAGTTAATAAGAACAGATCATAGTGATAACCTAGGTGAATCATCAAATGTATTAACCTGGATTGAAGATTATAATACTGGTAGGTGAATTAAATAGTTTCAACAATACAGTAGTAGTTTCAAGTTCTTTATTTGTAATTCACCCTTTGCTTTCTCAGTTTCACATTTACAATGTTACATTTCCCTTCTATTCCATGATAGAAAAATGTATGAGAAACTTACAAAAGTCTGTTTTTGAATTTTTTATAAGTAAGAAGTTGTGTATATTCATTTATTATAGGAGTAGAATATATACTAGATAAGAGTAATGGTAATTGTACAGTAAGAAACATAGATAGTAAATCATTTGGTAATTATATAACAGATAATGGTACTATTAATATTAGACATGCTGAAGATATTTTAAAATATAACAACAGAACATATATTTATCAAGGGGAGGTAAGATACATAAAAGAAATTATGATCTATTATTTAGTAAAGAAACCTTGCTCAGCTTTATTTTTCTGCTCTGGATTATGTTAATTAAGATAAGTATTTTTATGCCAGTGAAAGCCAATATTCCAATAAGTCTTGGAATCATTCATAATCATCATTGATAACTAAATATCTCATTTGACTTAGATTTTCATTCTATTAAATATTGATATGTAATAATAATATATAAATATGTAATTAATTTCATCATGAACATTTTTCATTCTTAGAGAATGTGGAGAGGTTTAAAAGCTGATGCTTGGGCCAATCAGAGTTCAGATGGTATCATTCAAGAGATTTTATTTTTAAAGGTAAGATCATATGATGTTGTTTTTTCAAAATAATAATTTGGATGTAGTTTTTATTGAACATCTTGAATTTGTGTACACTTCAGCTTTTTTACAAAACAGTAACCTAAAAGATTGATACTATAAGATAATAGACACTAGCCTACTGTTTACCTGTAACTGTTATATTATAGAATGGTTTGTCAACAATAAATGAAAGTATATTAATTGGTTTATACATCAAAAATATTAGCAGTCATTTTTCACAACAATCCAAACATCAAATACCTAATACTCAGGTAAGGTCTAATATTTGATTTAAATTTGTTTAAAATAAAATTTCTGATTGTATTAGAAAATCAAGATGTTGAGTGTCTCTTTTGTCATAGAGTTATTGATAGTATGAAAAATACTGCAATTCACTAAACCAATAAAATAGGTCCTATATACTTGTAGAAAGAAGACAGTGAAAAGTTTGTACATTTCTATAATTATAAAAGCAGTCATTCTGGTTTACATGTATTTGATATAAGCATGTGTTATAAAGAAGATACAGAGAAAATGAATGTACAGCTATCTATTAACAGTTTGTATTTCTATATTTGACTAACAAGTAATATACGTCCCAAAATTACAGAACCCTTCTCTCCTACTTTGACTCATTTTCAGGGTGAAGTTTTTTTCACAGTTTGTCAGTTTGCACAATTTTTATATTTAATACAGCGTATTTTACAATCTCTGCGATCTAAAGTGAATTTCAAACAAAGTGGAATCAAGTGGGATAACCATTGTTCATCTGGAGACAGTAACCTACCGCAGTAGTAAGCTTGAACGTTTTATTATTTTACAGGTTCAACTGAAAATATTAACAGTTACAACTCGTATTTCTACACAAAAACTATAAGATATATAGCTCAACTTTGTCAGATTTCACCTTTACAATTTACTGGCTGGAAGGTAAGAAATGGCATTCACTCCTTTTTTTTTTCCCCAATAATTTGAACTTGCTTAATAAAATTATTTTTGGAAACTTTAAATTAGTTTGCATTAGTGAAAGTTATTCTGTATTCAAGGTAATTTGCCTAGATCATGTGTTTAATACGAAAATATTAGAATTTGCACATAGATGCTAAATATTTTGCATTTCTACATCAATAACAAAACTCAAATCTGTCTCTATTTTAGACTGTAGCTGATAATGATAAGATAGTTGTGTCATTTACCATCTGGGATAAAACAGGTAACTTTACAGGAAACAAATATATTTATTAATAGTAAAGTGTATGCTCTATTTTATTATTTTTAGAAGCCATGTGCTTGTGGTCTAAACATTGTTTGCAAAAGATTCTTTTGAAAATTTTCATTACCACTGAAATGTAGTAGAAAATGGAGATGAAATACGAATTTATAATAATTTCATTGTTGCATAACTATCAAGTTATAGACTTTTGTTTCTACTTTGTATTAAATATTGTACATTTAGATGATGTCAGACTACAAGAGATTTACAATAATCTATTATTAAACTCAGAGAAACAACCAATTTATACTGTCAACTATCCACAAAATATACAGGTAGGTCTTGTTTTTTTTAAAATTTGGATTGAATAGTTGCATTTGAACAATGTTGGTGGATTTTGGCAACTTTCTATTGGTGACTTGACAGAGTCCTTCCTAAACAATGAAATAACAATACCTGTCAAGTCTTGTCTCATGAAGTGTCTGTTTTTATTTATTGTTTGAAATATTAGTGGAAATCAACCTTAAGATGTAATAATGCAAATACTCTGGTTATATTTCAGCAAACATTCACTATTGATGCTAAGTCTATAATGATATTAAACACTGAAGAAAGTAAAACA
Organism: Nipponacmea schrenckii; assembly: GCA_030562195.1. NCBI lineage: Eukaryota > Metazoa > Mollusca > Gastropoda > Lottiidae > Nipponacmea > Nipponacmea schrenckii. The sequence continues at coordinate 20,594,331 of JAUJPP010000007.1, read as the reverse complement.
CCATCAAGTTTATCTTCATATTCTACAGGTAGTGTACACTTTAACTGAGCAATAGATCTATTCCACTATTAGTCTGGGTTGTCAATGCGTGCAAAGAACAAAGATAACTTGTTCTTCATGAAGATATAAGTTTATCTTCTATACTATTTACCACAAGTTGAAGTGTCAGCAATCTATTCAGAATTTACTTATTTTATTGGACATCTTAATTTGATGAATCAGTGCACAAGATTGTGGTATATATGACAGCAAGTAAATTTAGTTTTAATATGCATGAAAATGATTCTATTTGTTGATAATTTGATATATATATATTGTAGGTGTATTGGCTGGTATTAGTGTTGCTATGTTAATATGTGGTGTTATAATAGGACTATTAACTATGTGTTTTGTACATCGCCGGTTTTATCTGCCATCATCTACTTCAACGGACAGTACCGTACCATATACCAGAAATAAAGATTAACTTCTATCTACTACTACTGTTTATATTAGTGCTAGCAATTTACCGTTTTGATTAATAACAGAATTTGAACCCAATAATTTATTACTTCTTGCACCAGAGACTTTTGAATAATTGGCATGTCATTTTAATGCATGTCATATGTATATAATAGTAACAGTTTCAACAATTCTCATACCTTTTATTATTGTTAACAATTGTATAAATAAATAACAATCGAAAATTTCTCATTCCTTGAGAAACTATGTACAATTTTTCTTTACTGCTGTGTTTCAGTTGGGGTCTCTGAACTTGATGTGTACTGTAAATGTCTTCACTGCAGTTCATTGAATTTACCAGTTACATTTGACTTATTGTTTACTGATCTCAATTCCTATTCTATATTGGATTCAAAGGACCAAACAAATCATTATCTGTGTCTTTATTCTGTAATAAAAAACAATTCATACATTTAATAACCATTTTTCTGGAATTTGTGTACCATATACACCTCCATAGTCCTACTTAAGTCATGCATCCAATTTATTTTTTATAAGCATTTCAGTTTAAAGTTTTAGTTTGGTATTTTACCTGTTCTAATTTGGCTCTTTTCTGTGATCTCATATCATCTTCATCTTCTAATAGTTCTTCCATCTTTCTTTTATATCTATAATATACAAGGTATATAGTATAGTAGAAAGGCTTTCAATTGAATTGAATTAAAAACACATTTCCTACAATAATTGTAGATCATTTTTTAATGATAAAACATATTTGGGCGAATAAATAAAACAAGGTCAGACATTATAACTGTTAATGTGTCATAGGATAAAAGACACCATATACTGTAAGGCTACAAATTATTGCGAGATAGAAATTGATGCGTTAAATGGGACCTATCCGCGATCGCATTAATTTGTATCCGCATTTTTAAATATATATTTCCAAGTGAGTTTTTTCCCGGGCGGGATTAAGTAATTAGGTTATTATCTCTAAAGTTGAAGCTGATTAGTAATCAATGACGTTAAAAAAACAAAAGATTTTCGTTAATTGATAAGATTAAAGGTTTATACAGCACCAGCTGTCATACTTCCGGGAAGCCATTTTCTTTTTCTTTATGATATTAAAAAATGCGACACCTCGCAGATCGCATTAATTTGTACTCGCATTTTAGTCTCTATACCCCATGTCGCATTAATTTGTTGACGCATTAATTTCTAGCCTTACAGTAAAAGGTTTTTTTAATAAAAGGCATAAATTGTTTACACTTCACTCTCTGGATTATTCTCTTGATTTCTACATTTTTCTAATTTCTTCTGTATCTGTTGTATTGTTTGTTTTTGTAAGGGTTCCTGATTTTTTACCATATAGCGGATTCCTACAATAAAATCCAGAAGAATAAAATTCAGAATCTTGTTTAAAAAGTATTCAATTAAAACTATTTTATCAAAATTTACAATCACCTTATTATTTTCAAGGAGATGGGACACATTTTTAACAATGTTTTGAGATTTTTGGGGTAAGAGAGTAAGAAAATAACTTACTTTTAACTTGAAGAATGGTTTTCTGAAGATCTTCTGATGATGCTCCTTTTAACAACTTATCAGTTACATAACTAGAAAAAATTTATATCTGCTATTTCATTTCATATAATAACTAGTTTTAACACATAAAGTAGTAAATATCTTCATTAAAATCATTACCCAGATTCAAAATAAATTTCAAGGAACTGATATAGAAGTTATCCCCTTCTATCATATACTAGGCCCACACAAAAGGGCAGAGAGACTGCAATAAAGTAGAAATAACTTTGTTACTCTTTTATCAATACTATCTGTCTATATCCAAGTGAAGAATTACATCAAACTTCTAATTCTATTCAGCACTTTACCTGTCTAGGTTACATCCCTCTTTAGAAGAACTGGCTAACAGGGCAGATAATGCAATCTGAAAAAATGATACAGATGTTTCCATAAATTTATGGTACACATAAACCTTTAACTTCCTACTGATTTGTCTATATTAGAGTCTAGAACAAAGATAAAGACTGACCTGTGAAGGAGAGAAGATTAAACTAGCATCAGTGCCTAATGACTGATCAACAAACTCTTCACCATATTTTCTTAATTTCTCAGCATCAATTTCTTTATTTCTAGTCTAAATGAAAAGAGAAGACAAGGAAAATGCCTGTAAATAACTTTTAACTATGATATATACAATGATAAAATACCATATATACAAATGAAGCCCTTAAAATTCTTTTGAAGTCATGATTGATTCCATGATAGCAGGCCAATAAGGGGGCATTTATAATTTTGCAATGGTTCGCTAACATTTTTCTCAAAAGAATTATTACATATAATTTCTACAATGTTGTATTACAGGGGGCAAACCTGAGGTAATAAATAATCATGCATCATGATGTAAAGAAATTTGCTTACCAACCAATAAGACGCTTTGGTTTATAAATATGAAAATTTTCAAGAATCTTGTGAAAATATTTATTGGTTAAACTATGTTGTCTTATATAAAGCTATTTGAATCAGGTGAAGCAGTGTCTTATCTATTTACTGATAAAGAAAAGGTACAAGGTTTAAATGTCCTGGATAAGCATTCTATCTCACCTTTAGATCTATAAATAATCCTTCTAAAGCACGAAAAGGATTGTGAATAGTAAGATGATAATGTACTTTCTGCATCAGTAATAACTCAAACCCTAAAATAATATCAGCAAATTTCTCCCTGTCTCCTTTTAAATTCTTTACAAACTGTCCAATAGGTACATAGAATTCTTCTACTTTACATGATAGATAAATACAAGTTAGCCTGCAATATGATCAAAAAGTATTACATATATTACCACTTAAATGCACTGTGTTCTATAGAAACCCATTGAGTGATAAAATCAACATTATTGGGCGACTTCAGTTGGGCTATAACTTATGGATAAATGGCAGGTCACATAAATTTTAACTTTATATAATGAAGTCAAACAAAAGCTTAAATTGTATTCACCCATATTTATACCTACATAAGATCTCTAGGATGGTAATCCATTACAGAATTGTTCAGGTAAAATCTTTTGAAAAAAACTAAAGCTGTACCCTGTTAAAAATAAAATTAAGGTAGTGCTGTATATATAAACAAGGTAGTACTATTAATTATATATATGTTCGATATAAAAAGATGTTGTTCCTGCAAAATGTATCAAAATAAACAGTATGTTAAATAAGTAAACATATAAATCAAATTACCACAACACATTTTGGCATTGGTGGTTGGAACTTTCCACAGAATTCTTTCAAAACATATTCAAAATGGCGGAGTAGTTGTCTTTCTTCGTCTGCAGTTAAAAATTCTTGACTCTTTTCTTCTTCCTGGAAAATAGTTTTGTGAATTAACATAATTATTTAGAACTATTTTGAAATATTTTATAAGAAATGAATCTTGAAGGGATTTAGTGTTCAACTGTAAATTCTAGTTTACTCAATTTTACCTGGTTTGAATTTCAAAAAAATATGTATGCCAATACCAAGAATGACAATCAATAGGTCAATGAAAAGCACCAGTAACAATATTTGTCTTATCATTAGACAGCACTGCCAGAAGCTATTTTATATTAAGAAAAAGTTATTTGTTACTAAGTTAGTAGTATTCAATGAAAAATAAATTGATCGCATTTGTTACAAGTAATATATAACTTCCAAACTTACAGACAAGTGACCAGCATGTTGATTTAAGTAATTCCGACTGGTTTCAGAACGAAGGGTTTGTAATTCAGCTTCCCCACTAAATGTCCAAAATTTTAAATGGCTACTGCTGGCAAACATTGGACTGAGTGTTGTTAATTATCTTCTAAAGATTTACCTCTAAATACCAAATATCAAATTTTAAAAAAGTACAAATATTGAATAAGAAATTATAAAAATATAAATTGAAAAAAGAGGTAAATTTGGTAACTGGGCAATCGTTTAATTAAATAATCCATTATAATGACCATGTTGTAAACCACAGTATAAATAGGTCTACATTTAAAAAGTAGGCCTACAATTTTTGGACTGACAAATCTGTGTAAATTGATGTTACAGATATCAACATTTTCATCAACCCAAAGACTATTTATTTTTGAAATTGATACTTCAATTCATACAAAAATAATATAAATCTATAGGCCTAGTCTGTTATCAAGACTAGGTTTATTTTGCTGTTGTCAAAGCATAGCAGTGTAGGCCTACAGCTTTACAATATCAAGATATTTCGACCATTAAAACAGGGCAGAGCTGTTTTAATTGCAGTTGCTCTCTTGATAAATTATTAAACTGACATACTTTTTATAAACCAAGACGAAGATTAAGCCTTTACGAAGAAATGAAACTTTTTTTTTTTAAAAGCCATGCAACCGGAAGTAAACCATGAGTTATCTTTCTTCAGTATAAACTCTATGGTTGAAGTTACAATTTGCTATGGTTGGTTTCTTTTTCAAACAATAAGTATTCTTTGTCATCCAGCCATTAATATAAACATAAAAAGGCATGATGATAAAAGAAAAACAGGATTGATAAAACGAAACACGTTTATTTTGTTTTGTTTTTTTTCAAGGAATCACTTCCGCATCCAATACTTGACTGTTGTTGACAGGTACTCGGTACAAAGAATTGTATTTTGGCAATTTGAAAGGGAATTAGATCTACGTTTTAAGATTATTCCCTTTCTTATTTAGGCCTAATCTTATCATTTCTATCTGTATTGGAACATTTGGTCAAATTGGTGTCTAAGTTTTGTCAACTTGGACTTATAACTAAGTTGGCTGTTGGTAATATTAGTTTATGTAGGCCTATATGTTTTTTTTTAATAGAATATCATATTTAGACATAAGGCATGGGTGAAGAAAGTATGTTAAGTGAATATGAAGAATTATTTAAATCAAGATTTACAGATGATGATCCTGATTATAAAGCAACTATTGATAAACCCCTAGATTCACCACCTTGTCTTCAGGATTGGTTTGTAAAACGCAACGACTGGAATCAGTAAGTTCATTCCTAGTCCGAAACTGGCTGTTTCTATTCCCAGCCTCTTATAGTTGGACAGATATGGCTGGTAGAGAGTCAGAAAAACTAGGCACCAAAAACTTCGGCACAGGTGTGGATTTTTTAAACATACTTACAAACCTGAAAACAATCACACCTCGATTTATTTTGAAAGATAGATGTTTTTGTAGTTCAATCATACCATTGTTATCCCCCTACACCACTCATGTCACACCTATGGTTGCCTCAAAGTTTTTTTCAAAAATTTCAATCACTAAGTTGCCATCTCAAATTGCGAGTGCATCCAAAATTCCAACGTTACTGGGTTATGAAATGAAAGTACAAGCTGATGGTTCGTTTGTCTCTGTCAAGTGAACCTGTAACATCAGAATCTTTCAATGCACACGCAATTTGAGATGGGCGACTGAGTGATTGAAAATTTTGAAAAAACTTTGACACAACCGGTGTGACATGAATGGTATAAGGGGAAAATGATGGTATAACTGAACTACAAAAACATTCATCTTTCCTAATATATCAAGGCTTAGTGTACTTAAGGTATGTAAATATGTTTCGAACCCAAGGAGGTGCAGAAATCCCAAGTTTTTGGTCCCTAGTTTTCTGACTCTCCCCCAGCCATATCTGTCCAAATACCTACAAGAGGCTGGGAATAGAGTTAGCAAGTTTTCGACTAGTTCATTCTGTGTATTCATTTTATAATAGATTATAGGCCAGTTTCAGTTGGGTCACTCTACACTAGACAACAATGGCTGTTCACTAATGCTGGGAGATTATTTTTAGACAAGGAAACACTCTGATGTCAAATCAGGTCAAATCCTCCTAAGGAACTAATAATATTGTCTATTTGTTTACAACCTGATTGATCATGTTCTCAGCTATATGTAGTCCTTTTCGCAAAAGTAGCATGGTTTTTAAAAACTCTTGCATTAGATTAACTTGTGATTTGAAAATCACCAATGTATTGGTTTTATCTGCATATTTTTTATATCTTCTTTAAGATTAAATGATTAAAGAACCAAAATCTTTCTTTGTCATTTTAGGAACAGAAATGATAACAGAAATCGGGATGGAGGAAATAGAGACAGAAGATACGATAATAGGAACAGAGGCGGTTATAGAGGAGGATACAGAGATAATAGAGAAGGTTACAGAGGTGGACACAGAGATAACAGAGAATATGATAACAGAAGATATAACGATGACAGGGGTTATGGTGACAGAAATAGAGGGTATGATGACAGATCCTATAATCGCAGATAGTGTTGAATTGTGATGGACTGTTTGAATTGAATCATGGCTGTGTTGAATAGCTCAAACATTATCTCTACAAGTATTGATGACTTCCAAAGATCAATCTAGGTTTTTACTTAAATGTAAGTTGAAAAAAAAATGAGCACTGAATTTGTTTGATGTTCTATGTGTCCATATAATGAAAATGTTGATGTATATTGCTGTCTTCCCCATCTGTCCATCATTTCACATTTCTTGTAAACACAATGGAGGGTACAGTTTATATCCAGTCTTCATGAAACTTTGTATGCTTGCTTATATTGATGAGATCAAGTTTGTATTTGGTAAATATCTGATGAACAGTTTTGGAGCTATTGCCCTTGACTTCAGTAAAAATGTATCAAATTTAGTTTTATGCATTTGATATGTAATGTACAAGTCAAAATGATTTTGTAATCATCTTTGTCAGTAAACATATGTTAACTTGCTTGGCAATCTTTAAAACTTAAAATTCAATAAATTTCAATGCCTGAAAACCTGTAGAAATTTAATCCAATATATTCACAAACAAGAAAATATTTTTTAAAGTTTATTTATTTTAACTGCAGACAAAAATTGACAATACAATATTGCACGCTTTATATTGAAGCAAAATGTGATGGCAAAAATAACAAAAAACATTTGAAAAAGAAAAAATATTCATTCCTTAATTGGCTTTAGTTCACTAATTTTTATGTTTCATATTAAGAGCCAATTTCTAAAATTTGAATTGAAATTCATGAGATTTAATACTGTACTTTTTTATTGTTATCAATAAATGTAATTGTAATTATGAATTATTATTTGGTCTTTGGTCTTACATACACCTTCCTTGACAAATACCAAATTAAAATGTTACAGCTCTTTAGTCAAACAGGCTGATTTTCTTCTTATTATCTGAAGAGAGTATCCTGTTCTTTAATTTGAGCTATTAAGCTGTAAATATTAATATTGGACATGAGACTAAATGGATGATGAAAACTAGAATAATAAAACAAAGGTTACATTTGAAAGACTTGAAACATTTCAGATGAGCTCTTAAAGCTGTCCAAATTGGCCTTTGTTAAATACATACAAGATTCATGCACATGCTTCAAATTCTTAATAATTTATCACTTCAAAGTAAGAATAGAGAACAAATTGCATAAAAATATGTCATGTAATATAGAAGTATAACTACAGTAAAATAGACCTGTGTATCAAGTTGTCTAAAAGCATTGTGCTTGAGTGACATACAGATCTAGTTTACCTTTTAGTTATAAATATTGAAATAACAGCACTAATTATAACATTTACATTAACAATAATTTACCTACAATTAATTGACATTAACAAATTCCATACAACTTAAGAAGTTAATGAATTTCGTAAAATGTCACAACTATTCTCTATAAATTCAAACAACTTACATGAAACCATTAACCAATGACTAGAAATTAAACCAACAATGTGCTTCAAGCCTGTGATACATGGGTAACAAAACCTATCCTCTCCTTTCAATCTTGTACCACATGTACCCTACCTAAGCAAAGCTTTAATGATCACCCATCTCCACTTTCAAACATGGCAATGTAATACATGCAGCAGTTACGTAGTATGTGAATATAACACATTCAATGAAATAAAGAAATATATAAGGGACATACAGGAGGGTTGGAGTATATATATATATGTCTTTTGGGGATTGGGATATTGCACTTTATACCAGACATAACATATTACCATACCACTATAATTAGTGATATCATATCTAAAGTCTATTTTGTTAGTCTAAGTAATAATTGCACTGTGAAACAATAAATGATTATATAGAAAACATGCAGTTTTAATATTTACAAATCTTAATTCAGAAAGAGATTGGTTTTAACTGCTAATAACCTTATAATAAAGAATTTATTATCAACAAGAATTTATACCAAATTTCAAATTATATTAGCTTCAATAAAATGCCAAAGTTACCCATCAAAATTAACAAGATTTAACAATGATCATATCTTTCTGTAATTGGAAGCCAATCACTTTCTGAATCTCACTAATTGATTACGTTAATTAGTGTATTATTGGTAAAAGTCGTTATGTATTATGTTAAATTCATCTTCATCAGTGACTGGTCTAATAGCTGTAATTTGTACAAGTCCTTCTTCAGAACCTTTAGCACAATATAGCAAGGTAGAATCAAGTTGAGCTAATACTTCTAGATAGTCTCCCTTTTCATAAGACAAATAATCACTATCCTCACTATCATACGTTTCTAATACTTTACCATATCTGTAATAGAAATGAGGTTAGCGTGTTAGTTTCTATTGGTCATGTAAATAAGTGTAATGACTATTTCCTGGGTGTAGTATATATATACAAAATTAAAAAACGTCACAATTTTTTCTGGCAAGCTCACATCTACTTGTTTGGTATAAAAAAAAGGGAACTCAGACACAAGACTGATTCATTTCTTATCTTCATAATTATTTTTCAGATGTCAAAATATCTGTAACTTAAAGAATTTCAATTTCAAAAAGATATTGTCTGTGTGCTATTTACAACCAGTATTTTCTTTATTAATAACAATATTGAGTGTGACATGCAGGTCATGCACAATTTAATAAAAAAAATCAATATCCAAGATTGTCAGCTGATTTGCAACATTCTAATGTGAAACATGCTTGAACAACATTCATGTTAAAATTATTGCTACATGCAAAACAAAGTCAAAATGCAACAAAAAAAAAATTACCATGCAAAATTGAACAACATTTCAGAATTGAGTTACTTCACATTCACAAACCTAAATAACAGAAATAAGGAAATAAAGGTTACAATATCACACAAAATCAATCATCTGACATAACTAATAATAAATAGTATCAAATATGTGCTAATAATCAACAATGTTCAGTGAAAAGGGTACACATCCAATAAATAACAGCAGAGCACTTTGGTATCATGACTATATCTATCAAAAAGTTACATGCATAAGATTTAATAATGTACTAAATCTTCAAAGGTACAAATTTTGAATTTAATAATGCATTACATAAAACTGTGTATTTTTGATAATTGGTAAGGGCTTCACGAATACTGTGCAACTTAACAAAGAAATCAAAAAAGAACTGGGAGGGAAACAGAAATAGATTCACAACACTACAAATCAACTACCTGAATTCAGTGAGTCTAAAGTCATCTCTTTTCATTGCCAATTCGCTCTGTGCACAACCTTTGACCAGTTGTGGTTTTGGAAGCTGTACATGCATGATAGGACTGGCTTCAATTACAGCAAACGATGAAGCAGATGCACCAGGTTTCAGATGTAAATCACTTTTCAATTGTTCATCACTGTCCATCACAGCATCATCAATTTCATGGACACTTTCGCTTTCTTTATTGATATTTTTAGTATCAAACCCTGCAGATCTAACTTCATCACTAACTGATTCAGCTCTAGGGGATGTCTGTTCAGAGCTTTTCACTTGCTGAATGTTTTTATTTGACAGCAGTAACTTATCAATCAAAGAGGTGATATCAATTGTCTTTTTCGTATTGCCATCAGTCGCTGCCTTAGTAGGCGAATCCAATAGGGCCTTCATTGATAAACTTGAACTTGAGTCATCTCCCTTTTCTACACTTCCAGCGGAACTTTCCAGACTTCTGTTTTCAATAAATTTCTGTGTCAGTCCGGTTACCACTGGTGTATTACTGGCAACTGCCTCCTTTACTTCTTCTTTAGGTTCCACAAATTCTCTGTTGAACAGCATCCTGGTTGGGCTTCTAGTTGGTGACTGTTGAGCCCAGGTTGTCTTGTTTCCTTTAGAGTCAGTGCTAGAAATGGAATCAGTACTTTTCTGCATGACTGGAATCTGACTGACTTTAGGAGTACTTGTACCTTTGGTTGGTATTCTAGATGGTTGTGGTATTCTAGAAGAACCTACTGGAATCCTTGAAGGAGGTGAAAGTACTTTAGGCTGTGTTTTTGGTACAGGTACTTGTGATTGAGCCTTGCCAGCAACTGGTTTACGAGCATTGAATGTACTTAGCTTCTTATGTCCATCTTGAAATTTATTCATTGTTATTGATGTAACTGATTTAGCTTTTGGGATCAAGGAATTTCCAAATGAATCCAAGATTTTCTTACTAGAACCTTTTAGTTGTTCACTATCTGATACACTTTTAGGTACTGTTGATTTGGTCTCAACCTTGTCATTCACAGTTTTATCTTCTGATTTGCCATCATTTGAATTATCCAACAAGGCTGCAGCAGCAGGTGTAAGAGCAACAAGGTCATAATCCAATTGAAATGGTAAAGTGGAGAGTGGTTGTAAGGCAAGTATCATACTGTTGTACTGTTTATCAAGTTTGGTCTGACTGTGACGTAAAATGGCTTCTGGGTGATAAACTTGTTCTTTTAAATCATCTTTCATTTGAATATATCCAACCCAGAAATCCAGTAACCTTAAACTAAAAAAAAAAACATATTCATACATCACTTAAACAAGTTTTATTTCATAATAGGTTTGTTGTAGGTCACAAAACAAGATTTCAATTGAATATTCGTATTACTTTTACTTTTTGATTTCAGCTAGAATTGACATCCAACATCTTTTCATTTACCAACAAGGTCTTCAATACACATTACACTTTTTGTTTGTACGTTATGAAGTGCTTAATGTAAATCTTAATACAGTTAAACAATAAATAATATTGATATACTCAACAATCATTACTTACTTCAGTAGTCCAGCAATAAAGGCGTAAAACCTTTGCTTATTTGATAGCAGATTTGGTCTTGTTTTCAACTGTTTTACTAATGTATTAATTGATCTTGTGTATGGACCTATAAAAGTGACGGTTTATTGTAATTAGTTGCTCTTAAGATCATGGCTATGACAATTGACAATGTAAATGACAGTTCTACAATGAAAAGCTCATACAGATAATCCAAAGAAAAAGTATTTAATGACATGTGTGATATATGAATCTTTGTTACTCACCAACTTCTGCTGACATTTCTGCTATTCTCCATGGAGTGATGTGAATTTTACCAAAGACATGAATACCAGTTCTATGAGGTTTCATTCCATCTTCTATCACTTGTTCCATGGCTGGACACAGTTCCTTAAAAACTAGTGTTCCAACTTGTGGCGTTTCAGCAACGCTCCCTAGGCGTAACTAAAAATAGATGAAAGACAAGATGGTGAAGGTATTTGTAGATGAAGCTTTGTGATAAAACATAAACAAGGAAACAAATTCTTGCCAAACAAGTGTTTTTATAGGCTTTTTGAAAATGAAAGAAACGTACCTTATCGAAAGGATCCCTGGCTTGGGCGAAATGTAATACTAGGGTTTCAGCTGCACGGGTTATGTTGGAAAGCAAAGCTGCAAAATATAAATTCAAATATTAATCGATGAAAAAATATAGTCCATAATGTTCATACAATGATACATAGCAAAGTAGATGGCATCGAATTACAGCTGTTACATTTTTTTTAATAAAATATATAAAGAGAAAAAAGAAAAACCTACCAATTTTCCTGTTGAGTTCCATCAATTCCTCAGAACCTTGTTGAACCTTGTCATCAAGGGTGGGACTGATTTGGAACTCAACTGGAGGGTTTTCAGCAAATGATCTTTTAGGTTTTTCAGGGGGAACTGAAAATATATAAGATTTACATATATTATAAATCACCACTTGAGAACATTTAAAAATTCCAATGTAACTTAATAATCCTCTTTGATGATAATTTATCCATATTGTTACACAGATTCCAGATTTTGTCATTCAATTACAATGCTTAACAATGGACTCATGATCTTATATACTGTCGTCCCTATTAGAAGGAACATGTATGTTGTAGAATTTACATACACAAAATATTGAAAGAATATTACCTGTTTCACTAATTTCTATGCGCAATTCTTCATCTTCCATTTCTATATTAGTAACTTTAGCAGAACATGGGAGGCGATGAGGAGAAACTTGTGGACTGCATTGTGGTGACTGAAACAAGACTTCAGATGCAAAACTAACTCTCTTGTTAGCTTTACTACCATCATCCAAGGAGGTACTCTGGGAAGCAGTTTGTTCTTCAGGTTCTTCAACAACTGGATTTACATCTGTAAATGGTATTGCTTCCTCTTTAGGCTCCTCAGTCACTTCCACGATTTCAGTTTCTTTATCAGTAGTTTGAGGGAAAAGACTATCACATGCAATGGAGTAGCGATTAGGCTTTCTAGGCATTTTCAATGAATCATTAAGCTGAGCATTAAGGTTGTCGGGATTTGAAAGTGAGCGTGATCGACAACCTTTATCCATTTTGCGTAAGCATGATTTTAATGGTTTTCTTCCACAGCTGATGTCTTCTTGAACTTCAATAGAATAGCTGTTTTCATCATCTTCTATTTCATAATATTCACGATTATGGTAGCGTTTCTCCATGTTTCCTGATAAATGATACCCTCTAAACACGTGGCCATGTAGTTTGGCTCCATGATCAAATACTGTATGTGAATGTTTCTCTGGCGATGTTGGGCTTTCTTCTTTCACTGAATATAACTTATCAAGATGAAGAGATGATGAAGAATTGGAAGAATTACTCAAGTTCATTTTGCGAGATGATTTTCTTTTGCCAAAGGATGAATGATGATCATGTCCAGAATGATCTGTTCGATCATAATGATGGTGATGATGATGAATTCCATGATGAGAAGAATCAGATCTTGGTATGAACTTCTGGGCACATTCTAGATGAGGTGGTTGGAAAAGGATCCTTTCCAGATCTTTAGCCATACCTTGACTGCATCTACAATCATAGCAATCTCCATCAATACAAGATGATGTAGAGTTGGTACTTATGCCACTGCTTGATCCAGATTCAAAATATCGTCCTGAACGCCGCTTCTCTTTATGACATGAGCAATATCCAGATTCCTTCTGACATGATTGAGTCTGCTGACTATCATCAACAACTGGTGTCAGAATTATTGGGATTTTAACTGGATCAAATAGAGAACTTTCACAGTGTTCTATTCTTGGGCCAGGTGATAAGAAACTCAAGTCTGGCAGAGACCTGTGTGAATAGAATTTATGTTGGTTATGTCTTGATGGTGACAAACTTGATGATCGTCTTGATGATTTTGGCTCTCTGCTTCTTTGTCTAGTCTCTGATGCAGCTTTTCGTTGATGAACTTCCTTTTCAGATTTCCTGGGTTCATGATCAACCCCAATGTCTTCCAAGATATTTAAGATGTCATTGTGAGAACTTGGTGATGTTTGTTGAGATTGATCATTAAGTGGGATTGGATCTCCATCCATACATGCTTGGATTCCACACTCTTGTGTCTTGGGAGGAAACTGAGAAGAGAAGTTTCTAGTACCATGCCATAGTGTGACCTTGTCTTGGGAGATTGCTGTGCTTCTGGAATACATATTAACTGGTGTTGTGTAACGTAATGGAGAATTGACACTGTTCCTGCTACTGCATCTTGAATCTTCTTGGTAGGGACAGCCACAGCTATTCTCACTTCCATCAAAACTCGATTCACTGCTATTCCCACTATATTCTGAGTGAAATCTCTGATTGATGCTGTTATCTGGGAATAATATCTGCTCCACAGCTCTAATGGTGTCAAGACTCACCATGCTACTTGGACTCTTCATTCTCTGGTACAATTCCAAAAGAGATGACGAGTGTCTTTTGCCGTGGAAACTGTCTGCTATTTCTTGTAATCCTCTTTGCTCCAGTGATTGTTTACATCCTGTTCCCCACGATGTCTGAACACACAGATCTGGCATACTGTGAACTTTGTCTGACGAGGTACACAAAATACCAAACTTCTTTAAATTCTTCACTTGCTTCCATGATGTTAGCTTCTTTACCCTTTTCATGGATTGTTGTTTATCTGTACCACAGAATTTCTGCTGTCCATCTAATGATCCATAAGTCCCCTTACTTGGTGTAATTTTTGAACCCTCAGATTTCTTTGGAGAGGATTTAGGGGAGCTCTTTTTAGGTGAAGATTTAGGGCTTGATTTGGGTGATCTTTGGGAGGCATTTCCATTTGAAGACTTTGAAGCCTCTGTTGATGCTGACTTTTCAATTGATCGTTCCTCAAGAGTATCAAGTCCAGACTTTCCAGGCGGCACTTTTAAATTACAACTGTTTGAATAACCATCATTCTGACCAGCCTGACAAAAATGGAAACTATTGGAGCAAATTTCTTCACCTTCATTTGAGCTACATGATGGACTGCAAGTAGCAAGTCCATCTTGAGAGGATGTTTGTGATGCATAGGAGTTACTGCTTAATGAAGCTGTTGATTGACCTTGTGAAGATGAATTAAAGGAGAGAAAATATTCATCTTTACGAGGACAACAATCAACAGTTAGCTTTCCATCACCTGAGGTGCGACTACAGCAATTGGATTGATTTTGTGATAAACTGTCTGTGGAGTACAATTGTGCACCTATTTCAGCTGTTGGGGTAGGTGTGAACAAAGGATCATTACTGAACTCTAACATATCACTAGAGCACATCATTTCACGTTCACTAGATGATACTTCCATTGATGTACGACTACCCGACAGTTCAGATTCATAATTTCCAAAATAAAGATCTGGATGAGACAGAGATTCCCGAAGATTACCAAATCCTTTATAACTACCTGTTAAAGATGGTGGAAATGCATATTCTTCCTCTTCTTTGGCCTTTAATGATGAGTTTCTAATATTTGTGTCAAATTTCACAGTAAAGTCTTCATCATAATAATATTCACTGAATCCAGCATCATCAGGAGATGAGCTTGAGCGTCCGTTATTCATCTGGTCGCTTCCTGATAACGAATCAAACTCTTCACGTGAATCCTGACCTTCACTTTGAACATCATTTGAATAATATCCACTCTCAGGCCTTTTCTTACGCACTGGCTTTTGACGAACTTGTCCCTTAACTTTACTAGGTGATAAATCCTTCCACGTTACTGTTTGACCACTGCTACTTTGTGAAACATCCCATGATCTCGATCTCTTTGGACTTCCAAAACTATCACTCATTTTCCTCCCAACTAAGTTTTCATTACTACTGTTGGGAGATACATCCTTCCAAGTAGAATACTTCTTCTTTCCCTTGGGATGAACTTTAGGTAGCGTTGCTCGTGTTTCCAATTTCTGGTAGCCCTCATTTAGAGAATCTACCATAATATCAGTCGCCTTTTTGTTGTAATTGTCATTGTCAATCTGATTTGTACATTGAATCACATTTTTATTATTAGGTTCAACACAAACTAGAGTATAATTTCGGTTAGTAATATTGTCTGTATTCTGTAGAATGTTTGTAATATTGGCTCCATTAATTACAGAATTACCATTACTACTTGTTTTCAATGATCCAAACGTTGGGGACATATTTTTCCATGTAGTCTGAAAAAAGATTAAAAAGAAGAGAATTAAAATTTAAATAGAGAACTAATCAATAACACAGTAGATATTGATTGACTGTTATTGTAGGGAGAATGTATAGTGTATATAGACTATTTTTCGTCATTCATTCAATTCCAGACTTCCTTCAAAGTACCAAGTTGTATTACTTGTGTCAGTGATAAGATCATAGTTCTCATCAGTACGTTTTTATATACAATAAATGCTGACTCTCAATTCTTGAAGAAAATACACCTTTATCAAGCAAAGCATTAATGTTTTAAAGACATAATTTATAACAAAACATTCACCAAAGAGGTTAAAACAATTTAAGCCACTTTCCAAGTAACAAATAGCATATGTCTCATTGTAATATATTAAGTAATAAGACATCAGAAATTCCAATCGGCAAACATAAACATAGAGAAGATAGACAACCTTGAGCTACACAAATTACCATATGGACACTATTCTGTTTAAAGCCAGACATTTTCATCCTTTTTATATTACGTAAACCAAATATTGAACCAAACTAACCAAAGATTTCAATATAGCATGACACCTTCCATTAGTTTAAGTTAATAATTCATGACTGTTTGGTAAACCTATAATTACTTCCTTGAGAAACCGACTTCAGCGAAAAATACAATCTAAAAGAACTTTTATCATGTTACAACAATATTCATGCATATCCAGTAATGATTTGAACCTAAGCATTTAGAACTTCATCAAGGGGTAATATATTGTATGTACTGAACTGATAGGAGACCTAATAATATGATGTTCTCTGCTATTGACCACTTGTAATTTAAATCGTTCATGAAGATATCTGTCTGTCACTGGTCCATATTTGTCATGATACAAATACAAAATTAACAAAAGATATGCAATAAGATATAAATCAAACCATTTAATACAGAAATTTGGAAATCAACTGAACCAGCAAGTACAAATCTATCATTTATTTGACAAACTTAAAGCAGGAAATACTTTTTACCATATGAAACTCATCAATTATAATTAGCTAGGAATCATAATAAAGAGAATTATAAAGCTTACCATATGTAACATATTACAACATTATACAAGACAGTGTTAAACATTCAAATAAAGATCAGCCTACATCACTTCTGTATATATTATTCATGATAGTTGGCGCTTTACCAAAATGTCAAATTCAGGATGAATAGAGAGCTAGACTATGAAATACATAATCTAATATCAACTTATAGAATACAGTGTTCTATATATCAATGTCATAACAAATGATATATTATTATTAATTTACACATTACAACAAATTTATTTTTTCCAATTTTAGAATGACATCAATTAAATCTATCAAAGTCATATTCTATTTGGGTCCAGACATGAAATTGTTAAACATCAAATCTTTAAAAGCCTGTCTATGTCAAATTGTCATTTTTAGTACATGCCATATAAGTTTACCAAGCCATGAAAGGTTACTTAAACTACTTAATCAAATATCTGAACCTCGTGTTTTCTCTAATTTTCATTATAAAAGCCTTACTGGCAGCTAAAACTTGTCTTCTTGTAACAGTTTTAGATACTGCATGAAATGCAAATAATATTGCAAAATATCAACCACACCAAATTACCAATTCTTGACAAATTCAGTATTTACAAAAATAGAATGGTGCCATATATGAGAAAATCAATACTACTACCAGATGAACTTCAAAACAGTACAATTAACTTTAAAGTAGATATTGCTACAAACATACATATACAGTTACCATTGTTTATGTAGAAATAATATGAAGCTGTACACTATCAGTTAAGGATATGGTGAAAAGACTCCAGTAAAATTATTCCATCTGATAAGATGATAGAAGATTATAGTAATTAGACCAACTTGGACAGCATGTTATACAACTTCAATACACAACAAGCTTCAAAAAATAGTACTATAGAAAACTCTTGATTTTCCTTGATTTCATTACATTGGTAAGTTTTAATTTACAAACAAACAAAAAACAATATGTTCAACAGTGAAAGAATCGTATAACTGTTCTGAAATTACTAGTAGAATGGATTTATGCCAATTGTAAGATTGTTGCCAAACACTTTTTGGACTGAATAAAAAATATCTATAACTACAGACAAAAAATAAAGTAGGTCAAATCTGATCAGTAATAATGACAATCTTGATAACATAAAAAATCACATTCTTCATATAAGGGTTCTAGGGTAGAATGACCAATTGTGAAAAAAGACCCATTCCTAATAAACAGTATTCCAAACTTATAACATTTGAAAATATGGCTATCTATTTGTATATGGTCTGCAATATGTTTTTTTGTATGTTTATTATATACAATTATACACAAATATATGAAATGTCTAAATTGAATAATGTAAATATCCATCATTGAAAGTGTGTCACTCTTGGCATGTATAATGGTAATATTTATAAGTATGAATTATTGTACAGACCTACAGTCTCTAGTACAACATCAATATATTGATAATGGGTGGAACAACTGCACCATCTGTCACACTCCACCTCTACTCCTTATAACTCTAGAAACATTACAGTCAACAGATGGTCTACCATTATTTATTTCTATTATTACTGTATTCATTCTAATAAATTAGCATGCACTATTTCACATGTAGCCAGGAGGTAAATATTTTCTGCTACTTAGTTCTATTGATTATAATAGTGAACTTTATGACAGACAATCAAGGGCTGGTATCAAGTTCCGATTGAAATAATTGATCATTATTGTGTTAATTAATGGATTTGATCATGCCTACAAAATATAAGCACAATGAATGACAATCACACCAGGTAGATCAGAATACAGTTGTTAAGCTTCCCTATCACAAATTCTTATAACCATGCCCACAGATTTGGATTGTAGTAATTCATGCAAAACCAAATTAAAATTGTGTTTGATGCACAACTTTAGTAACATGACAGGTATCATTTGAAGAATTGAAAACAAAACCACACGTCACATTATACTTGGCAATCAAAACCATCTATTCTCTATAACCTGAATCCAACCTCATGTTTGTTGGATCTATAAATTTCTACAATTCTAGATCTTAAAATGCATATTAAGTTTAGGTGATGAGAATAAATAACACTACACATCATCCATGTTGTTCATAACCTACTAATACTGTCTAACTATAAAGCATATACTATCAGTGCACCAGAAAAGGTGGAATTTATTAGAATAAATTTGGTAGCTTCCAATCATTCCAGTACAAACTACTACAAATCTTTCCTATACCTGATATTTAAACACACCTATTTTACCTTACTTACTGTACAACCTCTAAAACATATCCATCTTTCAACATACTAATAGAAAAACCATACTGAAGTGAAGAAATAGTGACCATATTGTTTTTACTAGAAACACTAGAACATCATTAATAAATCAAACCTTGACACCTTCAACACTTTCTCTTCTGACTGCTATTTTCCTTTTATTTCTGAAGTAAATTACTGTAGAGTAGAATACTAAATGATGTTTAATTTCTGTTTTTTAAAGGTACTATTTATTACTCTATATTTGAATGAACAAATCAAGATTTTCAGCCATGTAACACTTTTCAAATATGTTATGAAGCTCTGAGGCTCTGAATCATAAGTTAGTGATGCTTGTGTCCTCTTTGGACATCAGTTTGGAATGACCTATGCAACATTTCTGCCATTACATCCTGCACCAAGTAATATGACACTGAGATGAGTGATATTCAAAATGTCACAATATTATAAAACCAGCCAATTATCAAGCTTGCACTTTCACAATTTGTTTTGTAAATTTAAGTACATGCACCAAACATGCATGTATATATTTGCTAACTGTGAAAATAGATAACTAGCATTAAATTAAAATACCATGAAATATGATGATTTTGCTGTTATATGTAAACTATTTTTAGACAATGTAATCTGTATGATGAAGAACTGGTATTTAGATTAAAACTGATACCACATAACACTAGATAATTTCACAGGATAAAAACAATATAACAGGAAACGATATCATGTATTTTGGCGCCAAGTAATACAGGTGTCAGACATACAACAATGTTTATTAGCAGCAGAAACTGTAGGAAGATGACATAGTTTGCAATATCAGTATGAGCAGATTAGTCATACAAAAATCAACTTCCCGGTCTTTAATAAAATAAAAATCTAAGCCATCTTTTTGAGACAAATATAACAATAAAATTAAAAGCTATTTCTAGCTATTTTATCAAAATATAGCCACATATGTCAACTGCAATTTAAACTCAGTAAAATGCATTTTTTTTTTTTAACAGGTAATTTTCATGTTGACTCTAATCATTTAGAGATCAAAATTTCTAAACCATCAAAAATTGTTAAAGATGTGAATAAAACATTCAGATTTCCTTTCTATAAAAAACAATAACATTCTCCTTAAATAGCTTTGATGTTAAAATTACCGGTATTTGAAACATTGAATTTCCATAATGAAACAATTTCTTCTTTCAACTGACTGTATTAGTCATCAGTATTTCTAGTTAAACTCTAACACAACTCTGATTCATAGACAATCTAGGGATGGCGAGATTGATCAGCCATACTGCCATTCTTATAGTTTACCTTGGAAAAAATAAACTAGTAGATTGTTGGTACTCATCACTTAATCATGCTTTTTTAATAATTAAATTAGATAAATCAAAAACAATCAAAACAAGTTAGTCATTTTACTATAAAAAATTAAAAATAAACCTATACAACTCGTGAAATATAACCAAAACTAACCTGGACAGATGAGAAATTATTAAAATTTGTAGATAATATCATGTTAACTAGCGGTAGTGATCATACAGATGTAGTATTACCCAATCAATCAGATTGTAAAGACTCAAAATGTTTGTCCTATGGTAAAAATATGTAGTACCGGTATGTTTTACAATGACAGGCTGGCAGAGACAAAACAACCTGTCCTGATTGACCTGATCTAAACTTGACAATATCATTACTGTTTCTAATGGCAATCGGGTAATGTAGGTCAATCAATGATATCAATATTTACAACACAAATCAACTTTTTATGACAGACTTCATTAGAAATTGACATAAACTTGTGAGACTAGGTTCACTTTATAATGATTCTGTCAGTGTCATGTCAGTTAATGATACAATTTAAACAAAATATTAACAATAACCAACTTTGTTTGATACAAGTGATAACATAGCCAAATGATGTTCTGGTAATAAAGAACATTACAATCTTATACCTAAATAGAGTTACATTTTTTACAACTTTTTGAAATGAGTGTGGATTATTACATCTCAACTTTTATACAAATGACAGCAGAAAATGCACAGTTTCTGTTTATTTCGCCTAAAGTACCTTTAGGCACAATGGAATTCATTTCTTATATCCCAAGTGAACTATGTTATTAAGTCTGATCTGTGCAATGCCTCCATTGAATCACAGGTAATTACCACTCAATTGAATACTACCTCTTATAATAAGTGTAATAAGTTTAATTCTCAAACTTTGAGCCAATTTGAGTATATATTATATATATCAGTGTACTAAACAATAGATTCCCTCTATTATCTTATAAAAATTAAGTTTTTATACTACTCCGTCATGACACCAGAGTTGGTATCCTTGAACACTGAATATCATCATAAAGTAAAACAGATTCCTAACTTTGGACAAATGTTCTGAGAACAATTTCAATAGAATTATTCAGGCAGCACCTGTGTCTACTAGTACCATGTAACAAATCAACATATAAATCACAGATTGAAATGGATTAGAATCAGACCATTTTTTCAAAACATTCTTAATACAGTCTGAGTGAAATTCATTCAGTTAAAGAAATTCTGTTTTGTCAGTGAAGAGAAAAAAGACAGTTGGTGAATTAATGAAAGGAACTAGAAGCAGTCTAAAAATCAATAAAAGAGTTTAGGTAATGATGGTAGATTGAGACTAAATCCTGATCAATATTCTACTGTTTCTTCCTATCTCTCATGTCTACTGTTAATCAATATAGTCTCTTGCATCTGACTATTTCTGCTCTTAACAACAACAATAATAGCCACAGAACTTAAAAGAATTTGTTTAGTTGATTATTATTTTAAACTTATCCTTTAATCAGTAGTGTTTTACACCCAATTATTTCTTTAAATTATTTCAGTTTCATCAAGAAAGACATAGCCTATAGATAAATGTAATACAGGAAAATTACAGATGGTATGAAAAGAAAGTAAACACTTTAGTTGTTACAATTGATATTGACCAACAATACGCTGTCGACTTCATTCTGTTTGAGTGAGACTATATCTGAATCAATACAGAATAAATTGAGTCTAGTGACGCCAACACCAACTTTCTAACCATTATATCATTCTACTGAATTACACTGGTAAATTAGATACTGGTCTGAGTTTCAACATTAAATTCATCCCAGTTCTTTGATCCTACCTAATTATATAACACTAGAAGATACATCAGCCATTTCATCACTATCATCTTTAATGCAGAGTTGTAAAGAATAATGCTGCTAAATAAGCTGTATTTTAATGTCATTCCTAATAGATCAAACAAATCATCAATCATTACATGATGTACATGAAAGTAAGACAGAAATTGAAACAATACAAGCCAATTGTATTTATTCAAACAAATCATCTTACATGTAAATGAATTTAATTATGCTGATGAATAAGCTATAACAGCCATTCTAATTGTTTTCATTCTAACAGTTCAGTTCTCTGAACACTGTTGAAATTAATTTCAAATATAAAAGAAAATACCTATCATATCAATGGAAAAGTTATTTAATTACTCATTCGCATCCGATGCCAAATCTGTCAAAGTCTAACATGGTATCTATCAGTGAATCAGTACACAAATTTAATCTCTCTCTAATTGAATTCAACTTACATAAAATATCGTTTTTCTTCCTAAATAATCTAATCAATATGGTTCTAATAAAATCCTCAATTCAACGTAAACAAGATTATAACCTTTCAAAGTACAGATGAATCTTTAGAACATACAATCAATACAGATTTCACTGACACTGGGTCACTCTGATCTTGGGAAGTCAATGTCTTATTTCTTTTTATCTTGACTCAATACAATCCTTTACTTCTAGTATATATAATGTTTGATTGAAGATATGTCAAATTATATGTCCACTGCTACTAAAAGAACAGATGAATAGTTGTCCTCACCTAGAGAAAATCAAGAAGTCTTCTGTCTGTTTGAATGTGTAAACTGTTAACTATTAGAAACAGACAAAAATCATCTCTTTCCTTTAAATCTTTAACAGTTAAATTGAATATTTCCAATTTGATATTACTATTACTTTGAATTTACAAGCAATATAGTTTGTTAACTGGCAAAAAACTTATTCAAGGCTTTAAAACTGAGCCTAAGATGATTTTAGTGTTCCAGTCATCTGCTTTGTCAATCACTAATCTCAATTTTAAGTTAAGTTTCATCATCAAATCAGATTACTGTGTTTCTTCATGTCTGCATTGTATCTAAGTTAAGTTTTTTTTAAGAAAGAATAAGGCCAGGTTTTGATACCATGTATATAAATCAAACCAACCAACTTAATGCTTAGAAATCTCTCTGACTTAACCTTTAGCAAAATATATCTGAAAGTCAAACATATATTTGACTTCTCTTTAAGTGTTACCTGTAATGTGTTCAACATGAGTCAATTTGAAATAACTACAACAATATCCAAAATTTAATCCATGATGGAATAATAGTAATCAAATAATCCAAAATATTCACAGAATAAACTAGAGCACTGCCTGATTGAACAGACTGTCTGTAATAGAATCTAGCTAGCAATAAAGATGGTACTGTGAATATTGAGAACTACATCTACCTGGAACCCTGCCAGGAATCCCACCGACATCATTCTATTTTTACACTGTCTAAATGCTGATAGTCAAAATGTTAAAAGAAGATAATGATGAGTTGAACATGTATCCTTTCTCATTATTTATTTCAGAACATTGAGTTATTTAATTAATAAAGATTTAACAAGACAAAACCTAGCGTGTCAGTAAAAGATAAACAATGACTGACAAATGAAAGTTAAGAGCTTGTAAAATGAAGTAAACAATTGTCATCACAAGTTACAAAAATAAAAATTCAGTCACACTAAAATATTTGTTGTTGTTGTGCAAAACCAGGTGTAACAGCACTGGACTTTTCTTCAGTTTTCACGACAGTTATCTAAGTAATGGTATCACATGACCACAGTATGTAATACTTTTTAATTTGAATGACATAATTATGACTGAGTCACATGTCATATACACGTAATAGATTGTACTAATCCAAATCATTTGAACATACACACAAATGTATCAAAATTTAAATGACATTTGTGTATCCAACCTACTTTATCTACATGTGCGCATGAATCATTTTGAGTTATTCCAACATCACATATTCAAATGTGAATTGAGAGCCAGTTAAAACTGTATGCCACCCTAAAATTGAGTTGTCAATAGAGAGATAAATTCAGTGTAAGGAATGTGTAATGTCTAGAGTTTATCTGACAGTTGAAAGGTTTTTTCAAATATCTTATCAAACCTAATTATAACCTTGGCTAGAAAAAACAGTGAACTTAGATTTCGGTTATCATCTTAACCTTTTTTTTTCTTACCTTCTAACCTACCTCTTTAGATATTGGGCAACCTTCAAAATATTTCTTTTAAATAATGTTTCACAAGAAAATCATTTGATAAGATTGCTTTTTTTCTTTGAAGAGTTCTACTGGACAACTTGAGAATAAGATATAGAATAGTATATGATAAAATAACAGAGCACAAAACTCTCATTTTTATAAAATTGTCTTTGAAACAAAATGTCACAAGCAAGTACAACCAACATCGAAAATCATTTATTCTTAAACATAGTGACTACATATTTTACACCGATGATATCATATGTCCGTTTATATATTACCGCTATTAAGTGTTCCATTCTCGGTCTGGACCAGGCTGTGATTACCCTGTTTACAATAACAACAATAATACACGGTTCACTGCTCTCAGACGCATTCTTATGGAACTCTTCATGAAAGAGGTAAAAAAAAGACTATGTAACACAGATGAAAACAAAAAGGCTTCTGATAATGATCAAATTCCGCCAGAAAAGGTGAAGGTCAACAATGTGCATGCGCAGCAATCCGTCCTCTGCATGCTTCCAGTTTACACAACACCAATTTATAGAGAGAACCAGTGGGCCAGAATTGGAACCGTACTGAAAATGCTTGACCGTTGACATTACACTAAATTCATCCGTACCATTCTGAGAACCATTCCAAGAACAGATAAATTTTGTAGTGTAAACAGGGTTCTAGAAATAATTCGACTCAATCTGCTTAAATATCAGAAACAGGATTTTAAAGATGAACTTAATTATACTACAGATATATTATTTCAAATCTAGATTATCATCTTTCATCTCATCTCAGTCTGTAATAAATATTATTATGAGTGTTTACATCTTGAAGTCTATTTACTGAATTCTATTTAGTGTAAATTCATGATTGTTTACTTTCAGTATTTTATTTATTTTATTAATATTTTTTATTCAATATTATACATATACTAAGTTAGTCTAATGATTATATCATTAGTCAAAGACATAGCTACAAGGCTTATATTACTCTAATTACAATTACAAAGATTCAGTAATAAGTAACAGTTTTAAGACCATCAGGTTTTTGAATAACACAAATACAATATTAATGGAAGTCTTACATATCTCATACTAATATCATATAAGGTTTTCTGAAAACAAATACAATTCCATCAAAAACATTTGTAGATTGTTTAATGTCTGAAGAAAATGCTGGAAGTTTTAGCATGATAGTCAAATATATTCAATGCAGTAAAACACAAATAATACATCACAAATGTCATTTGAAGTAATAATGTTTAGAATAAGCTATATTCATTGTACAGAAGCCATCAAATAAAATGGTATATAATTGGATAACACTTTCACAAAATGGCTGACATTTACCAGATGATAGTTGTGAGACAAGATCAATAGTGGCAAGATAAAAAATGAAATACGGCAATAAGTAAAACTTTGACATACATTGTAAATTGAAGTCTTCTCTTAATTGTTCATTATTTTCCACAAATTAAAATTTTTTTAGAATGAGGCTGTATTTTTGAAATATTTGGCATTAGGTTAAAAAATTAGTCAAATTTTTCTATTTTTTCTTATGATAAGACTGAATTGGTGCTGGGGCCTTTAATATTTTGGAAAACAAGTAGCCCAGACAATTCTGAGGCACCAAAATCCCAATCAAAATTATTTATTTTTGTAATTTAATCTTTGCTGAACTGAAGAAAATTTAGAATATTTGATAGGTAGGGCCCTGACCATGTGGGCCACACCCTAAAGATAGGACTGATGACAAAATAAAAGGGTAGGTCAAGCGGTACAATTGTTTGAAGTATAATCCTAAAACCTGCTGTTAAAATTTTTATTTAACTGTTGCCAAGTAAACAAGATGAATCTAACTTGACAAGCTAGAGACTAATCTAATAATTTTCTACCACATCAATATTTAAAACCATACAAAAATATCTTAACTCATAACACTTATAAAATTCAATCATAATATCTCCCAGTCTTAAAATGGCTGAGAAGAACGATATAATTATATTATAATAAAATAAAATTTCTGAAGGCAGACAAGACTGTAGGTCAATCAAACCTAAGTTTCTTTCCTTATACAATCATAGACTAATGAGGAAACCTAATGGCTATAGTTCATTTTAATACCTTCCAGACTTTCCCATTATCAAACGACCACATTCAAATAAATTTAGAATTTAAAGTGTGTTTCTCACATTGACATTGGGTCAGTAGAAAATGATTTGATTCCAATAAAGTGTGAATTAATTTGAAAGTGTATTTAGAATATATTTATAATATAGATGTAATTGAATGATTTCAGTCTACAATTTTAGTGGTTTACTGAGTTCAATCCTTGCTTGCTAACCCCCCATGTTTAGAATCGAATATGAGTCCATGATGAAGATATCTTGGATTTTTCCACTAGTTTGTTTATCACTAATGCAGATTGGAAGGGCTCAAATGCACAAAGCACCTTGTAGTTAAGAAGGGAGGACAAAATCTTTCTTACTATATTGATAATTTCGGTCCATATTTTGTAAAGCTGTGAAAAGGTAATAAAAATTCCACTCATGGAACTAATTTTCACCTCAATTGCATTTCTACTATCTGATTAGACTTGTGTAATAGATAGTTATTTTCTGACTCAGTAAGAGATAAGAGAATATCTAGAGGGAGATAAAGACAGGGTACCTGGTGTTAAACTATGTTAAATAGATAACACACCTGGTCAAATGTTTGTATACTTCACCATCTTGATTTTATTACGTACTATTAAATAACATAATATAAGGTTACAGTCAATACAATCTTATCTTTTCTTACTACTGCTGGGATTACACAAACTTACTTTTAAAATAAGAAAAGAATTTTCAAGGTTGAGGTGCAGAATAGTTTACTGTCGAATATCAAGGAGATTATGTATATTGTGTTGAAGGGATGAATTCATACCTCAACGACAGAAAACCACATCAGCCAATTTAAATTAAGCCGTCTTCAGCTCATTTGCAAAGGTTCTTCAAATACTTAATATTAATTAATCTCCTAACTTGAGTTTCACACATACCTATAAACATAATGCACTAAAACTCTTAATTGACAATGTAACAAAAAATTCAGATACTGTTTTTATATTATTCTAAATTCATATCAAACTGTTCCATTTTCAACATATTATGACAATAAAGTAGACATTAACAATCCACATTTGCATTTTGGAAGAAAGCCATTTTGGCTGCAGAGCGGTTTTACCATAGCAACCTATTCTAATTGACAATATATTACTCTGGAGAAATATAATACTAAATTACCATAAACTAAATATCTTTCATTATAAACGCAACTAATACCATTACTGATTAAAATAGCTGTTTTATTTCTTGAAATTTTTACCCTATATTTCACAGTATGTGACAATTATACATTGTTATATAAAATGCTGGTATGTCTTTGTTTGTGATGGGTACGAGGAACTACTCCTGGCTTTTAAATACTTTCAATATACCGGTACAGTACTTTTAGTACATGGGAATGATATTGTGAGAGAATTCTGACAAATAGTTTTAAAAGTATTCTAAATATGAACAAAATGACTTATTTCAATGAAATGAAGTATTCCTAGCAAGAACATACTGAACTAAACAATTGGTGAAATTTGATTTAATTTATAGAACTTCCCTCTGAACTGGACAAATACATATATTCTTCATCAACATGTGCCAATGCTTAAAAATGATTTTAAATACCTACAAGTATAATTCAGATAAAACCATATGACAAAAATCAATCCATTTTCACCTCAACCGTTCAGAATATTGGTGGTTAAAAAAACACGAAAACTAAAAATCAAACTTTCTCAAAGTTTATAATAAAGATCAGAAAGAAATAAATGAGTAAATATTTACCTGACGTGTCGTATCAGAGGATTGGGTCGTAATGTCCGTAATATTTTCATTAGAATCCATTTCCACTGCATCGCTATGACGTCAGCAGACATGGTGAAGGTATTGTAGAGACATTGATATACATTCAACTATATTTACACTCTGAAATATAGAAAGGTCAACAATTTGAAACAGATTTTCATAGACTGACATAAGCACTGGTAGGGCAGCATTCCTTTTATCCTTGTGAAAGTCTGATAAGTGTGAAAGATTTATTACCAGTGGTAATTTACCACTCATAATTCCAGATGACCTAGCTGTAAATGAGTACAGATAATCCAAGAACATTCAGGTTTGGTCAAGGATTAGCTGGTAGAAGTTGTTTCTTTCTTTCTTGACTTTTGGGCTTATGTAGCATATCCTTTCCTAAAATATTATGCTCCTTTCCAAATGGTCACTGGTAGTTACTGCCATTCTGGGAATACCAGCAAAACTCATAATAGTACCGTTACACAAAGAGTTTATTGAAAAGTTTTAAAATTATTTTTAAGAGATTTTAAGTTTTTTGCTTAAGTACTTACAGAGGCATCCATAAATTACAAGAATATGAGCTTCCAAGTTTAAGCAAATAAAACCAAAGAACAAATCACATTATGTTAATCTAATAAAGAGACTATGTTTGTTTAATCTTGGGCCTAATTGATTCCAATTTGCTGTGCTCTATTATGATGATATTTAAACAAATAAACTAAATAAGAACAAAATAGTTGAAAGTATTATTTGAATAATCTTTTATTATTATACCAGTTGATAAATTATCAAAGATCGAATCAATAAGAAATCTTTTATATAACAATGGTGTATATGGAACTGTCTGACAATATTAGTATTATTATTTGGACAACTGTGTTATAAATATATCACGGGACAATTCCATGTTACAACTTCCATATCCTATTAATTATACAAGTCTTACGTTATCACTATAGAAAAAGGAATATAGGAAATACTATTACCTTATATATACACAAATTAACGTTTATTCTGTTTATTTCCTGTATAGTAAATCCAAACTACGTCGACAACTCACATTCGTCGACTAACCGCCATCTTTGCTCATTATCATAATTTAACTGGAATCGTTTCCTCTCAACTTTTTCATGACCTAATCGATGTATCAACGTCAAGGTCATTCAACGAATGTCTGTCTTCTTACGCTTCGAGTTCCATTTAAAATAATTTAATTTTAGAAAAAGAGCTTTTCTTATATTGTTTTGCCTTATGAAAAATATTTTATGTAATCGGTGCGTTATTTCAGTATTAAGTATATTAAAAGGCCATATTGCCACATCAATTGACGTGTGACGTCAGTTGTGGGTGAGGAATGCTGTTGGTAAAATCGATCATAATTTAACTGTTATATTATTATTCATTTGACGGCTCGAGTGAATCATCATATAATGCCGATAGGCTTTTCTTATAATAGGTTCGACCGGCAAGTCTCGACCTTGTCTGGCGTTGTAACGTGTTGATTGCACGTGCGCGCACACATCAATAAGATTTATCCATAAATCTTATGAAAGATACAAGAGTGCTTGTTGAAAAACTTCAAATATGTAATTGATATTATTGACAACGAAGAGTGTACGAGTAATATTCTTGTTGTACATTAACACCAGCGTTCGTAGGACCCTAATTGTCAAGTGTAATTGCATGCATGTAATATTTGAATCGGTTGACTCTACATGCTTTTCAAAGTTGAAACAAGATTGGTGTTGGTGATACAAATCAGCTTAACAACTTCCTTGAATGAAAATGGCTTTGTCTGGTCCAGAGGTGGTAAAAAGAAAAGTTGTGATATTAAAATTTTGTTACCTCCCTTTAATTAAAGTCTACCAACATATAACTAAAATTGGTGTCCCGATGTGATGGAAGAAGACCTAGACATTTTAATACTTTACCCTAAATGTAGCGCTTACGTGTCTTTTAAAAAGGATGCAATAAATGTACAATTTGCGTAATTTGCACTTTAAACGTCGAAGGTTAGAACTCATGCCCCTTTTATAGACTTGATTGTTTGTAGGAGAAAGTCGATTTTTGTTCTGACACGTTATTCTGCAGCTACAGGAAAACTCTGAAGTCCTCAAAAAAAAGAACAATTTTCATTGCAGATTTATTTAAAAAAGCATTTCACACTACACAAAATAGAAAACGTTATAAATTACAAATTAAAAAAGTGAAAATAATATAAATAGTGAATACAAATATAAGAGAAAAACTAAGTTATTTGAAACATTTACTTTCAGATTTTTTTTTTTTTTTTTTTTGTAAATTATCGGGTGATTATAATGATTTTTCACAAGGCATTATGATTGATTTGTTTTATTGGATATTTCAGAAGGATAGAAATTTTTGCCATCAACAAGAGAATTTGACAAATCAAAAACCTGACAATATGTAGTGTTATCATTGTATTTGTATCAGACAATCATGTGTACAATTCGTACTATGGAAAACCGAAGCATTTGACACCGACAATTTATTTCGTGCGAAGGAATAAATAGACCCAAGGACATGTTTTCAGACCATTCAGCGCTGCTAGCAAAAGTGTCCCCCAATTTAAAATTAGTTTAGAACATCAAAATAATTAGAATTAATTTCATTGTAATAAAAATTCAAATGAGTTTTAACATTTTAGTAACGGAACATAATTTTATGGTAAATCCATAAAAATATAGTAGGCTATAGGTTTATCACAAAAGGTGTGTTCCGTTAAATAATCATTTACTGATCTATAAAGTACATGTTTTTATAATAAACGGACACGGTATAAAGATTAAGCAACAATAAAATACATATAAATCTATTTCATAAAATAACAATTCAAAGCAAATATTATTATTATAGAATTCAAATAGTCACGGTGAGAATTAAAACCAATCAACCAACCACCCTATTACTACAATCGGAAATAATCTTGTATTCAAAAAAGTTCTTTTAAAGATGAAACATATTTTGCTTCTAAACTAAACATTTTCCTTATATTTTCGAAATTAACCTTTGGATTTTTCAGCCCGGTTTCCCTTTGTCAGTGATGCAGATCAGAGGGACTGACATGGAAAAAGCGTCAAGTCGTTCAAATGGGACAATAAACCGAGGTTGGTTGGGTCGATTTGGTGATTTAAAACTCAACGTTATAGGCTGTGGACCTCTAAATCTACTTCTTTTCGCATGATCTACATGTTCCAGTGGGTTTCTGAAATGACACAAAATTCCTTGCCTAACAAACAAACGAGAAAAAAAGGTTAGGCTTGGACAGGACGATATAAAACCAAATCTCCATGAGAACCAGGGCAAATAAAGCAAGAGTACCAATTCAGTCCTGACGACGGGACTGCTTACATCTTGGATGCGGGAGCCGTGGTGGCTCAGTGGGTTAGACGCTTGTCCACTAGCTTGAGGGTCCCGGGTTCAATTCCAGCAAAGGTCGAAATTAACCTTTGGATTTTTCAGCCCGGTTTCCCTTTGTCAGTGATGCAGATCAGAGGGACTGACATGGAAAAAGCGTCAAGTCGTTCAAATGGGACAATAAACCGAGGCCCCGTGTGCTACAGGCTGTGCACGTTTAAGATCCCTCGACAGTTAGATATCGAAAAAGAGCAGGCTAAGGCCGCTGTCCTGGCAAAATTTTCTCAAAGCACACTGCATGGCGTTGCCCGTCTTCGTTAGCTCATAAGGCACAGAAAAGTAGTACGTAAAACTCCATTCATTTCAATTCATCTTGGATACATACATCATGCATATCATCTTACATTCATCAAACTCATCTTACATATACATCTCATTAAACATAAATCATACATCTCATTTTATTTACACCTAATCTTACATAAATCATATCATACAATTGATATTACATATATCATACAAGTCATCTTACATACATCATACATCTCATCTTACATACATCATACATCTCACCTTACATACATCATACATCTTATCTTACATACATCATACATCTCATATTATATACATCATGCATCTTATATTATTAGAATCATATATTATATACATCATACATCTCATCTTACATACATCATACATCTCATCTTACATACATCATATCTTTCATACATCATACATCTCATCTTACATACATAATACGTCTCATCTTACATACATCTCATCTTACATACATCATATCTTTCATACATCATACATCTCATCTTACATACATCTCATCTTACATAATCATATCTTTCATACATCATACATCTCATCTTACATACATCATACATCTCATCTTACATACATCATACAACTCATCTTACATACATCATACATCTCATCTTACATACATCATACATCTCATCTTACATACATCTCATCTTACATACATCATATCTTACATACATCATACATCTCATCCTACATACATCATTAAACTCATCTTACATACATCATACATCTCATCTTACATACATTATACATCGCATCTTACATACATCTCATCTTACATACATCATATCTTTCATACATCATACATCTCATCTTACATACATCATACAACTCATCATGCATCTCTGCTAACGTCATACATCTCATCATATATCTCATTTTAAACATATTATAAAGCTCATCTTACATACATCATACATACATCATAAATCTCATCTTACATACATCATATCTTTCATATATCATACATCTCATCTTACATACATCATACAACTCATCATGCATCTCTGCTAACGTCATACATCTCATCATATATCTCATTTTAAACATATTATAAAGCTTATCTTACATACATCATACTTACATCATACATACATCATACATACATCATAAATCTCATCTTACATACATCATACATCTCATCATACATCTCATCTTACATATATCATACATCGCATCTTACATACATCTTACAACTCATATTACATACATCATAAATCTCATCTTACATACATCATACATCTCATCTTACATACATCATACATCTCATATTATATACATCATAATCTCATATTACCTAAATCGCACATCTCATCTTAGATACATCTCATATTACATACATCATACATCTCATATTACATAAATCTACATACATCATACATCTCATATTATATACATCATACATCTCATATTATATACATCATACATCTCATATTATATACATCATAATCTCATATTACATAAATCGCACATCTCATCTTAGATACATCTCATCTTACATCCGATCGTGCATCTCATCCTACTTCTTATCAAATCTCGATTCAGTGGCTCGAGCAGTAAGCTTTACATGTAACTTGGAAAACACTTGAACAAGAATATGCAATATGTTGAGTATATGGTTATCTCCTTGTATGGGGGCACCTATGTAGATGTCATTTAGGAGGAGGGAAGACTAATAATGCTACATGTACTTACAGATGAAGTTAGTTTACCATGTCTGCTTAAAAATGTAACATCAACTTTTTCCGTTGTTTTATCGTCGATACAATTACATTGAGAAAACGGTGGAGAGTACAGATGAAGAGTTACTGCTAATTGATCACTCGGATTCTGAATTCGGTGAACTCCCAGTTTATCTGAAGTATGAGTTACCACAGAATCAAGTTACATTCACTTTCACCATGTTTGCACATTCTTTATATTTTTTACTGGTGGAGCCTGTTTCAAGCTCCACACGAGCATAAACTAAACTGCTTCGTAAAGGATATCATAAAAAGTGTTTGACCGCCAAATCTAAATTTGCACTTACTTCCCCTAAGCTTAACCCCATTCAATATATATAATTGTCATTAGTCCTTTTGTAAGTTCTTCATGCTATGTGGGAGGACTATGTTTCCTCTATACATATTCTGCAGGGTTCCGCTTAAAATAATTAATTTAGATTAAGCTGCTTACAATAATTAAAACATTGACCCCTTTAAAACTATCATTTAGTTTGACCAAGAATATACGTGGTTGCAAATAGCATCATTTAAAATATTTTTAGATTTGATTTACAGCGTTTATTAGCTGACTATTACAAATTATGTTTGTATCACACAAGAGTACAAGACAGAGGAAATGGTTATTTTCTCGACTAGAATATATTCATACCATTGATATAAGAGCATTGCGGAGCTAGATATTCATTGGTAGCTCTCAGTTTCATTGCCGTTCCTTCTTCTGGCCAATCATATAATTCTTCCCTCACTTTGCCTTCTAACACTTTCAGGAAACAGTGGGAATTGGCATGATCGTGAATCTTACTCGAACTAGACTGGGGCCAGCATAGCAACATCAAGTTAAATCTACCATTTTCACCATCTGAATCTATCAAATTTCTAGTATAACTGGAATAGATAGATCATCAGAAATAAGTTCTATAGCCGATCATCTTGCTATAAAAATGATATAATCAATTTTGTATCATTTAACCCTTGATGTGTATCAAATTCTATATCATCATTATCAGTATTTTGGTTAAGTAACGTAGAACAGTTATACAGGGTGACATTCTTATTTTATATTTTTTGTACACGTCATTTTCTATGATATCAATAATATTTCATTCAAAAGATCTGATTAATTCGATTAAACAAATTAATTATTATCTAAAACCGACATCTTAATACTTTACCGTAAATGTAGCGCTTACGTGTCTTTTAAAAAGGATGCAATACATGTACAATTTGCGTAATTTGCACTTTAAACGTCGAAGATTAGAACTTATGCCCCTTTTATAGACTTGATTGTTTGTAGGAGAAAGTAAATTATCCGTAGGGGCACTGGGGTTTTGTGTTACTTCCAGTAATGAAGTTGGTTGGTTACCCAATTTATTCAGGAGGGTAATCCATTTTTCAATTGGGGGTGTGGAACAACTTACTTGTTACACCGTTATGGGCATTTTGATCAGACCAAGATATTGTTTGATTGCTGTAGAACTGGGTGTCGATTTTTGTTCTGACACGTTATTCTGCAGCTACAGGAAAACTCTGAATCCTCCAAAAAAAGGACAATTTTCATTGCAGATTTATTTAAAGAAGCATTTCACACTACACAAAATAGAAAACGTTATAAATTACAAATTAAAAAAGTGAAAATAATATAAATAGTGAATACAAATATAAGAGAAAAACTAAGTTATTTGAAACATTTACTTTCAGATTTTTTTTGTTTTTTTGTTTTTGTAAATTATCGGGTGATTATAATGATTTTTCACAAGGCATTATGATTGATTTGTTTTATTGGATATTTCAGAAGGATAGAAATTTTTGCCATCAACAAGAGAATTTGACAAATCAAAAACCTGACAATATGTAGTGTTATCATTGTATTTGTATCAGACAATCATGTGTACAATTCGTACTATGGAAAACCGAAGCATTTGACACCGACAATTTATTTCGTGCGAAGGAATAAATAGACCCAAGGACATGTTTTCAGACCATTCAGCGCTGCTAGCAAAAGTGTCCCCCAATTTAAAATTAGTTTAGAACATCAAAATAATTAGAATTAATTTCATTGTAATATGGTAATAAAAATTCAAATGAGTTTTAACATTTTAGTAACGGAACATAATTTTATGGTAAATCCATAAAAATATAGTAGGCTATAGGTTTATCACAAAAGGTGTGTTCCGTTAAATAATCATTTACTGATCTATAAAGTACATGTTTTTATAATAAACGGACACGGTATAAAGATTAAGCAACAATAAAATACATATAAATCTATTTCATAAAATAACAATTCAAAGCAAATATTATTATTATAGAATTCAAATAGTCACGGTGAGAATTAAAACCAATCAACCAACCACCCTATTACTACAATCGGAAATAATCTTGTATTCAAAAAAGTTCTTTTAAAGATGAAACATATTTTGCTTCTAAACTAAACATTTTCCTTATATTTTCTGATTCAAAAAATTGTCATAAATGCAATAATTATATATTATCACCGAGAATAAGCTCAAGCATTTTGCAACACAGTACATAATGGTATGTGATGAAACCCATTATGTTATATTAGCAATCGCTTTCTTTATTTTCTGGTAACTAAATTTCTATTTCGGTTCGGTTGGGTCGATTTGGTGATTTAAAACTCAACGTTATAGGCTGTGGACCTCTAAATCTACTTCTTTTCGCATGATCTACATGTTCCAGTGGGTTTCTGAAATGACACAAAATTCCTTGCCTAACAAACAAACGAGAAAAAAGGTTGGGCTTGGACAGGACGATATAAAACCAAATCTCCATGAGAACCAGGGCAAATAAAGCAAGAGTACCAATTCAGTCCTGACGACGGGACTGCTTACATCTTGGATGCGGGAGCCGTGGTGGCTCAGTGGGTTAGACGCTTGTCCACTAACTTGAGGGTCCCGGGTTCAATTCCAGCAAAGGTCGAAATTAACCTTTGGATTTTTCAGCCCGGTTTCCCTTTGTCAGTGATGCAGATCAGAGGGACTGACATGGAAAAAGCGTCAAGTCGTTCAAATGGGACAATAAACCGAGGCCCCGTGTGCTACAGGCTGTGCACGTTTAAGATCCCTCGACAGTTAGATATCGAAAAAGAGCAGGCTAAGGCCGCTGTCCTGGCAAAATTTTCTCAAAGCACACTGCATGGCGTTGCCCATCTACGTTAGCTCATAAGGCACAGAAAAGTAGTACGTAAAACTCCATTCATTTCAATTCATCTTGGATACATACATCATGCATATCATCTTACATTCATCAAACTCATCTTACATATACATCTCATTAAACATAAATCATACATCTCATTTTATTTACACCTAATCTTACATAAATCATATCATACAATTGATATTACATATATCATACAAGTCATCTTACATACATCATACATCTCATCTTACATACATCATACATCTCACCTTACATACATCATACATCTTATCTTACATACATCTACATACATCATACATCTCATATTATATACATCATACATCTTATATTATTAACATCATATATTATATACATCATACATCTCATCTTACATACATCATATCTTTCATACATCATACATCTCATCTTACATACATCATACGTCTCATCTTACATACATCTCATCGTACATACATCATATCTTTCATACATCATACATCTCATCTTACATACATCTCATCTTACATAATCATATCTTTCATACATCATACATCTCATCTTACATACATCATACAACTCATCTTACATACATCATACATCTCATCTTACATACATCTCATCTTACATACATCATATCTTACATACATCATACATCTCATCTTACATACATCATAAATCTCATCTTACATACATCATACAACTCATCTTACATACATCATACATCTCATCTTACATACATTATACATCTCATCTTACATACATCTCATCTTACATACATCATATCTTTCATACATCATACATCTCATCTTACATACATCATACAACTCACCATGCATCTCTGCTAACGTCATACATCTCATCATATATCTCATTTTAAACATATTATAAAGCTCATCTTACATACATCATACATACATCATAAATCTCATCTTACATACATGATACATCTCATCTTACATACATCATACATCGCATCTTACAAACATCTTACAACTCATATTACATACTGTACATCATAAATCTCATCTTACATACATCATACATCTCGTCTTACATACAGCATACATCTCATCTTACATACATCACACATCTTTTTACATACATCACACATCTCATCTTACATACATCATACATCTCATATTATATACATCATAATCTCATATTACCTAAATCGCACATCTCATCTTAGATACATCTCATATTACATACATCATAAATCTCATATAACATAAATCTACATACATCATACATCTCATATTATATACATCATACATCTCATATTATATACATGTACATCATAATCTCATATAACATAAGTCGCACATCTCATCTTAGATACATCTCATCTTACATCCGATCGTGCATCTCATCCTACTTCTTATCAAATCTCGATTCAGTGGCTCGAGCAGAAAGCTTTACATGCAACTTGGAAAACACTTCAAAATAAATGAAATGAATGGAGTTTTACGTCCTACTCTTCTGCACCTTATGGGCTAATGAAGACGGGAAATTTTGCCAGGACAGCGGCATTAGGCTACTCTTTTTGCGATTTCCAACTGTAGAGGGATCTTTAACGTGCACAGCCTGTAGCACACGGGGCCTCGGTTTATTGTCCCATCCGAACGACTAGACGCTTTTTCCATGTCAGTCCCTCCGACCTGCATCACTGACAAGGGGAAACCGGGCTGAAAAATCCGAAAGTTCATCTCGACCTTTGCCGGGATTGAACCCTGGATCTTCAGGTTAGCGAGCAAGCGTCTAACCCACTGAGCCACCGCGGCTCCTGGAAAACACTTGAACAAGAATATGCAATATGTTGAGTATATGGTTATCTCCTTGTATGGGGGCACCTATGTAGATGTCATTTAGGAGGAGGGAAGACTAATAATGCTACATGTACTTACAGATGAAGTTAGTTTACCATGTCTGCTTAAAAATGTAACATCAACTTTTTCCGCTGTGCTTGTTTTATCGTCGATACAATTACATTGAGAAAACGGTGGAGAGTACAGATGAAGAGTTACTGCTAATTGATCACTCGGATTCTGAATTCGGTGAACTCCCAGTTTATCTGAAATATGAGTTACCACAGAATCATTTTACAACACATACCAATTAAGTTACATTCACTTTCACCATGTTTGCACATTCTTTATATTTTTTACTGGTGGAGCCTGTTTCAAGCTCCACACGAGCATAAACTAAACTGCTTCGTAAAGGATATCATAAAAAGTGTTTGACCGCCAAATCTAAATTTGCACTTACTTCCCCTAAGCTTAACCCCATTCAATATATATAATTGTCATTAGTCCTTTTGTAAGTTCTTCATGCTCTGTGGGAGGACTATGTTTCCTATATACATATTCTGCAGGGTTCCGCTTAAAATAATTAATTTAGATTAAGCTGCTTACAATAATTAAAACATTGACCCCTTTAAAACTATCATTTAGTTTGACCATGAATATACGTGGTTGCAAATAGCATCATTTAAAATATTTTTAGATTTGATTTACGGCGTTAAGTAGCTGACTATTACAAATTAT
Source organism: Nipponacmea schrenckii (assembly GCA_030562195.1). Lineage (NCBI taxonomy): Eukaryota > Metazoa > Mollusca > Gastropoda > Lottiidae > Nipponacmea > Nipponacmea schrenckii. Next base: position 20,554,452 of record JAUJPP010000007.1, on the reverse strand, counting down.
GTTTGTATCACACAAGAGTACAAGACAGAGGAAATGGTTATTTTCTCGACTAGAATAAATACATACCATTGATATAAGAGCATTGCGGAGCTAGATATTCATTGGTAGCTCTCAGTTTCATTGCCGTTCCTTCTTCTGGCCAATCATATAATTCTTCCCTCACTTTGCCTTCTAACACTTTCAGGAAACAGTGGGAATTGGCATGATCGTGAATCTTACTCGAACTAGACTGGGGCCAGCATAGCAACATCAAGTTAAATCTACCATTTTCACCATCTGAATCTATCAAATTTCTAGTATAACTGGAATTGATAGATCATCAGAAATAAGTTCTATAGCCGATGGTATTAAATCATTTTGCTACAAAAAATGATATAATCAATTTTGTATCATTTAACTCTTGATGTGTATCAAATTCTATCTCATCATTATCAGTATTTTGGTTAAGTAACGTAGAACAGTTATACAGGGTGACATTCTTATTTTATATTTTTTGTACACGTCATTTTCTATCATGATATCAATAATATTTCATTCAAAAGATCTGATTAATTCGATTAAACAAATAAATTATTATCTAAAAACGAAATATATTATTGTTTTGTGAAACGATTTAATATTCATTTAAACGATTTATACGAAGATACTAATTCGTTAAAACAAAATATGTGATATTATTCCGATAATTTCTTGTTAACGAAATTTTTAAAAATTTTTTAACCAAAAAACGAAGATGAAACAGCGCCCAAAAATCAGAAAATATTTACCTTGTAGGATTTTTAGGATCAGTAATGGCAAATCTTTCCCATTGTGCTCTGTCACCTTCGTACAACTCCATTAATTTTTTAACATATTCTACATTTATCTTTCCTTTAGAATATATTTCTTTTAGTTTTCCAATTAAATCATTAAAAGAATTTGGCCTAACAGCTTTTGAAGGATCTGAATAGTCATTTCCAGAGGCCATGGTGTATCGTAACACAAGTAGTAGATCCCTGGATCTTGCAAGTTTGCAGGACTATTTATAATCAGAGCAAGGCGCAATAATAAGTAGCAATAACGAGACCAATCAGATATTGCTTAGTATTTCAAGTCCTTGTTAACCTCAATAGCAAAGATAGCTTGCCAGGCAAGGTAACATACGCCCAACAAACAGAATATTCCATGTTTTTTCATTTAATCAAGGGCAATAACTCATAAACCGACATCTGGAATCGCACCATTTCTTAACTTGTCCGAGATGTAATAATTAAGATGAATACACATACCAAGTTTCATACAAATCGGATAAAAACTACAGATTCTATTGCGTACAAAAGTGAATTTTAACATTTTCTCATTTAATCAAGGGCAATGACTCATAAACAGACATCTGGTGAGATATTATCAAGATGAATACACATACCAAGTTTCATTCAAATCGGATAAAAACTACAGCTTTTATTGCGTACACAAGTAAATTTTAACGTTTATTCATTTAATCAAGGGCCATAACTCATAAACAGACATCTGGCGAGATATTATCAAGATGAATACACATACCAAGTTTCATTCATATCGGATGAAAACAATAGCTTCTATTGCATACACAAGTACATTTTAACGTTTTTTTCATTTAATCAAGGGCCATAACTCATAAAACGGCATCTGGAATCGTGCCATTTTCGAACTTGTCTGAGATATTATCAAGATAAATACACATTCCAAGTTTCATTAAAATCGGATGCAAACTATAGCTTCTATTGTGTACATTAATGTTTTTTCATTTGATCAAGGGCCATTACTCATAAACCGACATCTGGAATCGTGCCATTTTCGAACTTGTCCGAGATATTACCAAGATGAATACATATACCAAGTTTCATTCAAATCGGATAAAAACTACAGCTTCTATTGCGTACACAAGTAAATTTTAACGTTTTTTCATTTAATCAAGTGCAATAACTCATAAACGGACATCTGCCATTTTCGAACTTGTCCGAGATATCAACAAGATGAATGCACATACAAAGTTTCATTCGAATCGGATAAAAACTCTGGCCTGTATCGCGTACACAAGTAATTGTTGACGGACGGCCGGACGGACGGACCGACGGACGGACAGGGGTGATGGCAATATACGTCCACATTTTCATGTGGGCGTATAAAAATATAACAAAAAAATAAAAAATAAAAACCCGAGCAAGGTTACTGTTATTCATTATGATGTATACATGTGATTGTTTGTTCAAATACTCATATTCATTGTGGAAAGGAAATATATCTATTCTGAAACTAGCCTATATGGTCTAAGTTATAACATGTTTTCCTTTTTTATACCCCTTAGATTGCAATGTACCGTAATATTACCCCCGCCCCTGTCGCTAAACTCCGCAATTTTTGCATTCTCACAGATTTTTATAAAGCCTTGTTTGTAGAATTTTTCTTCAAAATAGTAGATAAGTTTGAATTAGAGTAAGATTCGAGTACAAACGTTAGTATAATACGGCTACAGATTTGCTTGGATTTCGAATTAAAAAAAAGATTTATCGAGTTATATGAAAACTATCATCTGTACTGCAATTCTTGATAAATCTAAAATTTGTACATAAGTGTATTGATATCCATGTATTTATATCATGTTTATATAACTCATATAAATAACAATATAACTAACACCAAAACTTTATCTCCTTCATGTTTCAAAAGTATCTTCAGGTATTCCGTCATAATGATGCTATAATTGGTTTACGTCAATTTCATTTTAACTATACTTATGAGACAATCTAATGTCTCCCTGGAGATAATACTGAAACACGTACGAGATACAATTTTTGCGTTATTTTCTAATTAAATCGTTATATAATTATACAACTGTGCATTAGAAACAACCTGCTTACATATTCATATATATATAAGTCTATTTGTTGTTGTAAATGTGAAACAAATACAGCTGACGTGCACTTTTCGGTCATTACAGTTTCCACATGACGGAATCACCAGTTTCTTTTTATCTCGATCTTTCCCCGGTATGCCCTGTGAAATTCTCGGGTGGAAAAAGAGATAAATTGTTTAATACCAAATGCTATTCTCGGGGCAAAATCAATTCTAATTGACACTGGTGTACTAAATACAATACAAAAGCACACACAATACTTTATTTTTGGATCTGACTGTAATTGGCGTCAGAGCTAAATTCTAACAATATAAAAATATAAAATTTATAGCTTTATTGTTTAATACAAATAAAACACTCATATAAGGAAACATTATATCTATTCTGAAACTATATGGTTCTATATACAAGTTATAACATGTTTTACGTTTTTGCATGATAATCGATTTCCATTTTTTGATTTCGTATCAATTAATTTTTTTCTTACGTCTCCTGAACAAAACTGAAATAGATAGAGCATTTTTGTTTTGACCAAACATTTCAAACGGGCTCGAATCAAAGAAAAATATATGGAACCAAATTTTTGCTAGATCGAAAGTGAGCTGTTACATAATGTGCAACATCTTTGCATTGCGTCTGTTGAGCTAATTTATGGGCCGATTTAGTTCCAAATTTCTTTATTTTGTTTTTTGAAATAAGATCTAAGTTAATAAATTCAAATATAAAATAATTGTTATCAAAACTTTCTGGGTCACATATATTTTAAATTTCCACCTTTCTTGCTTATTATCGGATCGATCTGAAATTTACAAAATATAGACACATTATACACACAAATTAAACTAAGTCATCAAAATATATGCATCACTTCCGGTTTCAGGGCGAGCAGCTTCAATTTTTTGGCGTTATATTTTTTTTTTTTTTTTTGTAAGGCCTCCAGCAAAATCTTGACCTGTGCCTTATAGTCAATTTGATTGCTGTTTCTTTCCCATAGAATTAGTATACATGTAACTTGACTGCTACAAGCTGTTACATGTATATAAATATGGCCTTTTATCTTTTCTATTATTGTTCTAGAACTAGTGGTTCTTATACGCTACTAGCACAGAAAACTAACAGTTTCAGAGGCACATAACTTACACTTTATAGGTGTATACTAGTTCAAACACATTCAAATTTATTATGGACAGGAAATATTAAAACTATTGTTCCGATTAACTATAAAGTTAGGGTTATAACATGTTTTACGATTTTTATACGCCTACATTCAGGGGCGTAGCGTCACCATTTTGACTGGGGGGGGGGGGGGGTAACGTCTAAGTTTTACCGACGAAAACGTGTAACGTCTAACTTTTAGGAACTTTAGAACTAGGAAACCCGGAGAATACATCTGATGCGATTTTAGAAGTCGATTCCACCGGTCATAATTATCAATTTTCATCGGAAAACCATATGTTTTATATAGCCTTTTTCGACCTATTCTGCGTTTTACCGACAAGTTCAGTAAAAATCACTTTTTATGTAGACGAACAGTTTTCCGATAACATCATAACTGACACAAGGTTTCCACTCTTTCGGTCAGCCAATCGGTTTTACCTAAGGCTCCATTCCCCATCCATGTTCGTCTATTATCGACCGATTCCGCGTTTTACCGACAAGTTTAGTAAAAATCACTTTAATGTAAACGAACGGTTTACCGATAACATCTTAACAGACACAAGGTTTTCACTCTTTCGGTTAACAAATCGGTTTTACCGACGGTTCCTTCCATGATCCTTTTTTTACCGACCGATTCCGCGTTTTACCGACGAGTTCAGTAAAAATGGGGGGGGGGGGGCACCCCCACCCCCTTGTACGCTACGCCCCTGCCTACATTGAAATGTACCGTATTATTACCCCTTTCCCTGTCAAACTTCAACAACAGGGGTTCAAAGGAACAAGAAATTACCAGCAGTCACATAAGAGGGGAACGGTAACTTGGTCACAAGAAATTTGGTCACCGGAAATATGGTCACAGTAGTACGGGCACAAGGTAATATGGTCACAGTAATACGGGCACAAGGTAATATGGTCACAGTTATACGGGCACAGGGTATTTTGGCCACAGTAATACGGGCACAAGGTATTTTGGTCACAGTAATACGGGCACAAGGTAATATGGTCACAGTAATACGGGCACAAGGTAATTTGGTCACAGTAATACGGGCACAAGGTAATATGGTCACAGTAATACGGGCACAAGGTAATTTGGTCACAGTAATACGGGCACAAGGTAATTTAGTCACAATAATACGGGCACAAGGTATTTTGGTCACAGTAATACGGGCACAAGGTAATTTGGTCACAGTAATACGGGCACGAGGTATTTTGGTCACAGTAATACGGGCACAAGGTATTTTGGTCACAGTAATACGGGTACATGATATTTGGTCAAAATACTAAGAGAATAAGGTAATTTACCCCCTGTAATCGATAATCACTCTCATAGCAATTACATGATTATCAATTGCAGCACATTTCGATCATTACTCCCCCATCCCCCTACTACCACCGCTTGCCGCTGGCATAGCCTCTTTCTGGATCGGATTATAGGATTCTCCCGACTTCTCCCGTAAGGCGTTTGGTGCTATCATTTATGGAGCTGTTGCGATAACTTACTCTAGGTCCAAACTTGTAATGAGCACTTACAAATCAATCTTAAAATTACCAATAAACGTTCGAACCTTTACAATTCGTACAAAATGTAGTTTCACGAATATACATGCATTTTATGAGTTTGAACGGAAAGTCCCGATTTTATAACATTAGAGCAGTGGGCATTATCAGCTAAGAATCTGTCACGAAGACACAACGAAGCAAGTAAAAATGAAAAGAATTCAAGATTGTCAATACGAATCCCAAGAATCGACTCCAAATCTTACGAATCGGATACGAATCCTAAGATTTATCGATTTGTAGCTATTCGCGAGATATGTGGAGTGGGGGCATTAGGGTAGTTCCATGACAGCTCAATGTCTTGTCCTTGTACACTCAATATTGTGACCGAATTACCTTATCCCTTATTGCAGTAACCAAAATACCTTGTGTCCGTATTAATGTGACCAAATTACCTTGTGTCCGTATTACTGTTACCAAAATACCTTGTGCCCGTATTACTGTGACCAAATTACCTTGTGTCCGTATTACTGTGACCAAAATACCTTGTGCCCGTATTACTGTGACCAAAATACCTCGTGCCCGTATTACTGTGATCAAATTACCTTGTGCCCGTATTACTGTGACCAAATTACCTTGTGCCCGTATTACTGTGACCAAATTACCTTGTGCCCGTATTAATGTGACCAAATTACCTTGTGTCCGTATTACTATGACCAAAATACCTTGTGCCCGTATTACTGTTACCAAAATACCTTGTGCCCGCATTACTGTGACCAAAATACCTTGTGCCCGCATTACTGTGACCAAAATACCTTGTGCCCGCATTACTGTGACCAAAATACCTTGTGCCCATATTACTGTGACCATGTTTCCGGTGACCAAATTTCCTGTGACCAAGTTACCTACATTCACATAAGATCGGGTTTCGAGGGATGCCGTATCTTAACACTAGCCTCCTTCTTCACCGTCACTTAATATTTATGGCTCGTGAAAGACGCATTAGATGCCTTTTAAAATTCTACTTCATCGCCACAACAACCTGTTTTTAAGGAATTGTATTTCAGCTGCTACTACCTTTAATATATTTGCATGGTCTCTTAAAATGAGTGTGATAACTTGTGCTGGGTATTGCCAAACATGCCACGAAACTACTCAAACCAATTCATGTTATCATTGAAATGATACTCTAATTAAAGTTTAACCTTAAGACTGTAAGCTTATATACTGATATGTAATAAATATGTCGGTGCGAGAACCTTCTACTATTAAATCATCGTCACTATTCCATAGCAGAGCTGATATGTTGACATCAAGGCAATTAATAATGGCTTCAAACAAATCATCCCGCTCTCGGTTTAGTTTGGTACAGTGCAGAAGGAAATGCTGGGTTATGTCATTACTCAGATTATTACATAGCTTACAAGCAATTTCTCCTGTTTTTACTATTGCTAATCAGGTTACAAATTGATGGTTTGAACTTGCGATGCTCGTCACATAATTTCCAGAGAATACTAGATGTCGAGTCGGATGTATGTTTCCAATTCTATGTAGTTCTGGTTTTGACAAAATGCTGTTGCTCCATCAATCGTCTTCTTTGCGTTTCTGTAACTGCTTGACATTTCTTTTCCAACTCTGCTTGTTTGGTGTTTGAAGATTTTCAATGTATGACTGGATATGACTATCAAGATTATAGTCCGACAGTATACCACAGATATCGGGGAAATCCCACTTGCTGCACATCGGTTTCTCTGAAGACGTACTGGCTCAGGCGGAAATCAAATACCCGAATCCAAATGAAATCATTAGTTTCAGAACACAGCTTGTTGAATAATGACATTTTTTTTCGTTTCAATCCTGGTTTTCATTCGCTGGAAACCAAGTAGTCCTATTGGTGGCTCCTTTGACGACCGCCTATCTAGGCCTTGTATCCTCCTCGCTGCATATCTCTGACTTATTTCTACGTCTTCTATAGTGATTGTGTACGTTTACCAGACCATAATTCACCGCCGTAAACTATGACGGGTGTTATAATCTTTTCCCATTAATGTCAAGCAGTTAGTAACTGTCATATTATTACTTCTGAATCCAACAGGTGCCAGAGAAATAATGATAGACTTTCCCTTTTTACAGCGTACACCGATTGCATCTTTTGTTTTGAGTCTGAAGTCGATATCGATGCCAGCATATTTTACACATTTTACTTCACCAATTACAGTGTTGTTTAGGGATATGTTTAGATTGTAGTTCAACTGCTTGTACGACTTTCCACCAAAGGCAATTAAGCAACTCTTTGATGCATTATTTTTCAGACGCCATTTAGACGCATATTGCTCTACAATCTATATATTGCTATAATGAAAAGTGCTCAATTAATGTTTTACGATTTTTATACGCCTACATTCAGGGGCGTAGCGTCACCATTTTGACTGGGGGGGGGGGGGGTAACATCTAAGTTTTACCGACGAAAACGTGTAACGTCTAACTTTTAGGAACTTTAGAACTAGGAAACCCGGAGAATACATCTGATGCGATTTTAGAAGTCGATTCCACCGGTCATAATTATCAATTTTCATCGGAAAACCATATGTTTTATATAGCCTTTTTCGACCTATTCTGCGTTTTACCGACAAGTTCAGTAAAAATCACTTTTTATGTAGACGAACAGTTTTCCGATAACATCATAACTGACACAAGGTTTCCACTCTTTCGGTCAGCCAATCGGTTTTACCTAAGGCTCCATTCCTCATCCATGTTCGTCTATTATCGACGGATTCCGCGTTTTACCGACAAGTTTAGTAAAAATCACTTAAATGTAAACGAACGGTTTACCGATAACATCTGAACAGACACAAGGTTTTCACTCTTTCGGTTAACAAATCGGTTTTACCGACGGTTCCTTCCATGATCCTTTTTTTACCGACCGATTCCGCGTTTTACCGACGAGTTCAGTAAAAATGGGGGGGGGGGCACCCCCCACCCCCTTGTACGCTACGCCCCTGCCTACATTGAAATGTACCGTATTATTACCCCTTTCCCTGTCAAACTTCAACAGCAGGAGTTCAAAGGAACAAGAAATTACCAGCAGTCACATAAGATCGGGTTTCGAGGGATGCCGTATCTTAACACTAGCCTCCTTCTTCACCGTCACTTAATATTTATGGATCGTGAAAGACGCCTTAAATGCCTTTTAAAATTCTACTTTATCGCCACAACAACTTGTTTTTTAAGGAATTGTATTTCAGCTGCTACTACCTTTAATATATTTGCATGGTCTCTTAAAATGAGTGTGATGTGCTGGGTAGTGCCAAACATGCCACGAAACTACTCAAACCAATTCATGTTATCATTGAAATGATACTCTAATTAATGTTTAACCTTAAGACTGTAAGCTCATATACTGATATGTAATAAATATGTCGGTGCGAGAACCTTCTACTATTATATCATCGTCACTATTCCATAGCAGAGCTGATATGTTGACATCAAGGCAATTAATAATGGCTCCAAACAGATCATCCCGCTCTCGGTTTAGTTTGGTACTGTGCAGAAGGAAATGCTGGGTTATGTCATTACACAGATTATTACATAGCTTACAAGCAATTTCTCCTGTTTTTACTATTGCTAATCAGGTTACAAATTGATGGTTTGAAATTGCGATGCTCGTCACATAATTTCCAGAGAATACTAGATGTCGAGTCGGATGTATGTTTCCAATTCTATGTAGTTCTGGTTTTGACAAAATGCTGTTGCTCCATCAATCGTCTTCTTTGCGTTTCTGTAACTGCTTGACATTTCTTTTCCAACTCTGCTTGTTTGGTGTTTGAAGATTTTCAATGTATGACTGGATATGACTATCAAGATTATAGTCCGACAGTATACCACAGATATCGGGGAAATCCCACTTGCTGCACATCGGTTTCTCTGAAGACGTACTGGCACAGGCGGAAATCAAATACCCATTTCCAAATGAAATCATTAGTTTCAGAACACAGCTTGTTGAATAATGACATTTTTTTTCGTTTCAATCCTGGTTTTCGTTCGCTGGAGTCCAAGTAGTCCTATTGGTGGCTCCTTTGACGACCGCCTATCTAGGCCTTGTATCCTCCTCGCTGCATATCTCTGACTTATTTCTACGTCTTCTATAGTGATTGTGTATGTTTCCAGACCATAATTCACCGCCGTAAACTATGACGGGTGTTATAATCTTTTCCCATTATTGTCAAGCAGTTAGTAACTGTCATATTATTACTTCTGAATCCAACAGGTGCCAGAGAAATAATGATAGACTTTCCCTTTTTACAGCGTTCACCGATTGCATCTTTTGTTTTGAATCTGAAGTCGATATCGATGCCAGCATATTTTACACATTTTACTTCACCAATTACAGTGTTGTTTAGGGATATGTTTAGATTGTAGTTCAACTGCTTGTACGACTTTCCACCAAAGGCAATTAAGCAACTCTTTGATGCATTATTTTTCAGACGCCATTTAGACGCATATTGCTCTACAATCTATATATTGCTATAATGAAAAGTGCTCAATTAAAAGTATATTTGTGACAAGTAATAGTTTAAAGTGTCTGAACTGATGCACATTACATGGTAGAAATTGACGCTAACACAGCTACCATGTGATCACAGAGTCACAAACATTTTGGCTAATGATAGCTCTGCTACAATACGATACGTGTCACGATAAGATATGATACGGCCAAAAATATTAAAACCGGGGGCATATAACTTACACTTTATACTTGTTCAGACACATTCAAATTTATTATGGACAGGAAACATAATATCTATTGTTCCGATTTAACTACATTGTATATGGTCTTTATAACATGTTTTATGATTTTTATACGCCTACATTTAAATGTACCGTAATATTACCCCTTTCCCTGTCAAACTTCAACAGCAGGGGTTCAAAGGAAGAAGAAATTACTAGCAGTTACTTAAGATTGGGTTTTGAGGGATGCCGTATCTTAACAGTAGCCTACTACCTGCACTTCACCGTCACTTAATATAGCCCCTGAAGGTCTTTGAGGTCTTTTACATTCTACTACATCGCCACTACAACTGGTTTTATACAAGTATAAATATAATGAATTTTCAGCTACTACTAACTTTAATATATTTGCATGGTCTCTAAAAAAAGAGGCCTTTCACAGTGCTACTTCTCGCCACTACAGTTGATATTATATGGAAATTGTATGACAACTGGCCCTTCAGCTGCTACTAATTTAATATATAAACACGCCTTTGTTTTTATATAGGAAATTTATCACTACTAGCCCTTCATTCCTTTATATATATCTTTAATTCCTTAAAGGCCTGTAGTGTTTTTCTCGCTGCTATTGATCTGTAATACTGCTTCTAGCTAAAGAATGATATTTTCTGATAGGCATTGCCAAACATACCACGATACGTATCGCGATATGGGGTAACAGATAAAAAGACCTATATAAGAATTCATCTTGCCCACATTCCAAACCTAGTTTAATAAAACTATTGTCAACTTTTTTCAGAAAGAATTTAAAAAGTTTGGTGTTTTGGATCCTCTCTTTTAAAGCGAACCTTCTTGTTTGCACGAAAGCATCCAGTTGGAACTGACTTGGGGCTAGATGGCTGCACTTTTTGGTAGCAAGCATACGGTTGGTTAACATTATATAAACTAAATACGGGCTTCGTCATTTATTAGAATTAGAAGCTCCTCAACACTACTTATTAATCCACTGTGGTGGAAATGACTCGGTCTTAAGCTTTTTGGTGAGCTGTATAAAAAGGTTGCAAACTTATTGACCGAAATCCAGCAATTGTTCCAAGTTTCAAATCTAATTTGGTCACAGGTTTTGCCAAGAATCAATTGGAAATATGCCAGGATTAACAAAAGTATGGAAAAGTGTAGGACAAGACTAAATTTTGACACGAAAAGAATTCTTGAAATGGTGGGTTACAGTATGGACAATTGGGTCTTTGTAATTCTTTTTTTTTTGGATGAGGTGCACTTGTCTATGAGGGAAAAGAAATATTCCTGAGCACAATCTCAAAAGCTATTAATTTCTTTATGCATAATGACAGAAGAATATATTATGTGAGAATATAATTATGTGCGGTTGTTCATTGTGGCGGAGGTTCATTTGTTACTTCACCTTTGGCCAATATGCGGCACATTATTTTTTGACAGGCACTTTTTCCAGCCTTCATACCTCTGTTTGATTTTTGGGGGCTGCCATAAATGCTTTTGGCCTCAGCCTCATTATATTGTTTTGTATTACAATGTATTAGATTGTTGTACATAGTATATAAGTTGTTCATCCTGCCGTGACATTTGTTGTGCCAATAAAAGATCTTAATTAAATATAATATCCTTCTTCAATAAATGTACATTTGTTGTAGACACTATAGAAGCTATAATTTTCTAAGGACTTTAAATGAAACTTGGTATGAGCATTGGAATGATAAGGCGGCGGCCATGTTTGAATTTGCCGATTTTTCGATGAATGGTTTTTGAGATATCACCCTTGACATAGTATAATTGCGTCAAAATTTTATTGTGGTGCAATTGAAACTACAATATTCAATGAATTTTGATGAAACTTGGTATGCGTATTGAAATTGATAAGATGGCAGTCAAATTCAAAATTGACGATTTTTCGGTGAACGTTTTTTAAGTTATACATTTCAAATCGTCGAAATTGTGCAATAAGAAAGCTTGCCAGGTAAGGTTATATACGCCAACTGACAGCATTGAATTTCAGAAAATGCTTTCTACTTTATATATATGTCGTTATTATGTCATAAGGATGTACCATTTGAAATATAGGGCCGTATGCACCGCTCAAACTTTACTTAAACTTTGACTAAAGTTAGACTTAAGTCCAACTTTATGTATGCACCGCTCGAACTTTACGAAAGTCGTGCTTTCCTCTGACTTTCAAACGTATAAAATGAATGTCATGGCAAAGTTTAGGCAGTAGGTGACTTAAGCCGAACTTTACTGGTTGTAAACAAGAAATGGGGCATTATTTGGATGAATTGCAACGTTTAATAGACCTCCATCAGCATGCTGGTGTAATTCCCAGAATTGTTAGAGATCGCTCTAATCCACTGGAAGATTTAGATGATAAAAAATTTCTAGAGAGGTACAGATTTTCAAAGGCTGGTGTAGTGGAAATAATTAATTGATAGAGTTTAGTATTCACCAACGCTGCGACCAAACTATCCATATTCCACCTATTTTACAACTTCTGGTAACGCTGGTATGCTTCAGGGTCATTCCAGTTGAATGTAGGAGATATGATGGGCATCCATCAGTCCACGGTCAGTAGAACTGTGAAAAATATATCAGTAGCAATAGCTAGCCACAGGTCTGATTATATAACATTTCCAACAGAAAATGAGATAACTGAAATTCAACGGAGATTTTACGAAACCGTAAAGGCTGGCACTCGATTAACGTTCAAGTAATTGGAGACCATAACTTGACAATTCGTGATATAGTAGCGAGGTGGCCGGGAGCAATATCGCTTAAATTAGAAGAACGTCAGACTGGTGGCTATATACTGGGGGACGCTGGATCTCCCTGCAAGTCATATCTTTTTAACACCTTTTTCCAATCCAATTAGTAATTCTGAACGGAGATATAATATCGCTCATGCTACAACAAGAAATACTATTGAACGATTGTTTGAGGTATTAAAGCGAAGATTCCCCCGGTCTCTCTAGGACAATCAGAACTAATTTAGATACAACAATGGTCGTGATTGTTGCCACACCAATTCTTCATAATGTAGCGAGGCGCATGAAGATGCCGGATATAGTCGATGAAGTAATGGATCATGATCAACCAGACCCAAGTGAATGTCCTGTTATCAACAAACAAGGAAATCGAATGAGAAGACATATAACAGATAGTTACTTTAAATAAACATTTATTTTACATGCACATTACAAAAATTGATAAACTGGTGAAGTCTGATGTTCATTTATGCCCGCTTTCCCCTTTTGGATCTGTTGATCTAGAAGTTGAGACTGTTTGCTGAGAATGTTCATTTTAGCATTATGTTCTTCGCGAGCAGCAGCAATTTGGGTTTTCAGTAGTTCTATCTTTAGAGCATGTTCTTCTCTAGCCATCGTAATCAAATCGGTTTTAGCTGAGACGAAAGTAGAGGTCATACTAGGATTACTCGATCGAGACGTTTTGCACGCTTTTCCAAGGGGTGAGTGTTCGGACCTGGTTCTTCCTGATCTGTCGGTGCAATACTTACAGTAGCACTAGGACCTGTAAAATTTAGAATGAAATATTTGAATATATACTTTTGATAGTACGTTGAAATTTATAGAATGCCGGAATACACAGATGTCGGATTAGACAGAGTCTACTGTATTTCAAATTTGTCAACAACATAAAATAAGGATGGTTACAAATTTGCAATAGGAATATGATTTACAATTTTCAGGATTTGGGACAATAAGCGTATATATATTAAAAAATGTACCTGGTATTGAGTGAACCTTATCATCAGCCTGTACATCACCATGGAATTCTGCGTCGTTATCAAATGCGTTTGCTAGTGCATGCATTTGTTCTGGTATCATAGAGCATATTTTCTGACTCGCAACATCCGACATTTCAAAAACACCACCTCCGGTTTTCTTCCTCTCACGCTTTTCATGGGCAACTGATTTTTTGGCCTTCATTTTAAGATTGTTCCAACACTTTTTTAATTGATTCGAATCTCGCTTGTAGAAATCAGGCATCGAACAAAAGCGTTTCTCGATATCTTTCCAAGCCTTTTCTTTCTTCTGAATAGACCTAACGTCATTTTTCTTACATTCTACAATGCCTTTGTATTCATCCACTGTGTCAAGGATGAAATCTGGTTCCTTGGGTGTTAAAGTAGACATTCGTTTCCTTGATGGCTGTGATTGATCTTCCATGTCGTTTGTTCTGTTTGAAACTGCGAATGATTATGGTTATCTACCACAGCCGAATTTATACTATATTTCAGAGCAAATGCACGTAAGTTTCATGACATTCGTGTGTTTTAAACGTTTGGGTGACTTGGTTGTAAACTAGAATTGTAAATATTCGTGTATCTGAAAAGTTTGGGTGTTTTGGGGGAAATCCTGATGACCCAAGAAAAAACTACAGGAAAAAAAAAGAGAAAATATTTGTATTACACCATTGATCCGCCATACTTTTGATACAAAACCTATACTTTATAAAGTTCGGCTTTAGTAAGAGCTGTGCATATCGATGAAAGTAAACATTAAGTTGACTTTACCCTAACTTTATTAAGTTATACTATATCCAAAGGTCGACCTTAGTCAGAGTAACAGCGGTGCATACGGCCCTCGTATGCTGCGCTCGAACTTTAGCCGTTCTTTACTTGAGGTCGAGCTTAAGTCTGACTTTAGGTATGCTGCGCTCGATCTTTGATGTAAGTCATGCTTCAGACGAGCGATTTATCGACAAAGTTCAAGTAAAGTTTAACTTAGGGGGACAGCAGACTTTAGCCGTACTTTATATACATATTTACTGTATTAATTGTAATTATATTAGTATTTATTGTAATCGTTCGGGTTATTTTATTATTTTTTTTTTGTGATTATCGGACGAGTTTGCAGACGAACTGGTAAAAGGATCAGCCATCTCTTGATGCTCTTTACTTGCAGCATCTATCTTGGTGTTTATAAGTTTCATTTTAGTAGGTGTTCCTCTCGACCCATGTTGACAACATCAAACTTCGCTGACACTACTTGTTCGTCGGTTTGTTGGAACCTGTAATGATTTCTATGATGGAACCATAATTTTGGCTGGACACAATTTTGCTCTGGTAACCGTGGATGATGCTGACGTGGACGGCTTAACTGCAGGAGAATCTGTGTAGAAAATTGAAATGAATAAGTTAGATTTGACTACCTACACCTTCACATAATTCGGGTTGTAGAATTTCAGATTTCTAAATCACTTCTCAAAATGGAAGTTTGGCAAATTACCATTTGAAAACTTTAATTATGTACGACGCCCCCTCCCCCATACTAAATATAGCTGAACTACACTGTAAATACGTAGAACTAGAATACAGACGAATCTGACGTGGATTTATACTGGGAAAAGTGAAACGGGTAGCTAAAATTGTGTTATATATGCAGGGGACTGTATCCATTCAACTAACCTGACACTGGTAAATTAAAGTCATTCTGATGAAAATCCTTATCATTATTAAAATCATTCTTCAAGGGGTGCATTTGTGCCGGTATCATAGTAAATATCTGCTGACTGGAAAACTGGAATCCATTGTCACTATACCACCACCAGTTTTCTTTCTCTTTTTTTTCCATCGCAGCACATTTCTTTGCCTTCATTTTTAAAATATTCCAACATTTCTTTAGTTGCTTTTGATCTCGTTTTAATAACAATGGGCATAGCACAAAACGAAACTAGACCCAAAGCCTAAGACCTTCTTTATTGATTAACATGATCCTTATAGATATCGTAGGCTAGGACCTAGTCCACACACCTGCCTTGTTTAATCTCAACCAGAATCAACTTTCTTCCCTTCAGTAATCAATGATCAAAAGTTACTTGTCATTGTCCACCTGTCATTAGATTTTTTGGTATTTTTTATCTAAAATATATTACCTAAAAATATACAAATAAATTGATTTATTACCATGGTTTTAGACATTTGTTTGGATGTGAGATTTATTTCTTATCAGTAATCTCAATAAATGGTAGGGAGGGGATCTAAATTTTAACTATAAAGTATAATGTAATTTCTTTTGTTACAAAATATAATACATGTAAAGTACAAATACCCGGATTCCTATTCATTCCTTAACTTTTCTATCTTCTACCTGTGTTTGAATGAAATAAAAGTTAATAAGGAGTAAGACAGTATTTTTACGCTAGAAATTGTGACAGACTAGAATTGGTCCTCAGATGTTCCTTTATACAACATCGATAAAGTAAATATTTTATTTTTTAATATATTTTTACTTTCTTGTTAAACGGAATCAGTTTAAATTCTGTGTCTGAGACAAGATTTCTCTGAGAAATACCCTTAAAGTACCAGATGACCCTTGCACAAAACCTTTTCAATACAGTTACAGCATTTATTGTTCAAACGGCAAAACTTAATGATGAATTTTTAAAAGATAATATGTAACCAAATGAAGGAAGACATTCAAGATATAAACCAAGTTGCCAGTCCTGTCTATTTTATTCTGTAAATTTAGAAAAGAACTTCTAATAACAACTTGGTGATTATAATTTTCATTCCGAACACGAATACAGAGGGATTAGATGGGGTCATCTAGGATTTGAAGTAGCTCAGCTTTCAGGACTGCGTTAAAGGCAGAACTTTTAGGGTGATGTACAGCTTTTAGGACCACGTCCTTGGTAGTATAACCAATTACTTACTAGCAATAGACGATGTTGCTTACTTCAAAGATCAAGGCCAGGGGGTCTTATTGACCATCTCTACATACCAAGATCCGGAGCTTGTTGACTTAGCTCCTATGCCTCTTTGGGCTTCTTTATTGTTATTTTATGATCCTTATAGACTGTCCTAAATATCGTAGACTTAGATCTAGTCCACACACCTGCCTGTTTTATTCTCAACCAGAATCTACTTTCTTCCCTTCGTGATCAATGGTCAAAGGTATATTTTTGGTAACATTTATTTGAAATTCTTCCAGACAAAATAAAAACCTTTGTTATATATATCGGAAATCAATGGAAAAACTCTGTCCTGTATCTCAAATTCTACTATTGTAAAATATAAACTATCCTCTTTACTTTCATTCAATTCTATCACAGGGACGCCATAATACAAAAAAAAAATATGTCGTAAGTAGGTTACAAATTAATTTAAAAGGGGTAATATGTAAAAAAATAATAGTATATTTCTTGAACATCCTACTAAATTGTATCTACTTGATCAAAATTAATTGGTTTTAAAAGGGTTAATGATAAACGGAACGTACTAATTCTTAATTATTTACTTAGAAACTATGGTATTAACTTCCAAGATTATAATATTAACTTACGAAACTATAGTATTGACATGCAAAACAATGGTACATGTATTTACTTCAAAAACTATGTTGGTTACTTAGAAAACTATGGTATTAACTGGGAATCTGGAAATGGAAGAAAACTACTTTGAAACTAGTTTTGTTAACTTATATCTTAGATGTCTTACAGTGCTCAAGCCACATGACATAATCTTTAACTACGTAAAGTTATTAAAATAAGCGACCTGTTGACTATGTTTAACAGAATACAATTGTGTAGGTTACGTAGGAAATAAAATATAATAATAATCATGGCAGCTACAAAAGTTCTTCTTAAGAAAATTATAAACTCTTAGAAGGAAAATGTGGACTTATCAAATAAGCCTTTATTTTCTGCCTATAAGTTCTGTATGAAAGTTATTTGAAATTTAAGAATTCCGGCTGAAATACAATGGAGCATGCTTCTAATACTTCTAAGGGCCATTTAAGCAGGTAGTAGTAGTGGAAACACAAATACATTTCTGTCTGTCTGGACGTAGAAATTGTGCTTTAGGTATTTGAGGTTTAAAACTGACAGCGAGACAATTCCCTGAAATTATGACATAGGCATTAGCATTATACAATATACATGTATTACATGTATACTATCCAAATTCTGATGTATGTCGGCAATTGTAAAGCTTAAATTCCCCTTTAAAAAAATAAGATTATATTTCTTTTAAAAAAAGTAACAGAAAAAGGACATTTTAACCCCATAAGTAAATTCTCCATAGAATTAAAATAAAACACTTACAATTGCTAATTGATGTTTGTTGTCCATTATTCTTTGTATTCTAATTCTTTTCTCAATTTTTTGCCTGAAGTATCCACTGTATCTTCTTTGTAGTCTTCCTGTTTTGCTCCAGATGTGTTGACATGGAAAGAAATATAAGAATTGTTTCTTGTTAACTTAAAAATGAAAACCAGTAACGTCATTTAGAACATATAAAAATCGACGTTTTTAAAACTTAGAAGGGCCAGTAATCAAATGATCTATAATATGCCTTATTTACAGTAGAACCTGTATTCAGAGACCACTCAAGGAAATATTCAAAAACAGTCGCTAAATGAATTAAACTCTTAAATTAGTTTTTTTGGTTTGTTTTTCTGGGTTTATATTTTACATAAAGAATGATTAAGGGGTAAATATAAAACAAAACGACCCTTTACTAAATAATACTTACCAAAACATCACCATATAACTTATTTTTTGTTGATATCCTTAATGGCGGTTTAAACTCCCTGTACTGTACTAGGTATAGATTTGAATATGTTGAAACAATAGTGTGGGTGAAAAGTGTTCAGATAAAGCTTACTGTAGTGGACTTTGATTGGATGGTAGTGATTTGTGCTCAGATTTGGTTTGAAATTCTGAAAGTTTAATTGGTTTGTTAGAATTTTGATACAATCAGAATAAAAACTGTATGTGCTGGGTTTGATATTTTAAACAATGAAACAGACAGTGTTGAAGAAGACAGTTTAAAGAGAAATAGATGGTGAACTTTGTTCTTAGAATGTTAAAAATAGCGATGGCCTTCGCAACATGCCCACATTTATAATGGTAGCCAATTTGTCTGAGAGGTTGAAAAGAATTATCGGTGAATGATGAAAGATTTTTCTTGAATTTTAATTAAAGGGATTGATTTTCCCAGATGCACAGGCCTTGGGTTGAACAAATTATTTTATCGAGAAATGGGGATCTGGATTTGTTGGATGGTTTTCATCTGTTCTGTTCTGATCTGAAATTAGAAAAAAAGTAATTACTCTCCCAATGGGTACCTATTCAGTATGGATTGTTTTTAGTTTGCTATGAACAATGTTGTCTTTTAAGTTTTGATTTTTAGAATATTATGCAACTATCATTTTCTGCTAATAGACATAAGGGAATTTCTCTTGAAGACTCTTACAATGGGGGTGAACTATCTTGCTTGTTTTATTACTAGTTGTATTGATGGGGACGACAAAGTGTGCTTTGCCCGCACTATGGTGAATATTAAGTATTATGTTATGTTTATATGTTTTTTCCATATTGTAACTCGAATGTATGTAAATTTAATTAGGTCTGTATTTAATGTCTCAATCCAATGGGCTTTCCTAGATTGACGGAATTTGGTAGTAGCATTTTCGGGCAAATCGATTTATATGCGCTCAATTGGGGATAGGGTGAGATCGTCAAGTGAATGGTCGTCAAGATTGAAATGGTTAGAAACTGGCTTGTCTTTTTGCGTGACAATCGATTGACAAGCTTTGATATGCAATCATTTTTTTTTTTTTTTTTTTTTTTTTTTTTAGGAAGCTCAAAGATCTTAAAGTGGGCTGGAATCCAAATAAAAGATTGCAAAACATTTTTGCTAAAGTAACAAAATTGGCCAATGCAGTTTTAACAAAGCTAGACTATTCCCATCAGATACTGAAATAGATGCAATCAGGTAAGTTATTAAGGGCAGACCTCTCAACTCTCACGCATTCGGCGCGAGATTCACGCATTCAGCTTCAATTTCACGCTCTCACGCAACTACCATTAAATCCCATGTTGAAGGTTAAGGGTAAAAAATTAAAAAAGAAAAAAAACGAGTATTTGTTGGTTTGCTTACGATATTGTCCTGACCAAAAACCGGGTCGCGTCTTCAGTCATGTTCCGAGGAAATTCCGCATGTTTATTTTTAACCTTGCTGATCATTAGCTATCAAAGTTGAGTCTGACCGATCGTAAAACAGCAATCTCTCCCCACTGTTGTCGTTCCTGCTTCGCCTACTGATTGAAAGGGAACGATAACTCTGGATAGAGATTGCGTTGACAGTTCAGATTCCAGCACCACGTGTTCAGGATGTCGGACAGCGGGACAGTTTAAATTCAGATTCGACCTTGGACGACACTCTACCCGCAAAACGGACTAAATATACAGGAGCCGCCACTTACAAAAGCAAGATTAATAGAGAATGGACCAAGAAATATCCATTCATAAGCGCCGTGGAAGGTGAAAGTTCTAAATTTATCTGCAATATCTGTACTCGAAATTATATACAGTATATTGTAAAGACAAACAAGTTCACATTGTCTACTGATTTGCAGTATTTGCAGTCCCTGGACCCGTAACCAAATCTCACTCTTTGGGACATTACAGGTTGAGAGGTCTGCAAGGGATATTGTCAGCTATAATGGAGCTTCTAATCGGTTTTTAATATTATATTTTTCATCTGTTTTAGGTAACACTCAAGTCAGTATCAAAAAGGATTAATTTGAATTAAACGGATTGTAAAGAAGTTCTCTACACGTTTCATGCATATCCGGGACAATTTGCACTATTCCCAATCCAACGTCTTTGGTTCTGGTAAAAAATCTACTAAAACTATTGCATATTATGTCATTATAGGGGAACTGCGTAGATATTAACAGTACCTTCCAGTACCTCTAGTGACAGCATATTCCACAAATGGTGGACCGAAATTGAAAAGGTGAAAATGCTCATATAAAGCTTAGTAAACTTACAATCCCTTTAAGGAAATTTTATGTTATAAGGTGGATCTTGCATTTTCAAAATAGATGGAATGTATAGTGACACAACAGTACCAAAATGGGCTATATAGAAATATAATATATCTTTCGTATAGCTATATGTCACGAAGGAAAGTGACAGTGTTAGAAAGACATCTACTGGAATCCCAGGATTTGATGATAGTACGTGGAAAGGTAAAAATAAGCATATTTGCAATAATTTGTGAAAATATTTAGAAGCAATGGATATAAAAAGTGTATTTTCTGTTTGACTTGAAGATTATTTATCTTTACAGAAAGTAATGAAATTTTAATGTTTAAAGGAATTGTAAAGAGGTATTCTACTTGTATTAGGAATATTGTACATTTATCACCCTAGAAAAGAAGTCTATTATTGAAGGTTGAACATTTTAAAATCAATGCGCGTATCAGTGGGCGTATATTACCTTGCCTGGCAAGCTATCTTCAAACTGATAAGTATTTAAATACACTGTTGTTCATAATGCAGTGTTCATAAATCACAGGTTTAGTTTCTCTGGTGGTCTACGTGGTCGATCTGAATATCGACGTTCTCCTAAAGTACCGGATTCCTGAACGGCAGTTGCACAAACGGATCATCATCTTCTGGTTGTAACGGTTCAGCGTGAGGTTGTGGAATGTATTTGCTGTTCAAACGGATCCTCGTTTCCTGGTTCAAACGGTACAAATTTATCACCAAAATTAATGATGTTCTACGTATCTAATCTTTCCACAAACTCTCACTACGTTCTAGGGCTTTTAACTTTACAGGTTTGTGGTCGATGCCTCCTTCTCTATCTGAGCGTAATTTATCTCACTAGGAGCAAATGTTCTTGGTGCAAGAGCTATCGGCCGTTCCCTCCCGTCGTCCTTTACGTGCGACATAACAGCACCTAGCCCGTAATTTAATGTATCACAGGCTAATTTGATAGATTTATTAGCATCATAGTGAACCAGCAAATCTTCACTGCAAAGTAACTCCTTACATTTTCGGAAAACTTTTTTACAATCCCTTGACCAAGACCATTGGTAATTCTTATGTAAGGGATGCAACAAACTAGACAGGTTTGTTATAAAACTGCCATAATAATTTTAGTAGTCCTATTATTTAAATGTCATCTATGCGACACACAAGATTATTCATCCCATACAGTATCTGATCCCTAACAGACTCGGCGTACTGGATCAACAAATGGCAATCTGTGATAGCGATACAATCCCATGGGAGTGTTCTCAGTTTAATACTCTTTCGACCTTTCACTAAGTTTAAGCTGTTGGTACACCTTGGATAAATCCAACTTCGTAAACTTTTTACAACTCGCTAGTGTAGCACACAAATCATCCACAATTGGCAACGGATACTGATGTTCTGCTAGAAACTGATTAACAGTGACATTAAAATCAGCACACATTCGGAGAGACGAATCGGTAATTGGCCTAATGACTAAAGGAGCGGCGCATCTACTTCTCTCCACCTTCGAGACAATGCCTTGCTGTTCGAGTCTCACAAGTTTCCTCTCAACTGCTTCTTTCAGTGCATACGGGACTGGACGAGCCTTCTTAAAGATCCATGGCGCCTCCTTTGACAACACTATGTCCGCCTTAAAATCTTCAACAGTGCCAATGTTTTGATATTTCTTCAGGGAGCCGCGGTGGCTCAGTGGGTTAGACGTGGGTTAGACGTGGATTTTGATAGGGTGTAGTCGTGTTTTACTAATTCTATGAAAATCGTTCCCAATCGAAGTAATCGAAGTGTTTGTCGGTTGAATTTGGTACTAGAGACAATCGGGGTTGCTTCTGTGTAATTTTGAGGTAACTTTTTCTTGATTATTGGTTAGTTTTAACCATTTGAGGGCTTCGGCCCAATTGTATTCAATTTCTGAATACAAACTTTCCAAGATGGCAGGTGTTGACATGCTGTTGAAGGACAACACGGTCAAGGTGTTTATACAAGACAGTAAGAAATACAGAGCGTGTGATATCATTGAACTGGTTGAAAATAAACTTGGCACGGACTCGGTATTGGCGTGTGTGCCGTGTAACAACTCTTATGATGTGACATTAGTTAATAAAGAAATTGCAGGTCAATTAGTCAGTGAAGGGCTAATTAATGGTGATGATGGTTTACATTGCAAATTTGTAGACTCTCGTATTAAGGTTGTATCATTTATGCATATTCCCGTATATGTAACTGATGCTGAATTTCTTGCTAAATTAGAGTCTTGGGGTGTCAAGTCGGCCGGCCCACTTACTAGAAAAACGGCTGATTATAATGGAAAAAGAAAATATGATGGCACTCGCTTTCTTAAGGTGGAATTTCCGCCGAATAAGTCAAGTTTGCCGTATGCGACAAATTTTGATGGGATATCATATTTGATAAGGCATAATGATCAAGAAAAGGTGTGTTTCGTCTGTTTACAGACGGGCCACACTATTTCTCATTGTCCAGATTTTAAATGTTTCAAATGCGAACAACCTGGTCATGGTAAAAGGTCATGTGTTGCGGTTTTATGTCCGAGATGTTCTTTGTATGACTGGAAATGTAAGTGTGTTACACGTGGTGAAGATTCGGTGTTCGATACAACAACTAGTGTTGATGATCTGGCCAGCACGAGCTCTAACGGTAAAGGTACCGTTTGCGTTGGCAATGAGCCAGTAACAGATAACAGTAGTAGTGTTGATAAGCCCGTTGTTGATAGATTTGGAGAGTCCGTTGATGATAAATTACATGTGGAAAAAGGTGTTGATAATGACATTCCTGTTGGTGATGTTTCCGTGAGTGCAGAAAGTGTTGCACAAGGTTTGCCTATAAATTTAAGTTCTGTTAGCATTGATCAAATTTCTGATGTGGTTGAGGGAAAAGATTTAATAGTTGGTGATGATGACAGTGAGATGTTTATAGATAATAGTGTTATTGATAAAGAAGGTAAAGACTTTAAATATCCAAAGCGTAAAAAAGTATCAGGTGTGATGAATAGTGAGTCAGTTATGAAGCTGCGCAATAGTCAATCGACTTCACAATTCAAGAAAACGGTGGGTAGGAAATCTGATAAATCAGTGAAAAATTTAACTCCTGTGAAAAATAAAACGTCGTAACAATGTGGTTTACTGCTCTATATTTACTATATTTACATATAATGGTTAAAGTAGCCACCATAAATATAAATGGTTTGGTGAACGTTAATAAATTAAATGGATTGATTGCTGACATTGGAATTAAGCAATTAGATATTCTTTGTGTTCAAGAGACACATTGGGATGCAAACTTTGTGGCTTCATATAAACATTTATGGAATGGTGATTTATATTGTAGCAATTATCAGTCAGGTTCACGTGGTGTAGCAATTTTTGTTTCGAAACAATTTTCGAATAGGGTTTCATTCCTTTATTCCGATTCTGATGGCCGCGTGGTTCAGTGTAAAGTGTCTACAGACGATTTTGAATTCAGTATCCTGTGCATTTATGCTCCGAATCAACCCTCATATAGAAAGGAATTTTTGAAACTAGTTACTGGTCAGGTATCGAAATATGAAAATTCAGTAGTTTGTGGCGATTTTAATGATGTTATCAATTGTAAATTTGACAGGTCGAATAATATGTCAAGTTACAACTTAAACTCACAATTGTTGTCGTCCTTTGTGACGGAAACAAATCTTTTTGACATATGGCGGAGGAAAAATCCTGAAAAGAGCGCTTTTACGCGAAATCAAATTGTGCAAGGGAGTCTTAAACAATCAAGAATAGACTACATTTTTGTTAGTTCTCTTTTATTGAGTTTTTGTAATTTTTGTTATATTTCGCACACAACTCGAAGTGACCACAGTTATGTTACACTTCACCTGAGTTTCAATAAATATGAAAGAGGACCAGGCCTTTGGGTCCTTAACAATTTGCATCTCAAAGACTCTGCTTATTGTGAGTTAATTGAACAACTTTATAAAGAATCACTTGAATGCCCTCTTTATCAAAAATTAATTTGGTGGGATAATTTTAAGTATAAGGTGAAACAGAAAAGTATAATTTATGCCAAAAATAAAAGGAAAAAGAGTCAGGAGGAATTTTGGAACATTCAATCTGCATTAAATTTTCATTATGGTCGAGCCAGTCAAGATCCTAATTATGATCATTCTCCTATTTATGAATTAAGAAATAAATTGGAGCAACATGAAAAATTAAAATGCCAAGGTGCCATTTTACGTTCTAAGTCTGATATAGCATTTGAAACTGATAAATGTTCCAAATTTTTCCTTAATCTTGAAAAAGTTCACCAAGAATCAAATGTTGTCAGGAGTCTTAAAACGGCTGATGGTAAGATTTTTTTTTTTATATAAACAGTATTTATTTTCACTGGATTGGGCAGCAGGCTACGCCTATATAAACCCTCTCCAGACAAACATATTTTACAGATAAACATATTTACAGACAAAAATATTTACAGACAAACATAGAAAATAGAGAATTATTTACATTCAAACATAACATACAGATATATACTCTGGATGAGAATGGTGAAAGTATTATATCTTGAATCTTCTGCTGATGTCGAAAAAGTTATGAATTTGTTCGAAATTTTTTCTACAGGTGTCTATATCATCTGGAATGCCGAAAAGGAGAATATCGATGTTGTGATAGATTATAGGTAAGAGTAGGATAGATAGGTTCCTGGCATCTGAATGTAAGGGGCATTCTAAGAGAAAATGGTAAGTATCTTCATTTGAATGACCACAACTGCAAGCAGGACTGTCAGAAATGTGCCTTTTATATTTATGCTCGTTTAAATCGCTACAAGAAAGACGAAGGCGACAGTGAATAATTTGGTTTGTTCTTTTTCCAAAAGAATAGTATCTAGGTTCACTTTGATCCTGAGAATTTAGAGCGGAGTTAAAGGAAGATATTGATCGAGAGTTTCTAACTGAAGCATCAAGTTTGTTCCATTCACGAATAGCTGATGGGATAAAGGAATTTCCAAATGTATTTGTTCTATATTTATATTCGTCAAATTCAAGTTCATTTCTGAGTTGGTAGTTTGTTTGGGTTTTGGTTAGATGTTCTTTTAAGTACGCAGGGGTCATGTCATTTTTTATCTTATAGATTAGTTTTAGTTTATGGCGCCTTCGTCTTTCCTTCAATGGGACAAAGCAAGTCTCTTTATATAATAGACTGTGACTGGTCCCCCTTACAGCACCACAAATAGATCTGAGTGCATCTAGTTGTAACTCTTCAAGGTTATTAGTCAGTTCTGCTGTGCACCCATCCCAAATTGTGTCACAGTAGTCAAAGTGGGGCAGGATAAATGAATTGTAAATTACGCGGAGAGATGGTCGAGATAGTCTGTATTTAAGAGATCGTAAGCAGTTTACAAGTCTATTTGTCTTAGTGATGATTCCGAGGATATGCTCATCCCACTTACAATTCATTTGAAAGGTCAGTCCGAGATGCTTGTTCGAGTCAACTTCTTGTATAGGTGTATTATCTAAACTAAGGGTAGGCAGTGGAGGGTTTCTTTTAGTAGTCAGTGCCAGTGTTTCAGTCTTCTGTGGATTGAAAGTAACCAGCCATGTCTTTGCCCATTGATTAATGCGTTCAAGATCATCATTTAAGACAGTCGCGCCTACCGTTGATGGTAAGATTCTTGAAAATATTCCTGATATTCTATTAGAATCTGTCAAATTTTATTCAAAATTGTATAGTGAAGAAAATGTTGATAGGAATTGTCAAAATCATTTATTTAGTTTAGTGCAAAATAGGCTTTCAGAAGAAGAAATCTATTTGTGTGATGCGGATATTGGTCTTAAGGAGCTACAGTTTTCTTTAAAAGGGATGAAAAGGGGGAAGTCCCCTGGACCAGATGGGTTAACGGTCATTTTTGGAATACTGTGGGTCCTTCCTTCTTAGAAGTGATTCAAGAGGTGCAGAAAGTGGGACATCTGAGTCGTTCTATGAGAAATGGAGTAGTGTCCCTTTTTTATAAGAAACGCGGTGACAGATCAGAACTTAAAAATTGGCGCCCCATTAGTTTGCTAAATGTTGATTACAAGATTTTTTCCAGAACTTTAGCATTAAGACTAAAACATGTTATGAATTCCATAATTTCTAAAGAGCAATCATGCTGCATACCAGGTAGAGATATTGCTGGAATATTTTAAATATCCGGGATCTTATAGATTACGTTGATGTGGAGGACCTTCCTCTATTTTTATTAAAACTGGACGCGGAGAAGGCATTCGATCGCGTTTCACACCAGTTCATGTTCGATCTCTTAGAGGTTTTTGGCTTTGGTGATGCATTCACTAACAATATTAAAATTCTGTATAATTCTATTAGAAGTTGTATTAAAATTAATGGCCATGTTTCACTATCGTTTCCTATAACAAGATCTGTTCGCCAGGGATGTCCAATTTCTGCTCTCTTGTATGTCCTGACCTCTGAGCCTCTTAATTTGCTGTTAAAATCAAATGCTAATATTAAAGGTATTTCGATTCCCCATTGTATAAGTGAGCATACTTCTATTTTGTTTCAGCATGCGGACGACACAACATTAACTTTGTCATCTGTAGATTCTATCCATGAAGCTATTGGGACTGTAGAGATTTATTGTTCAGCATCAGGTGCTAAAATAAATGCCAATAAATCTGAACTTCTTTTAGCGGGAAGCGCTTCTTTAACGGATAACGATAGCGCTGGTATATCTGCAAAACAAGTACACGGTGCTATTAAAATTTTGGGTGTTTTTTTTGGGATCTGATCGTAATTTGTGTGAAAAACTTAATTGGGAGTCACGCATTGATAAGATTGGCAGAATTTTGAATTTATGGAAGTCTCGTGAGCTTCATCTACGGGGCAAAATTACAGTTGTGAATACATTATGTCTATCAACTGTGTGGTATATATTAAGGGTAGTGGATATGCCCCAATGGGCTTTGCAGAAATTAGATGGGTTTATAGGTAAATTCCTATGGCATGGCAAGCCGCCATTGATCAGGAGGAATATCATATGTGGCGGCAATGAACGTGGTGGACTTGGTCTTGTGCATGTCAAACACAAGCAGCATTCTTTTAGACTTTACTGGCTTTCAAAATATCTTGAAAGCAATGAAAGTGAATATTGGAAATTTTTCATGACATATTTCCTGTCTAAATATAAAAATTATCTTTGCACTTTTGAGCTTCTATCTATTAAATATAATCCAGCAAGTTTAAAATTACTGCCACCCTTCTATAGTTCCATCTTAATGGCTTGGGATTGTTTTTGTCAAGGTGAACGCTTTTTAGCCGAGTCTTACAATGATATACGTAACCAAATTTTATTTGATAATCCTAATATTTTGCATAATTCTACTCCACTTTTCTTTGAATTGTTTGTTAATTCTTGCTTAGTTAAGGTTGATGATTTTTGTAAGCTATTAGCGCCTGGATTTCTTCAATGTGATGCAATTTTTGAAATGATTGAAATGGATGATCCAGATGTCTTGTATGAGACAGTAAAACAACAATATAAAATTATTTTACAATCACTGCCAGAGAAATGGGTTGAAATTATCAATGCTAATTATGTGCCTATTAAGGATTCAATTGATCAAAAAATTGTCGTTAACGGTACAGAATTTTTATTGACTAATCTGAAATCTGGGTCAGTTTATAAATGCCTTAGGGATGCCCAGTTCGATCGTGCTGCTTGTGAAGCACACTGGGAAAATTTAGGTTATGAGCTCCAATGGACTGATGTATGGAAATCTGTCTTTCACAATAAGAAAAGTTCTGAGTGCATTGATACCGATTTGAAAATTGTTCATAATATTATATGGACGAATGCTAAGAAATTTAAAGTAGGACTAATAGATGATCCTTATTGTAAGCTATGTAACTGTAACATCAAAGAAACCCTTGAGCATATGATATTATGTTGCTTATGGTACAGGATTTGCATGATTTTATTTTTGTTATGATTCAAACGTTTTTGCAAGAGGGTTTCAGCAGAGATAAGTTTTGGGAATGGCTCATTTTTGGCTATCCGGTGAAAAGGGAATCTGATAATTTGTTTTTAGTACTTTTATTTTCATACGCAAGATTAGCTATTTTAAAGAGACGTTTGACATTTTTAAAAGAAGGTGTTATTCTAAACATATGTAATATTTTTAAAGCTATCGTATCTGATCAAATGAATTTAACTTATCATTATATGAAGCATAATGGAATGCTTCATAAATTTCAATTATTGTTTCAACTTAATCCGTATATACAAGTTGAAACTGATAAAGTCATCTTAAAATATAACTATACGTTCATTATGTAGAATTGTTGTGCAATATTTTTAAGATATTTTTATTTTTATTGTAATATTTATTGTTGATAATAAAACAAGATAAAAAAAAAAGACGCTTGCTCGCTAACCTGAAGGTCCAGGGTTCAATCCCGGCAAAGGTCGAGATGAAGTTTCGGATTTTTCAGCCCGGTTTCCCCTTGTCAGTGATGCAGGTCGGAGGGACTGACATGGAAAAAGCGTCTAGTCGTTCGGATGGGACAATAAACCGAGCCCCCGTGTGCTACAGGCTGTGCACGTTAAAGATCCCTCGACAGTTGGAAATCGCAAAAAGAGTAGGCTAATGCCGCTGTCCTGGCAAAATTTCTCTCATTGCACACTGCATGGCGTTGCCCGTCTTCATTAGCCCATAAGGTGCAGAAGAGTAGGACGTATAACTCCATTCATTTCATTTCATTTTGATATTTCTTCAACAACTCTTTAATCTCCGCATGCTCAATATGAATTTTGAAAATGTTCGGCCAATCAAGTTTTATTTATGTATTTCTCCCCAGCAATACAGGGCAGTTTCCTTTCGCTGCAACGATCTACATCTTTGGTCTCCATACGTTACAGGAACCACCAGTTCCCCCTATCACTGGGATGATATCCCCACAGGAAATGACCTTAAAAGATTCTGGTATAATGCATCGCTTATACCACCCCCATTTCAATAGGAGTGTAACCAAAAAACTAGAGACACATTGGGCAATAAGCAATTGTCAACTGTTCATCCTGTTTGATTCGAAACTTAAAACATTTCTTGTAGACATTTCCTAGCCAAATGCCACTTATGACACGAGTAATACTTTGCAGTTTTAAAACGACACGTCCTCATAATATTGACCACCACATCGAAAACAACTTGACGTAGATGTATCTGTTTACTTTGTATATTGTTGATTAAACTTACATCTTTCCTGCTGATATGATCGTCGATCGTTGATTCTTGAATTGACCGTGCTGAATCTTGTTAATTTGAGCTTGTGACCAGTCTGTCACGTAATGCTCCATCTTAGAATGTTCGAAAATCACAGGTTTGTTTGAGGCTTTTCAGTTCAATAATATATGAGGCCACTGTTTCCCCTTCCCTCTATTATTATGTTAGAATGTTAGCAAATTTCTAAGTAATAATCCAGTAAACTATGTAATGTTGAAACATGTTTAGAAGTTCACTGGATTTAACGTCTTAGAGATTCTATTCTTTAGTCATTGATCTTGAGCGTTCAACTGATGAATATTTACATGTATTTCATGTAGGCCTTAATTCAATCTAAGAGTTAGCACTCTTTTGAATTTTATGTCAATTCTTAGAGGTAGTATTACTTCTCACTCTCAAATTTAAAATCTTAATTTAATTTATAGGCAATATTCCCGGCACAAATTACGACCAATCGTACATAATTCACAAAGTGAAGCCTCACAGATTTTGAAAACACAATACAATTGAGGATAAAAGTTGGCACATTATTTAAGGTTGGCTGTGGCAATCGAAACTTCAATGTTTAAGTCACTTTTGAATCTTGATTCAATTTGCAGACAAGTTCGGGCACAATTAATTACGACTCATCGTACACAATTTTCAATGATGGTTGAATTATAAGTTGACATCCTGCCCTGTAAATGTGCCACAACACTACTGGCCTAATGGCAGTTCGCAAAGCTTTTGATAGAAACCCAGATCCAGACAGACCCGACGATGCCATTCTACAGCTTTTAGAGATTTGTCTTAGTCGCAATGATTTCACATTTAATGGTAAAACATATCTACAAACCTCAGGTACAGCTATGGGCAAACGATTCGCCCCTTCATACGCAAACCTTTTCATGGCAGAGTGGGAACGTGAGGTATTACCCCTTTGTCCATTTGACCCACTTTTCTATGGACGCTTCTTAGATGACATTTTCATGGTTTGGACTTACTCCATAGAACAATTTTGGCAATTTTTTGAAATCCTCAACAACCACCACCCGTCCATCAAACTAACAGCCAACGTCAGTCACAAAAGCATAGATTTTCTCGATACTACGGTTTTTAAAGGTGATTCCATAGCGGAGACTAATAAATTAGATATTAAAGTATATTTCAAAGAAACCGACACTCATCAACTTTTGCATAAGAGCTCATTTCATCCAAAACATACATTTTCTGGAATTATTAAGTCACAAGTTTTACGATTTCACCGAATTTGCACAAGGCCTTCTGATTTCAACCAAGCCTGTACGATTGTTACTTTATGCCGAAGGGCCTCCAGGTTTAAGGAGTGCCCCATGTATGTCAACCAGATGCAAAACATGTCCCTTTATATCAGAAACGCATTAGTAACTCTACGAATAAAAGATACCCGATCCAAGAGCACCTAACATGTGAAAACTCGAATGTAATATACTTAATTTCATGTAAAAAATGTCCCAAACAATATATCGGGGAAACAAAGAACAAATTACGCACTCGTTTTAATGCTCACAGATCAGATATAGGTAACATACGCCCACTGGCAGCATTGAATTTGAAAAATAAATAGAGCAATAACTCAAAAAACATTCACTGAATTAATATTGAAGTTAAGGGCAAAAACTCAAAAACTGTTCATGGAAAATTGTCAATTTAGAACTTGACCACCATCTTATCTATTTAAATACTCATACCAAGTTTCATCAAATCTATTAAAAAAATTTAGCTTATTTTGCACACACAAATATTTTTGACGCAATTTTACTAAGTCAAGGGCAATAACCCAAAAACCATTTGTTAAAAAAAGTCAGAAATTGCTTACACCAAGTTCCATCAAAATCCTTTGAAAATTAAAGCTTCTTATTGCAACCACAATAGAATTTTGATGCAATTTTACTTAGTCAAGGGCAATCACTTAAAACAATTCATTGAAAAACTGTCAAATTCAAACTTGACTGAGGCCTAATCAATTCCAATGCTCACACCAAGTTTCATCAACATCCTCTGAAAATTGGAGGATTTATTGCATCGAAACTAAAATTTTGACAAGATTTTTCTAAGTCAAGGGCAATAACTCAAAAACCGTTCATGCGATAATTTCCATTTTCAAACTTGACCGAGATATCATTAATATATACATGTATACCAAGTTTCATTAAGATCGGATAAAAACTGTAGCTTCAATTGTGGATACA
This sequence comes from Nipponacmea schrenckii, assembly GCA_030562195.1. Taxonomy (NCBI): domain Eukaryota; kingdom Metazoa; phylum Mollusca; class Gastropoda; family Lottiidae; genus Nipponacmea; species Nipponacmea schrenckii. The sequence goes on along the minus strand of JAUJPP010000007.1, from coordinate 20,521,895 downwards.
ACCCGAATTTGACGCGTTTTTACTAAGTCAAGGGCAATAACTCAAAAACCGTTCATGCGATAATTTCCATTTTCAAACTTGACCGAGATATCATCAATATATACATGTATACCAAGTTTCATTAAGATCGGATAAAAACTGTAGCTTCAATTGTGGATACAACCCGAATTTGACGCGTTTTTACTAAGTCAAGGGCAATTACTCAAAAACCGTTAATGCGATAATTTCCATTTTCGAACTTGAGCAAGATATCCTTAATATATACATGTATACCAAGTTTCATTAAGATCGGATAAAAACTGTAGCCTCTATTGTGGATACAACCCAAAATTTGACACGTTTTTACTAAGTCAAGGGCAATAACTCAAAAAACGCTCATGCGATAATTTCCATTTTCGAACTTAAACGAGATATCATCAATATATACATGTATACCAAGTTTCATTAAGATCGGATAAAAACTGTAGCCTCTATTGTGGATACAACCCAAATTTGACCCGTTTTTACTAAGTCAAGGGCAATAACTCAAAAACCGCTCATGCGATTATTTCTATTTTCAAACTTGACCGACATATCATCAATATATACATGTATACCAAGTTTCATTAAGATCGGATAAAAACTGTAGCCTCTATTGTGGATACAACCCAAATTTGACCCGTTTTTACTAAGTCAAGGGCAATAACTCAAAAAACGCTCATGCGATAATTTCCATTTTCGAACTTAAACGAGATATCATCAATATATACATGTATACCAAGTTTCATTAAGATCGGATAAAAACTGTAGCCTCTATTGTGGATACAACCCAAATTTGACCCGTTTTTACTTAGTCAAGGGCAATAACTCAAAAACCGTTCATGCGATAATTTCCATTTTCGAACTTGACCGACAACTTGACCACTATTTTTAGAAATAACCTTCGGCCAATTAAATTTCTCATTATCTCAGAAATTCTGAAAGAAAATGCAATTTCAGACATCAAATTTCAAATCTAGACCAAAAATTAGTCCAAAATGGGCATGCAAACACCCCCAAAGGAAGGGAGAAAGAGGATTTCTAAAAATAGAACGGACTCAATTCGATACAATCATTAGCATAAAATGTTTTAGTGGTCCGAGTCCTTATGAGGCTTTTCAACGAAATTCGTTTCAAACTCTTGGATTATGCTAATGATTGTATAAAGTTACTATTTTTAGAAATACTCTTTCTCTCCCCCCCCTTCCCTTTTGAGGTTTTCGCATTCCCAATTTTGACTAACTTTGGTTTAGATTTGGCATTTGATGTCAGAAATTGAACTTTCTTTCAGATGTTGTGATTTAATGGGAGACTGGATAGGTTAGGTTATTCTAAAATAGTGACAGTCATGCGGACATAAAATGTTATGTGGTCCGAGTCCTTATGAGGCTTTTCAACGAAATTCGTTTCAAACTCTTGGATTATGCTAATGATTGTATAAAGTTACTATTTTTAGAAATACTCTTTCTCTCCCCCCCCCCTTCCCTTTTGAGGTTTTCGCATCACCAATTTTGACTAACGTTGGTTTAGATTTGGCATTTGATGTCAGGAATTGAACTTTCTTTCAGATGTTGTGATTTAATGGGAGACTGGATAGGTTAGGTTATTCTAAAATAGTGACAGTCACGCGGACGTTGACAAAATGTAGTGGTTTACTTTCATTTTAACTAGCTCTAAACTTTCATGGTCATGCTATATTGAATTTTTGTACAGAAACCAAGTATTGGACAGGCTTTCGTGTGACATATTGGAAAGTTTTCAACGAGTTTTGTGTAAAAAGTTATAGGAGTTTGCATCTTTCTTTATTTAAAATGGAAACGGATGGCAAATGAATTAGTGGACCGAGTCCACATTGAACTAAAAAAAATAATCATGACGTTGATATTTAAACGGGTGGTTATGTCCCCTAATGTAATGAGTGTCGATCTTGAATCTGAAGCGTGATACTGTCAAAACAAACCATTATATCCCCATTAAGCCGCCACAAATAATACAAGTTCCATTGCAGACATTTTATTTAATTTAACAATGTGCATCACACAAGAACAAAAACCGTATTACTGATTACAATTAAGAGAATGTCAACTATTTGTATGTATATGCTATTTGAAAACTGACGTGGTCTGCGAATGTTTGTTATATACTTGGAATGGTTTTTTTTAATGAAAATAGAATGTTTCTCATTGAATTGAGATGGACTCCTTATAAGGCAGCACTGTGATGTTAGAAATATACATTATTTATAATTGATAGAACAACTCAATATTATTGTAATCTATATGTCATGGTATGTCAAACTTTGTTAGTAAATAATTTGAAATAACTCTCTATAATAAGCAAATATTATTATTGGGATTTTATTAGTGAGGCAAATTCTATTGCGGTAACGGCCTCAAATCTAGTTATTTTCAGCATATTGTTGAGCTTCTTGAGAGGTTCCACTCTTTCCCTGAAAAAAAAGATGCAACAAACGTCAGAATTACTTTAACACACGACCCAGAACCACCCATTGCTCAAATGATGACACAGCATAATAAAACTAATATTTTACTAATACTTATAATAATAAATAAATGATAATAAATAATAAATAAATAATACGTAAAATAAATAATATAACGCCTTACACTTGCATTGACCCACCTATATTATTGGAAAGTGAAAAAGCAAATACAAATACACATATATATAATAATATAATATTGATTTATATAACTACATGTACTTACAAACGGTGTTCGTTTACCAAATTTGCTCCAAAATGTAACTTTACATTTCTGTTTGTGTCCGGTCCGCTGATCGAAACTGTCACATTCAGAAAACGGTGGAGAGTACAGGTGAAGAGTTACTGCTTGGTCAGAATGACTTGGATTCTCAATGCGATGAAGGCCCAAGTTATCTGAAATATTAGGGACTATTATTATAATAGGATCTACATACCATGTAACCGCTAGGTAACAAACATATACAGTCTACTTTTAACTTTTATTATTTTTTATATTTTATGCACATTTTTAATAATGAGCTTCCGACGAGAATACATCCAGTTTCAATCATAAAATCGACATGGCTCTCAAAATCTAGATCCGAGATCGTAACGGAAGTGACGATTGTATATGCTACTTATGAATTCTAGAGAACTGAAAGTAGAATTTAAATTCTGCAAAATTCCACAGTTTGCTGAAATTCAGTGCCGCTTTAACTTGTGACATGACAAAAGCCCAATCGTTAATTCTTGAGACTACTCATACATTAGAAATGCATGGTAAATCTTCAAGATGGAACCAGTTAGAAATTATCAGATTAGGACTAGAAAGTATTTTGTTATCGCTTTGGATCGTGTTTTTATTTTTTAACAAAGAGATAGTGACCAACTGATAAATATTTCAAACAAAAGTGCTCAAAATAAGTTATCTTAAAAAAATCTAGGTTAAAAACGAGATTAAAGAATTCGTCTTAGATACAACATATATTTAGTACCATTAGTAAAAGCAGTTAACCTTTGCTTCATGTGTTTCAGTCGGTAATTGTTTATGACATTTACTAACCTAGATAATATTCATGCAGAAAGAAACATAACTCACATGCAATATAGAGCAATATGTAATCGTTTATCCAGAAACACATTAATTACGCAATAAGTGTATTTAACAAATAATGTATATAAGAGCTCAGAAACTAATTTCCTGTGAACCATAACGTTTTACAAGTCAACACTCTGTAAGGATGAAACATGAAATGATAAATCATAGGGCCTATAACTAGTGGTTGCCTAGCAATGTACGTGCACTTATATTTCAGTATATCAAAATGGGTTGTTTAATTTGTCGATCTCCTAGATCATATGCATAAAAAATTTCAAAAAAATCTCTATCACGTACATGAGGCACATTCACAATAAGTTCAGCCTTTTAAGGTTGAAATCCAAATTGTCCGAGTTCTTGATGATGTAAACCTGCAAACCAACCTTCATTCAAAACTGTAGCATTATATCGATGCACGCTATAAATTTTGTTGTCGGACGGACCGACAGGGTGGGGTGACGGCAATATGATATATGATCACATTAGAATGTAAGCTAAATATCATACAGGTGCAGACTTCGTGTAATTGATCCATGACTACAGTAGTCTGTAGTCTCCGAGAACCAAAGCATTAAGTTTTATTAATCTTCGTAATGGACAATTTAACGATGACAATGGCAGGAAGTCTTATTGAGAATTTTGACATAACTAGATCATATATTACATACCATTGATATAACTGCAACACGGGGTTTCATATTCATTGACAGCTCTGGGTTTCATTTCTGTTTTAGAGCTTGTATCTGGCCAATCATATAATTCTTCCCTCACTTTACCATCTAAAACTTTGAGGAAACAGTGGGAATTTGCATGCGAGTGAATACTACTACCATTAGCTTCGCCCCAACATAACAACATCAAGTTAAATTTACCATTTCCTTCATCTACTAAATTTCTAGTATACCTGGAATAAATCACCATTTATAATAATCATTGATGTTATTATACTAGTAACATATCATCTAACACCCTCATAGAAAAATTCTGATATTCTCATATTTACATTAATAATAGGAAAACAATAACAATAGGTTGCATCTTGTTAAAATGATTCAAGAGTTGAGACTTCATGTTCGATATGATCGGAGTTTGATGTGATTGTTTTCTAGTAGGTGTGACAAAACCTTGTTTAAGTCCACACCACAGACGTCCCATCAGCTCCTGCAGAATTCATTTGTACACTTTTCCTAAGCTTCCGTGTGACCGTAAATTAAACTACGATTTTGATCATTCGTGACGAAAAGTTAAAAATCAAATGTGTTTGATACTTTGCCACTAATGAACATCCGCTTAGAAGTAGATATCTCTAAGCACCCGTTACCCGCACACTGAGCATTTGTTCATTCGTGGAACAAATATCAAACACTTTTTATTTTTAACTTTTAGCCATGACTTAAAACCTTAAATAAATTTACTTGCACATTGAAGGCACTAAGGGGAAGTGCACAAATGAACAGTACTTGTACGCCTGGCTTAATAGAAGTAATAAGGATGTGACATTGTTATCTAGTAAAGGTATATACTAGTATAAGGTGTAACAAAGACTTGTTATAGTATTTAAGGTGTAACAAAGCTCTGTTAGGTGTGACACGCCCTTGTTATCAATAAATTTTGGCTTTTACCTTACTGTGGCACTTGTTAGATTTTAACCATTAGATTTGGTGGAGAAGATCGTCTAGAGCCTTTAATTTGTTTTTAATCGAGAGTTATCTATCTCAAGCACATAGTTAAAATATAAAGTTTTAATCTCACTGAATTTGGTTCAAGAACTGAATATAATAAACATCTGTATGGTGATAGAAATAAACCACATGGAAACTAGCTAAGAACATATAGTAGTAGGTAATTCAAACATTTCATATCGGTTGAATCATACATCACTGATTTTAAAATTTCATCGCACAAGATATTCTAGACCTAGTAATTAGACTTTAAATGTATTTCGTAATCTTGAATGAACTTCTGAGCAGATTGCAGTTTCAGAAATTCTGTACTTTCGATTTGCTTTTTGTAAAAAAATTATCTTAAGTCCTCTAATAACCCTCTGTTAGAATTTCGAATTTGTCTTTGTAAAAATTATTTTCATTTATAATGTACATTTCACAGCTTTTAATAAATAAATAAATTAATCATAAAAAAATCTGTTTTAAATTAACTCTTTATTGAGACAAGGTATTAAATTCGATATCTTCTTGCTTCGGTGAGAATAAAAAATGATCCTTTTTTTCCGATACCGGCTCCGGTGGCTATGCGCAGTGCTTTCACTGACGAATTCAATACGTTAGCCTTCCAATACTAGTCACATGTCGGTCAACTGGGGCCCTTTGCAGTCATTGCAGACCAACATTACCGCCGTTTTGTCTTTGTATATAATTGTATATAAATAATTTGCCCATTTGCCCACAAAGTGATCTAGTAGTTGAATCTTTTCTTTTAGGTTTGTATAAATACAGCCGTTGCTCCAAAAGGTGCTGTCTTCAACCAAAAACGTATCTGACATGATTTCATTTTCAATGGTTTCACGTTTCTCCTGTTGCTATTTAGTTGTAAATACGACCGTTTTGATTGACACTCCCTGATCAGGGTATGCTGACGGAAGTCATGTCAGTGACTGGTTCGAGCCTCGTTGGTAACTTCTCTGCTTTTTTCGGTGCTTCCAAGTAAGCCTGTTTTGTATCGGGGTGAGGTTCTGTTGTGCTTTCTTCCGTTATTTTATTGCATGATAGCATGAAGATTCATGAACACTTCTTAATGTTTATATAGGATAAGGATTGAATATAGATTTTCCTTACGTTTCTTTGCTTGATGGACGTCGTTTTCTTACCTTTAAAACCTTGCATGAATTGTCTAGTCTACATAACAATCTTTATATTATACTTAATGTTTCAAATCCAACAGATGTAACAAACGTAAAACACCTCGGAATCTGACAGATCTGTGTCAACCGGTCTAGTTATTTTCGTAGTTTGTGACACTATTTTTGATAAACTTATTATTATTTTTTGTTATACCTGTACAATATATTTTATGATGCCTGATGAACTATCATTTAGAGAATGTTTAATAAATTAGAACAAAACTTTGAAATATTTTAATAACAAATCCTTCAATAACATTAGCTGACCAGCCTTATAATATAATGGACTTCTTTACGGCTAGCTTATGGACGGCGAAATGGCTTTTTATTCAATGATCTTTATTGCTATTTCTTAATTCTTATCTCTTAAGATGGATGACAGAGGCTATCTTATTTTTTGATGGTTAAACAGCGACATCTGTTGTCATAATCACGACCTTCAAATACATATTCTACATGTGGAGAAATGCTTCTCAAGATTTATTTAAAGATTAATGAATTGAGCATTTATATTTAAACATTTGTTGGTTGAGTTTTGTGCTTGAAAAGTTTCATTTCAAGATATGTTGAGTTACATTTGTATGTGTAGATTTGTATTTGACAAATGTTTATCGAAAAATGTTCATTTTCAATACAAATTATGATTTTTGTATACCAATGTCAATATTCAAACTTCAAAGGTTGAATTTAGCATACAAATTTAGAGATAAGAATTTAGAATACAGAATTAATAGCAATGAAAAATATTGAAGAAAACTGTAGTATGTTATCGTGATCCTTTAAGAGATAAAGAATGTCAAGTTTGTATGTTAACGATAAATGAGATTAACAGAGAACAGGAAGATATCGTAATGGTTGGTTGATGTAGAAAAGTTAATGATAAATTGTGTCACTGCGCATGTAGTTTCAATACATGCTCTATTAAACACGAATCATATTAAACATTTATGTCAACTGGTGTGTGCAGAAGAATTGTAATGGAAAAAGTTAATGGCTTTTAACCTGGCGAAGCCAACCTTTCATTTAGAATGTATAAGACAATAGTACATGTATATAATAATAAATGGTGATCAGATAGTGAAGATCATTTGGGCTACCTAATGAAAATCGGTTCTACCAATATCGATATTTGCATACAGTATATTAACTCATAATACCACCAAGATAGTTTCATTGTTTATTGATTACAAAGATTTTGAAATTAAAATTTTGTAAGCTGTCATCCTTTAAATTTTACAATACTTTTATCAATAAAATCTTGACTGTATAGTGAATTTTCTTAACCACTGTATAATTTATTACTAATAACATTTCATATTTGAAATATTATAATGGAAACTATGTAGGCCATTGTTTATTTACTACAGAATGCAATGTGGCATTTTTATGTTTATGTTGCCATTTTTATGATTATGTTGCCATATAGAAATGTGGCATTTTTATGTTTATGTTGCCATATAGACTTCTCGCAGTCTAGAGACGACAAGGCTAGGAAAAACGCTAGGTAAAAAAAGACCTTATCCGCCGAACTTTTTAACAGAATTCTTCATTTAACATAACGCATGTACAAAGGAAATGTTGAATTTCATAATTAAGTTTTGTAATCTCATTAAGGTCAGTCTGATAACTTATATAGTCTTCTGGATCCATTTATGTTTCCTGATTGTCAGTATGCTGGTATTGTGTGTCTAAGTTCCTGATTGGTAAATGACAAGCTAGTGTTCGCTTCTAGTGTATGCTGATATTGCAGCGGATGCTCACTTTTCGCCACCAGTACATCCGCAAGAAATACCCAAATAGGTATACAATTTGGGTTTTGGTTGAAGGGCTGTTGATTGTCAGCAATATATAATATTCTTGTTGAAAATATTCTGATACAAATCGTTCAAAAACTTATCTTTTGCCTCCAGCACACCTCCATTTTATGCAGGATATCTCAGGGTAGCCTATTGCGTTTTCTTCGCCGAAGGTATCATCAACATTTTAAAACCATCAGATGGGGGAAGTTTTCAAGTTTTTGTATTCAAAGGCTGTCATGTAAAAGATACATGACATACTCATCTGAGCGATGTTGACGAAGATGTAGTCGTAGAGGGCGTGATTTGTATTGTGGATTCCAATTAAGATACGCAAAACATCGAACTTATTTTTAGGCAATTTGAAACTTCCTTAATATTTTATTGTTTGTCTTGAAAAATCCACTAAAACAACAGTCTTCACGATTTTCATTTCGTAAAACAAGTTCTGCCACCTCAAAAGGTGCCAACACCTCTTCGTCCAAATAGACTATATGACATTTTGGCAGGTTATGATGAAGTTGAAAGAATTTTTTTGTACACAGGTTTTTCGATAGGTTTTCGTATACCATTCTCTGGCAAACGTACTTTTGCACTGACCAAAAATCATGCATCTTGCTATTCTAATTTGGAAGTTCTTTTTAAAAAGGTTAATGCTGAGTTGTCTGAAGGCCGTGTTATGGGACCTTTTGAAAGCCCTCCCTTTCCAGCTTTGCGTTGCTCTCCTCTGGGTGTTATCCCAAAGCATGAAACTGGAACTTACAGACTTATTCATGACTTATCTTATCCGCATAATGATTCGATAAATTCCGGTATTGACTCTGTATTTACTGAGGTGCATTATGATTCTATTGATCGTGTGGTAGAAATAGTGAAAATGATGGGAACGGGGGCTCTCATGGCGAAAGCTGACATAAAGGATGCATATAGGATAGTTCCCATACATCCTCATGATTATGAGTAAACAATAAAAATATACAACATAACAATTACTAAATTCCAACAGCTAGTTGGGCTTAATAAAACTTCTATTGTCTGACGAGAGGGCTGCTGTTCTTATTATTGAGTGTGATACTGCGGTGCTGTGTTGGGCTAGACATCACTTTGTCCAGTGATGTGTCTGGCATATAGAAGTTTTATTAAGCCCAACTAGCTGTTGGAATTTAGTAATTGTTATGTTGTACATTTTTATTGTTTATTTTGTATCATTTATTTTCATTTTAGTCATTCAAATAAATGGCAGTATCACACTCAATCTGGTTCTGATTTGTTTTGGGAGAGGGTGAAGGAGGATAAACACAAAAAATCTTTCTAAATCATCTAAATATGTTACATTGTATTTGTATTGTCTGTTGGGGGACTTAATGTTAGCAGAGTGTTTGTGCTTTTAAAGATGAAAGGGAAGATGGGACGGTACACGTCATTTTTGGTTCTATGCGCAGTAATTAGTGGTGAATGACTCAATTTAACAAGATCTTATAACAATAATGAATATCTTTTGTATTCACTGTGAATTCTGCGGTTGAATACACACGAATGAAGATAAGTATCAGCTCATTAATATTTTATTTATAACGTTCAGGCAGTTCTGGAAATTTCTTATGCATCAGTTTATATCACTAAACAAATTGCAAAACACCAAGTCTAGCAAGACCTTCCCCGATATCAGTTGATAAACGCGCCATGTTGCAATATTCTTTATCATTCTATAGTGATAAGGCATAACATGTTTGGAATAATTAAAAGCATCGATCAAACAAAATATGCCCTTATGCCCGGTACAAATCAAGGGCGGTTGGCGAGTAAAGCATCTCATTAGATCCACGAACATAATAGCGTTCACATCCAGAGACAAGGTTTGCCGGTACAAAATCCGCTAATTTGTTTTCAATATATTCTAAGGAGGTCAGAGGGCATATGCGTCCGGAATTTTTTTCTCAAAAATAACGGTTTAACTCCTAAATTTTACTGATTTGTTCTCAGTACTTTTTAGTATGTGCCTCTGTATTATCAATACCCTATTTTGTGTGATGTGCTGTCGTTACAGTAGGCCTACTGTTTGCAGCAGATGTAGCGATTTTATTTAATTATTAATTTGATTCAATTAAAAGTTGAGATGGTGACACATTTTTTTTTTTGCAGTATCACATTATGAATCAAACAATATCACTCTTTGCTCAGAAATGAACAAAACATGGTTTAAGCTTTTAAAAGTATGTACTATTTGCATGGAACCACAGATGACATAAAAAGCATTGGCGTTCCGTAGATGTTTAGATTTTATTACTTGTTAACAGTAAGTAAATAAGTAGTAATAAAAATCCAAACATCTTCGAAACGTCAATGCTTTAACTTCAGGGACCCAAATGTCAGCATCCTAATAACCATCGTAAGAAGTCAAACAGGGAAGTTTTTAAATGGGATTAATTTTAAATAATATAAATTTCAATCTATGTTTTTAGATACTGTCTGTTTCTAATATTATAAGTTGAGTTATGAAAGGGATTGTAAATCAGTTTTCTAAAAATATGTGTGTAGAGGATGTGTATATAAGGCCTTCGCGATAAAAACTTAGTTTTAGCAGGAACCACAGACGCCTTATTGTAAATTGGAATGACGCAAATTGGTGTTAATAGACCAACAGACCTTAAGGGTCCCCTAAACACATAAATCTTAAAATCCCTTTAATTAAATATTGACACAAAAACTTAAGTACTGAGCCATTACAATTTTCTGTGCCCTTACTTCTCAGCTAAACTTACGTTGGCTGTGAATGAATCATGTAATCGTTCGTCACACTAGCTTAATTATATACAATAATGCTTTTTTTCAAAGAACGGTTTCTGTAAGGAAACCAAAACCTGTTTGCCACATTCCAGGCCTCGTTTGGGCTGTGACCTAATGTACCTAATTAATATAACCCACCAAAATACGTGCAATATGCGTTTTTAAAATTAGATTTGCCAGAAAAAAAAAACTCTATTTAGACCCAAATCAACTAAACAATATATAATTTCAAATTTCATTTAACCCAAATCGGAAATCAGCAACAAAAAATCTTTCAAAACAAAATGTATTTAAGTAAAAGCATAAGTGTAAGCTTCTAAAAGCACCTATATACTTCATGGACATTGAGGGTGCTTTCACTGGTAATTTAGATTTGCGTGTTTAGTTGTAAAATTGGTTACCGTAATTCGCTTACAGGGTTATGTTAAAACAGTAATTTGTTCACAGTTGGTTTCATCATCATGAAACTGTGTACATTTCAGGTGAACCACCTGTCCTGAGAAGAGCTGACCTAATTTTCTACTCAAAAGAAATAACATTCTCATTCTAAAATAGATACTGAATAAGAAGACCTGTAAATCCAACAAATAAACCAATATTATAACAAGACTAAAACAAAATTAGAGATATATATTAAGATAGTCTTGTGAAGACCAATTATTAATATACAATAGCTGTATTCCAGAAGCGTAGCCATGCAGATAATTCGACTTCAACCATTGTGTTTGGAAGAAAAGGCTTCTCAGTACATTTCAATCGATCGATCCAGGGCACAGAATCTCACAAGCCCCATCACATATAAATAACCACTTTAACCAAAACTTTAAATCTGTATTTGCGACACAGACAGAAAATATGTAGCATCTCCCTTTAAAGGGATAATAAGCGTTAGAATACACTCGTCCTACGGCTTATATTTGTGTTTCATATTGACTATTAGTTAAATAAGTATGCATCCCACACTTTACCAAATTTTAAAAAGCCACAATAAAAATAAATTCGGAATTTTAAAAAAAAGTGAGCCAGCCACGATTCCATTCAGTTTGAGAATAAAAGCGTCTGGTAAATCAACGCTAAAACATCATTGTGGAATTCAACAGTAGGGGTCAAGGACGCGTGAAAACTCACATGTTAGAGTTACTTCCCTTTATATTTACACGATTTGAAAATCGCTTGATGGATGGCTCAAGCGTTTTATGATTAACTACTTTATTTTGGGGATTTATCGGATTTTAGAGGGATTTTGATGTATAGGTAAGTCCACTGATGGATATATACTGTTATTGTTCAAATTTGAGTGAACTTAAAATTTTATGTTCGTTCTAACGCCTATTATCCCTTTAAAAAGGAAGTATTTGATGACCTGAATAATCGAATAATCGCGAAATAGGTAAATGTCACATAAGGCATTAAGGTCATAAGGACTGTGAAGCGATTGCTGAGAGGCCCGACTGAAATTCGGAATGGTGCAAATCGATTCTATCGGTGTCCCCGATACATATAACAACTTTAAAAAGGCCTTTACAAACCTTCAAATGGTTGTTTAAAGATTTTCTTTCTGTGGTCGACACATTTATATAAATAAATATATGAATGAATATAATGATAATTCCAATGAAGAAATTATTGGGTGAGACATAATAACAGCCTACTAGCATGTTCTTACATAATATACATTATACTAACACAACATACAACGTTCAGCTGTATTTGTTTTCTGATTTAAGCAACTATCAAAAGGTAACATTAATGTATTACGTGAATGGGTAATATATTGTTTACAGATACAGTAAATTCACAGGCCCTTACATTTGAGTTTGATACAAAACTGTAGTTTAAATGTAGTCTTTGTATATAGGATTGTAGAATATAAATCTTGCTAATTGTAGGCCTATTTTGTATTGAATATTGTGTAGTCGTTTGACTAGAGTAGCATATATAGTTTAATGTAAGATATAGGCATAGGAACACATCCATGAAACATGCAGAAGAAAATTGCAAAGTGAAAAAATGTTATTTGTTAAGTCAAAGAAATGAGAAAACATGTTTTTACTCTACCTGTGAGGATCAAACTTGGCAAATTTTTTCCATTCTTTTTTGTTACTAATGTATAATGTCATCAAACGTTGAACATAATCAACATTTACTTTTTCATGAGCAAATATTTTATGCAGTTCTTGAATTAATTCTTCCAGAGATTTCGGTCGCACAACTTTTGAAGGATCTGAAAAGGGTTCCTTGTTTTCATTCTCCATCGGTGTATCGTAATTTTCAATTTCCATAATAAGAGTTTAGAATTTCCAGTTATGAAAAATATTAATAAACGTTAATATGTAGACGTATAGGTCCGTGAATCAATGGTATCACGTTTACACGTGTTCTCATTCGAATCGTAAAGCTGACTGATTTTTTTTTTATCAACACTCTTTATAGCCTGTTTCTGGTTTCTGTTGACTGAACTCATTTAAAATGCCCTTATCTACTGTTAAACGTCAAGGGTATATTGTGGTGTATAGAGAAACACAGATAATCAATGCAGATTGAACTGGTAACTTTCCATTGTAGATGTATCATCATTTCTAAATAATAAAGACTTCCTTGGTAATACTATTATAGATTAATCGGTTTCCGCATATTTGTGTTCATATTATGACAGTATTGCGGTCACTTTCCGAAATATTTTTATAACATAAACATTAACATTACAAAATATTTCAAAACCAGCCTCTCATTAGCTGTTTTGTGTGTTTATTGGGGTCAGGAAATCTAGGCCCTTATGAGGGTTTTCTGCATTTCCGTATGTGCCCTTTTTCTAATGCGATATGGTAATGGTCGCGGCTGTTTTTGTGTACCCAACCGAAGATCCTCGGCGCCTGTTTAAAGAATTTCTATCTATTATAAAATGATTGTTCGAGAAACTTCTCTCGTCAATAAAAAGCTTGTTGAATAACATTGTATGACCGCATTCTTTTAGGTAAAAATGGGGGAAGGTCATTGAAGTGTCAATAATGGTTGTCTGACGTCGTAATTTCCAAGTTACTGTTTGGGGCTTTCACCTGGTTTCTGACGAAAAGTAAACAGCTATTCAACATAGCATTCATGTCCTAGTTAAATATAGATTACCACGTAAACAAATAGTTTTGTATTCTGACAATTAATTGCAGAATGGTTCAAATATCACTCTTAATTTATAGTTTATCAAGAATCATTTAATAATGTACAATTTCAGTATAACTTTTGTTGATGAATATTTCACCTAAGATTCGTCTACAACTGTACATAAAAACTCAGTGTGTTCAGTTACACAAGTTATTATAACAGTGAAAGTACGGCCCTACCCAATTAAGGTATCCGTAACCCTATTTGTTAAAACAGTCCACGTAGCCTACCCTGCATAATCGGCTCTCACACTCAGAAAATGCTGAAAATGGAATAATAGATAGAATAATAATCATAATCGTATTCAAAATTGGTATAAATGAAGTACCGGTAGGGTAATATATGTGTAGAATAATACCATTATTCTAAGGGGGGGGGGGCAAATTCCCCTACACTCCGTTTTTAATCCCTTTTAATTCCGGATGATTAAGTTCATACATAGAAATATATTTTCATAATAAGTATAATCTACAAAATGTGCCTAGGCAGTGTCGTGCATAAGGCTCCTATAATTAATGTGGTCAAATTGTATTTATGAAAAAAAGCTGTTATCCCCCGTATTGTAAGAAATGATTTAGCTGTAGTCTATGTTTTCAAAAAGCTGTTTGCTTCCCTTTAATATAGACTCGATTTCCAAAAAATGTACACGTAAAACTACGTGACTGGAAAATCGCGAAACCGGATATGGATTCGTAGCAAAACAAAACATTTATTTATTCTGCCTCAATACTTCAAGATGATAAGGGCAATACTCGTGTTTAATAATCATGGAAAAGCCAGAATGACAAAATTTTATGAATATTACGTAAGTAACTATTTGTGAAAGTCGATGTTGCAGAATGTGTTCTATAAACTTGCTGAAGTCCATATTGTCAGTCAAAATGCTGAAAGTGGGGGTGGGGCAAAGAGATCACATAAATTTGACGATTTTCATATTTCATGTTAAGATACACACTATATTGAATATTATCATAGTACAGATATTAAAGACTCACATATTCAGAAGAATCTTTTTCTGCACATGATCTAAAGTGCAGAGACTGAATTTCATTAGCCTACTGCACTGGTAGGCCCACTGCTGTTACAATTTCTGTAGTCAGTTCCTGCTTTTTTTTAAATAATAAAACCCAGCAGTTTGTATAGGTTTATTATCATCTTTCTTTGATTTCTTTAAGCCTGAAGACATGCAGCATCAAATTGTACGAGAAACATTTCACTTAGTTTCTAAAAGGGAAGATAATGTATGCAATTTTCTTGAAGGTGGAACGTAAGTAATTTTCAGATGCAATCTTGCATTGTTTAGGGTTGATTCAAGCTTACTAATCAATTAATCAGTGTTTTAGGGAATATTCTACGTATTTAAAATGTATGTTGGCGTATAAAAGCTTAGGTAATTCAAAGAATATATTCCACTTCGAAACACTATTTTTAGACTCTTTGTACACATAACCATTCTCTTAATAATCATTTTGAGACCTAACAATGGTTCTTGTCCTGGAGGACAGCCAATTTCACTTTTATCATTTTTACGAATGAGGATATAGGCGTGCAGTGTGTTTCAAATTGAAGGATCCTTACCTTTGCTATTTTGTTATATATTTCAGGTTAATAGGTGGTTCAGATTATAAATTGATATATAGACATTATGCTACCTTGTATTTTGTCTTCTGTGTTGATTCCTCAGAAAGTGAACTGGGTATTCTGGATTTAATACAGGTAAGTATTCTTATCATTCATTCATTTCCTATTTTTAATTGCAAGTTTGAAAAACAATGTATTCAATCATAATATATGTTGCCATTAAAATTTAATCACCTAGAACACTTTAAGTTAATTCACAAACAATAGGAAATGATTTACTGCCACATGTACGTATGTATAGCACTGACTGAGATAGCATCAGTTTATATATATATATAAGGATATTAGGAATAAGTATTACTAGATTATCCCCGTTTCAGGCCAAAGATTACCAGATCATATTCTATATACCCATTTTATTCACACAAACCTGTTCCTATTCTAGTAATGTCAAATTCTTTTAGTACATTGCAGGGCTCTTATTTAATGTATAAATCTGTGTCATATCCGATGGCGGTCCATAATGGCTGTCTGCAATTTTTATCTTTAAGACATTTCATATATGTGTTAGATTTTTCAATTTTTTACAAGAACTGAATTTGTGTGCTTGAATGTTTGACTTTCTAAAGACAGTCCTTGTATGTTGTAATAGATGCAGATAGTGTTTTTATGTATCACATCATTTAACTATTTTTTCAGGTCTTTGTAGAAACACTAGATAAATGTTTTGAAAATGTCTGTGAATTAGATTTGATATTCCATGTTGACAAGGTTAGAGTTATTTAATCTTGTTTTTCTTGAAACTGAACAGATGAATTTGTTTAAAAAATAAATATTTAATTATTTGGGATGTTAAAATGAACTGATAGTACCTCATTGTAGAAAAACTTAAATTGCATATGTAAAGGAGCTCCTTCTTGAGTAATTATATTGACAGTATTATTTCAATTATAGGTGCTTTATATATTACAAGAATTAGTAATGGGTGGTATGGTTTTAGAAACTAATATGACTGAAATATTAACTAGAATAGAAGAACAAAATAAACTAGAAAAACAAGAGGTTTGTATAATTTATTTTGCCTGCTTACTTTATCCTTGGTTTGTTCAAATTTTGGGTTTTGAAACCAAGCTTAGAGGTAATGTTGGACTAAAAGCTGTATTTTTATGGTAAAAAATAAATCTGTAAGATATTTAGTCTTGAGTTAACTTTGAAGTAATAATTGTTCATGCTGTATTGTACATGTTATTTATTTTTGGATCATAACCCCTTTTAAGAGTTTAGTTTTATATTACCTTTAAGCTTTACATTATGGTAGAATTTCCATTGTTTCAAGGTCAATTTACTATTGAAAATAGGGTACCAAGTCGGTGTTTATTTTCATTTAATGAAGACTTAATATAGTATTTTCAATTTGGAATTGGCTTAACCTATGGAAATATACTACTGTAATAGTTTAGATTTCTTTTGATGTCCATCACTTGCTCTTAAAATCTGATGCTTGTTACCTTTAAGACTGGGGCCTCTTGTCTTTTATTTCCATTTAGAAATAAACATGGAAGAAATAAACATGGCCAAAAAATTTCTGTTTCTTAGAGTAGGATATGATTGGTCAAGTAGAGTAGGATATGATTGGTCAAGAGGATAACAAAGCAATCAATCAAATCTTAATTATTTTGAATGAAATTCAGGAGGCTTCATATCACACTTGCATGTTTAATTGGTTTTTATTTTATCCCGATACCTTTTAGAAAAAAAAACAATAGTACATGTTATTAACTTTCAATATTTTATATTTAGCGCTTTGATTTCGCTCTTTTAAGAGCTGCTGACATTGGTAAACTGAGTTTACAGTAAGAAATAATAGCTTCTAAATTCCCAGTTTCTCTCACTCATATATGTATATATTTTGAAAATATAACTCCATCCAATACTAACAGATATCCTTGAATTAAATCAATTTGATGATTTTTGTCCTGTCATTTCTAAGGAAATTTTCAAGCATTTGTTTTAATGAACGTCACAGCAATGTGTATATTTATCCAATATGATTTGCATGCACTTATAGAATGGTTGGGTTAGTTTCATCATCATCATGTAAAATAGATTTTGTTAAACATATTATCTTTATCTTTATAATTAAACATGTTTGATCAAATCATTAAAACTTCTTTAAAGAGAGAATGGTTGCTAGCTTGTTTAAATAATGAACTTCATAAAGCTTTGGTTGCAGTTATCTTTCTTTGGCTGTTCATGTACTAGCTCTCAGACATGATATTGATATTAGATTGTTACCAGTATTTAGATTCAAGAAACATATTGAGGACTACACCCAACCTTGGCAAGGCTTCATAGATCCATTCCAACTCCTTCCACACAGTATTAAAAATATTTTGAGAAAATAGTAAATATGAAAATTAATTAAGCTTCATTTTATTTTTAGTCTCAATTAGATTTAGTCTATTAATTTTTATGTGAGTGCTTTAACTATGTAGCTATCACTTAAGAATATTTTTGTTATTGTGTTTTTCAGGCAGGATTATCGGCAGCCCCGGCCAGAGCTGTCTCAGCTGTCAAGGAAATGAACATTCCACAAAAAATAAAGGATATAAAGTTACCCGATTTACCATCAATATCAAATTTGAAATTTTAGCCTTGTTATATATTTATATGTTATACTATTTTGTTCTCATGAGCATTATTGGTGTTAAGGCAATAGATCACCTGCTTAAATCAAGCTAAAAACAAACATAAATGGTAATTTTCAGTTTGTCACATGATCAAATACGTTTACTCACCAATATTGCTAATGAGACTAAATGAACAATGTTTTTGGCATGTACTTCTTTGACTTATTTGAATTGTTGGTTAATAAATGTGTTAAGAACTTTTAGATATATACATGTATTTTCAATGTATTATGTATAAGATATAGACCGATACTAGGTTAATATTCGAAATAATGTCGAGGGCTTGCCCAAGACATTTTTTTCCGAATATTAACCGAGGGATATGAGGTCTATATCTAACTTACAATCCAAGGTAAACTATGTTTCTTATTAACTATTAACCCCCTTTTTCCGATAGATTCGTCCACAGGTTAATACATGAAATAATCGTTGTCGACATCAAAGGTGAAATAATACCGTGGATTGTAATTTAATAAACAGACCCAAAGGAAATTTGAAATGATCATTATTCTCAAACTTGGCTAGTTAGAATAATTCAAGATTACCTTAAGCCTTTGGAATAAGATGGAATTATTTACTAGTTTGTATATTACATATTGTTTGAAGGGAATTTTATTAGAAAATGAAAATATATAGGAGAATGGAGGATTCGTTATGATTTTAATGTTCATTTTTAACCTTACATGTATTACAAACACAACTTAACTAAGTATCTTGAGTATCTAAAATGTCACTTGAAATATGTATGCGCTGGGTAATATGCATGAGTTTGTTATAGTGTATTTACAATTTGCTTGAAAATTGATGACTTTTAACTATTGTTAAAAATCGGTTAATGTGCAATACAGTTTAACATCAAGGTTCATTCAAATTGCAGGTCATCCTTTCATCAACAATATTGTGTTGTGTGTAAGGGTATTTGTCGTGAAAATGTAATTTGATTGGGTTTCATAAATAATAAATATTCAACTGTATTTTGCTTCTATTATTGCTTATTGAATTGCCCAACCACAATGTCGGTAAGTTGACTTGCTGGTGTACTTGCTTATCTGGTGGTTGGGCCATGGCTCAGCATGGAATATGCTTCAACATGTAATTGCATCAATCGCACAATATCAAAGGTCCACTTTAGTTTGGAGAAAAGTTGTTTCCCACACCCCTTCCCTACCAGGCTTAAACCTATAGAAATATTCAATTTGCTATAGGCCTATATAAAGATTGTTTTGGATGATTCTTTAAAAAATTGATTGCTATAATCCAGAAATTCCACTTCTTTCATCACTGATATGGATAACGGATATTGCCGATGAGAAGAAATAGGCCTACTGAACTGAGGGCTCTGTGTTAATAGCCTATGCCGCTATAGAGAGCAAGCTTAAGGCCATTCGACCATTGGCAATCAAGAAAGTATAGGCAAGGCCTAAGGCTTCTGTCCTTGCATTGCCAGTCATCATCAGACCATAGGTAGTAAATAGAAGGATGTACTATTCATTTTATTTTTGCACGACACGAAGAGTTACGTGACGTCAAATTGAAATCTTTGTATTTCGTGCCTTAAATGAAGAAGATCACGTGACAAAACTATCATCCAATGAGATATCGGGCACCTGCAATTAGACCGGAAGTTGACAAACTGTCAAGTCGACCTTCAACTTAACAAAATATACACGACAGAATTTAGTTTGTAAAGGCTTTTTCTGTTCATCATTAAAATTGGTAAGTCATGTTCAATCTCTGTATTTAAAGCGCTCAAAATATATTTAATTTGTCATTTGTTTATTTCTATTGCTTGCCACTTTCGATTTGCTTTGATGGATCCACCGATATTACTGTCATACTGATGATAGTCGTTTATCTATTAATAGATCTATATGGCAAAGCCAAGTGACGATAGCTTTGAAGCCTTTACACTTTCACTCTGTGTAGTAGACGTATACAAATATGTTAGTCGCGCCAAATATTGTTACTTATGACAATTCTGAAACTAAAACTTCACTTTTATTCTTTACTAACAGATTGATATATATAACTTATAGGCCCACAAATATTGATTTAATTAATGGTTTTGCCCAGTAGTTGCAAATATTTTCATCAGTTTCAGTTGATGAAGATTGAGAATTTCTGGAATTAAGTGAAAGTACATTCTATTTCAATGTCTAGGTTTTAAAATTTCCAGGTTTTTTTCCTCATTATGATAATATAATAACTATTTATTCATTGACATATTATTCTATACAGAGTATAGTCCGAAACTTGCTGACTCTATTCCCAGCCTCTGATAGCTATGTGGACAGATATGGCTGGGGGAGAGTAAGAAAAACTAGGCACCTAAAACTTGGGATTTTCCGCACCTCCTAAACGTACATACCTCAAATACACTGAACCTTGATATATTTAGAAAGATGGATGTTTTTGTAGTTCAGTCATACCATCATTATCTTCTTTCATGTCACGCCAGTGACCGCATCGAAGTTTTTTTCAAGAATTTCAATCACTCAGTCGCCATCTCAAATTGCGTGCGCATTAAAAAATCCTGATGTTAAATGGTCATGTGATAGAAACAAGCGAATCGTCATCTTGTACTTTCATTTTATGACCCAGTAACGTCCGAATTTTGGAGTTGCCATAGGCGAAGCATGAGTGGTGTAGGGGGATAATGGTGGTATGATTGAACTTCAAAAACATTCATCTTTCCAAATAAATAGAGGTTTGATGGATTCGAGGTATGTTAATACATTTAAAACCCCTGCACTTGCGGAGGTGCGGAAAATCCCAAGTTTAGGTGGCTAGTTTTTCTGACTCTCCCCCACCCATATCTGTCCAAATAGCTATCAGAGGCTGGGAATAGAGTCAGCAAGTTTCGGACCAGAGTAATGAGATTGAACATAAAGACAAAACAGGACTTGAGACACATACAATAATGTTGGAAGGACACTACTCTCACGGCTAATAAAGAATGGTGTCAATAAACAGTATTGTCAATACAGAGAACTCGAAAGAGCACAGGATGTTTCTAAAATTAAAACCATAGATGTTAAAAATTATATTAAAACTAATATTGTATTAAAACTAAGTTACACAGTTTTCTCTCATAATATTTTCAAAACAAATATCTTTTTCAATACTACAAAATAAAATATGTTAACGAATCTATTAGAAACATTACAGCAATGTTTATTTTCTAAGAATGTCCTAAGGTCTGGTTGTCAAATTAGATTACTATAACTTAATACTTTTTCATTTAATATAGATACACTGCCCTCCTGTAAAAGTGAGAGATAGCTGCATAAAAGATATTGTGAAATGAAGTCATTTGTGTTAATTTGCTATAAAACTTTGCCAATAGCATGTCTCTCATCTGTGACTTGAATATATTAAAGTATTCAGTAGTGATCAGATATATAATTATAAGGGATTTGTAAGATTTCATTGAGTACGTCTGTGAGAAGTTAGACAGATGTCTATTTTAATCTTCGATCCTGTAAAAGTATTCCATTTACATATATTTCTACATTTCTCATAAGGTAATTATAGTCAGTAGTATTTATAGTGCAGCATTATTAAAAGCAGTTCTAAATTTGAGAATAAAGATAAGGCACCATATACCACTCTGTTACTGGGTTTTTCAACTCTTCATTCTGTTCAACTCTTCATATCTTTTCAAAAAGCAGCAAAAACTAATCTTGTTTATTTCAGTATAAAAAGTGTTCTTTTTGGACAGTAACACTTAATTATTTATTGTGACTGCTATTGGCATGATAATTCTTGAAAATTATCTGATATTTATGGAATGAATCTGGCACTAAAGTAATACTTCAAATTCTGTGCGCTAATGTTTAAACCAACAAGTAAAGCTATTTAAACTGAAGAGATGGCTTAAAAATCAATGGAAATAAATGCTATTCGTAGGTATTGTTTTCTACTAAAGATAATTGTATATTTTGTACATGTTTAGCCATTATATCATTTTCTCTTTCCATTTCAATTGAAGCAAATTGTATAGTTGGACGGAAGAAAACCCTAAGGAATTTATATTCAGTAATGTTAGTTGTTTCATTGATTTTTCTACCATTGATAGTAATAAATGACATGAATATATACACCATTATCAGAAGTGAGGGTCAGTAACATTAAATTCACTTTGATATGTCAGTGTGAATTATTTTCTATAGGGAGAGTCAAATGTGTTGGATTTGTGTGAGGTATACTTACTGCTTGTGAGCATGTATCATGTTTGTGAAACTTGATGGATTTTGAAGGAGGAGTTTGTTACACCTGATTACTATCTATTAATGACTTGTTGTCTTCTGGATTAAGAATATAGTTCTGTCCCTATTGAAAGAAAACCAAGTTTTGATTATATGGTAAAGAAATTGATTAATTCTGAAGTTGACTGATCAGTGAAGTGGCCTCGAGGTAAACAATTTAGTTCCTGTGTGGAGAAGATTGAAGAGTAAACAGATACGAAATTCAGAGTATGTTTATCCGTGGTTGACATGTAAAGTGGCACTAAATCAGCATTATTGAACAGTAAAGGTGAAATTGATATTTCTCTTATCTCATTCTTTATTGCTTTTATATAAGAAATATTGTGTTTATATTTGTTTAGCTTATTATGGTTTAAAATAGCTAATCAGTTTTGTTTTAGCAATGGATACAATGGCAATACTTAGACTAGTACAACAAATTGATTTAAATGGCTTTTGATTTTTGTCTTTATTACAATTGTCATTTTAGCTATTGTAACATTAAAATTACTGTTGTGAGTCTTTCTTACTGGCAACATTCATTCTTTCCTGATGTTTCTTTATTGTTGTTTTGTCAAGTCTTCATACTCTGTAATTGGTTAATGTTGGTGTGGTATATTTGTTTCAATATGAGTTTTATATCAAAATGCTTTACTTTAGAAGACACATATATTATGGAGATCTAAGATATAAGCTTATAGATCTTGATAAACCTTAATACTCTTTATGTATAATGTAATTAAATAAATCAAAAGAACTAATTCAGATGCAAGTAATATGTTTACTGAATCATACAACAGAATATTTGAGAAGATTACCTTCGTATTATGACAAAATTTAAAACCACTCAAAATGACAATATGTTTTGAGACCCAAACCTGTCCTTAAAGGTTAAATTAGTTTCATTACAGTTGCTGTTGTCAAAACTTTCTATAAAGTTCAAATTACATCTGAAAAAGAACATTGGTGAGAAAACTAGGCAAATTGGAGTTTTTCTTGCAATGTTCTACAATGATTGGCATATAACATAAAAATAGGTTATTTAAAGTTAGGTTCTCTTATTGTTTAAAGTCCAATCAAGTTGACTGAATTGATTAATAAGTTTCAAGTGAATAATCCATATATTCTGCAGTTATTATTTTTACATGGACATAGAAAGGTTCAGCGATTTAACACTAATCCACTTTGAAACACGTAATATAGACCATGTGACCAAATGACGTCATATGAAGTGAAGTTGTATAAGAATTCATTTTCTTATTGCGTTATTATGAAATAATTCTATTCAAAAGGAGATGGTGAGGTAAACTGAATTAAGTTATTCATTATTTTTTTTTCAACATATGTAGTAAAATTCTTTGCAGTCTATAGAGATCATAAATGTAATAAAAAAATAGACAAGAGGAACTTTGCATGCGTGCATTATTAAGAAAGACCATGTCATAAATTATGGTCTACGTGGGTAATCAAAAAAAAAAGACTTTTGATGTTTCTTGATCAAACTGACTGAGAAAATGTTCTTCATAATTAGCCTAATTATGAGTTAATTAAGGATTTGTAAGACAAACTGGTATTCTCTACATCTCTACTTTCGATTGATTAAGTATTAGCTGTCCATTTATAAAATATATAAATTAACACACAAGAGGACCAACTTTTACAATACATGTGCTTGTTGTTGTCTCTTCTTCAAACCTTGGAGCAAACAATAATTAAGAAATGTTGTATTTGTTAGTCATTTTGTTTTATTACAATACATTAAAAGACTTGACAATTTGATTAAATTGGGAATAAAGTTTAGTTTATAGTTCCGTCTTCATTAGCCCATTAGGTGCAGAAGTGTAGGACCTAAAACTCCATTCATTAAAGTTAGCATAGCCTACTCATACACAAATTTATTTTGATTTATTATAACATATTGGTAACCTATTAGAGATGTAGACTAGTATAGAATGAAGAATTAAGTTGAAATGGAATATTATGACTTGAATCTATGAGAATCATTAGGATTTGGTCATGTGAGAAAAAAGAGATGTAGTCTAGAGTATTGATAAACAGTATTATTTATATTCATCATTGAAATGGCAAGATTTATCAATTTTGTTGGGAATTTAACTTGTGCAAGACCAGATACCAGAATTTACAGAGTTTTAAGGTTGGCCAAACCTCTAGAGCCAACACTTTAATAGTGATTAAAATGATTATTTAAATGTTCTTCATCAACATAGTAAATTAATTAATTTATCCTCTTGCTGTTTCTATGAGTATATTTACATTAGGTTAACAAACTGCAATTGCAATATTGAGACAGGTTTTCAATCAACTTTTTTCTCTTATGAATAAAAATAAACCAGATATAAAATATGAAGAGCTCCTGTCCAACAGCGAACATGTTAAAATCATTTGTTAAGTGCTTTCTAATATAAAAATATAAAACTAATATATGAAGTCAGTTAATATGTAAAATCAATATTTGGATTGAAATAGAACATCTTGGTTTTCACCTTTAACATGTAACCATCATCATATATACTGTATGATTAATAATTGACATGCTATAATTATAATACCTTGTCTTCACTATATTCAGCTCAAGGGAAATTACCTGTTATTTTTCCAGTCCCTACAGGTTAAGTACAAACTACAAAGTAATTATTGCAGATGTACTAATATAATTTGATTTTGAGTCTCCCAGGTGGACTCAATTTTTTGTGTGGGAGTAAAAACTCAGTCTGTGTAGGAGATAACCTGATTTTGAATTTGAGGTGAATTTGGGATATTTATGTGTGAAAGGACAGTTCTTTGGTAAGTTGTAGACTATTTTTATAATATTGATAAAATTTGAGGACAATTAGCTAATTCAAGGAACAGTAACCTGTATTATTGAATTTTGTTTACTTGTATATGTTTGTCTGCAAACAGTTGGCATACCATGGTTAGATTAAAAATGAATTTCGTATTTAAACAAAAAATACAACTTAAAGGGGCTTCAGTACCAAATGACTGATAATGGTACCGTTCCAGCCTATAGATAAAAATATAATATTACAGGGCTGTAACAGGTAGACTGATATTGTCTGTTTTGTTTCTTCTATGAAAGGGAAAGTATTGGATTTCCTTTCAGTTCAAAAAATAAATGTTTACAATCTACCTTTTCAAGCATAAACTAAGCCATGTTGTCCTCAACTATCTAAAAACAACATGTAACAATGCTCACACTGTTACCGTATCATGTGATCTACATATTGTATTTACCGGTACGGATGTTGTATGGAAAAGGGAGAGCAATCTCCTTGACTACAGATGTTGTATGGAAAAGGGAGAGCAATCTCCTTGACTATATTGTGGTACATTATGGGACATAAGCACCGTTTACAGCTGCCAGCTTGTCTGGAACATAAAATCACAATTTGACCCTGTTTACACCAACAATATTATAAGCATGCCGAGAATGATAACAAAGTAATAATTCAATCGGTTGACTGTTTTCAGACGGAACTCTTCATGAAAGAGGTAAATATCGATGGCTGTGAAAACAAAAATGTCTCCTGATAATGATGAAATTCCGTGGGAAAAGTTGAAGATCACACACGGTAAAAATGTATTGAGTTCGGTCTGAAAACTTTTCTGAGATTACCTCTTGAGGTTGACCAGAATTGGAACCGTTTACATTACACAATATTCATTTGTATCATTTTGAGAACCGTTCTGAGAATTGATTAATTTTTTAGTGTAAACGGGGTTATAGGGACATATTGAATTATTTGTTAATGTCTGTTCAGCTTTGTATTGATATCAATATTTAAAACATGATTATTGCCTTCAATTTCTGGCCCTAAACATGAAGATATCACACCTCTATATCATATTGCAGCGGTTCAAATTAAGAAAGCCATGTCAGGAGCCCACTAGGCCCCTAACATGCAATTTTTTGGGGCCCAGTTAAGTTTTTAGGGGTCAGAATTAACCTGTTTTGGTTTATTTCCACAATCAAAATATCTCCACATTGTTAAATTTGAAAAAGAATTTCTAGAAAATTCGCAAAGATTAGAAAACGAATGTTCACAGGCTATAATAAAATTACAAAAGAAATATTTTATGAAACGAAATAACAAAAGAAGCGTTTTTTCAGTCTCCAAAGACAGATACTTGAAAGGTAAAAGATTGGACAACGATGTCAATACCTCATACCAGAATTTCATTTTGTGATAAAAGTATGGCTAGTATAAAATTTCCTTTACCAGAATTAACATCGTGTCTAATAAAAATATTGACTGTGATGATAGAGAGTTGCAATTGTTTAATGATTGATTCTAATTTGAGAAGTTCATTTCAGTTTGACATTACAGTGTAACAAAACAGGTAATGCTTTGTTTTTCAGATCTAGATTTTTATGCTTGAATTATTTGTTCAGGTTTCATTCTTCATTGTTTATAATTGTATAGGCTCTATATATGCAGTAAATTGATGTGAGGAGATTTGTGCAATAGCTATTTACAATATGCCAGTTTTTTGGTTCAGTAGGTACACAACTTTATTGTGGCTTTGGTTGGGTAGTCTTCTGTTAAAAATAATAAGCCATGATATTTTATATACCTTTTTTAGCATTAATGCAATTTGCATCATGGTGTCATGTTTTCGCTCTCTTGTATCAACATCCTGCCAAGGTGCATATTACCCTAATGAGAGACTATATTCAAGAAATTGTACAGTTAAAAATACTTTTGAGTGGTTTATAACCATAATGTTTTTCTACTTTCATTCTTAATATATATTTTATGTTGAGTGTCTGCTGATCCAATTGTCTGTTTGAGAGGAAGTATGATTCTTTATATCCTGTAGATCTGTGGACTGTCAATCTGTTTTTAGAATGTGTTTAAATCATGAAAAGGGTCCCCAGGTAGTTAATGTAGAACTATAATTGGATATAAAGTTTACATTGTATTGTAGGTGGAAGGTGTTTTTTTTTTTTGAAAATCTACTATATTGATACTAGGTTGATAGTATTTGTTGTTATTGTACTTACTATCTAACTATTGATCTAGAAAGGGAAGATTGATTGAAAATTAATGAAATCTATACTACATCTTACTAAATTGATTATACATAATACATCAATGAAAAAATTTTTTAGAAGAAAACAAATTCATTGGAAGAAAAGGATACATATACAATATAATTTTGATATTATAGATCTGTATATTTGTTTTTTGAAACATGACGCCCTCAATCACCTGTTATCCAAATTGAAGCATCAAAACATGTTAAAGGAAAACTACAACAATGTTATGAAGTTTAGCTTGGTTTTAATACAGTTTTCAGAGGATAAAACATTTTCTAATTATTTCAAGTTTAATATCATAATGAACTCAAACTTTCCAAGATCACATGGTCTTGTTATGCAGATAACTGATGTGGTATTGCCTCAAGCAATATTTCATTGGAATAGTCAAAATCAAAATGTTGCAAGGTTGGTCAGAACCCTTTAGTTAGCAGTCTTCTGAAAGCAACACCAAGTTAACAAGACCAAACAGAGGGGTATTTAGTGTGGTAACATTGATGAAATAAACTTCACTGTTTAACAGTGGAACAATGTTAGTTGTCAGATTCTAGCATGTTCAGGGTTGTCACTGCCTCTAAAATATACCAATATAATGTGAAGAAAATGACATGTTTTATATTCACATTTAAAGAAACCTCCAAAGTTTCTGTAATTCTGATTTCTGTTATATCAGTACAAGTTTTAATTCTCTTCAGCAATAAATCTGGTATAAAAAGATAATAGAAATTCATTTCCTCGCCTGTTTCTTTCCATAGGGATTGAAACAGTATGCGAATTAGTGGGAAAATCCAATTAGAGTTTGCAGTAATCACTTATATGTATTCATAATAGAAATCTATCTATTTTACATGTTGCATGCGATTCACATTTGAATAGGTTATTTATTCTAGTCTGACAAGTCAGTTTTTTTTATCTTGTATAACTTAAAAGTTGTTAGTTTCTAACTTTAAAGTTTTAAGGATCATGTGATGTGTTTAGTATGTTCAAGCAAATAGAAAATGAATTCTGATAGATTATATTAAATAAGATTTAGTTTTGCTTATTTTCCTGTCAGATTAATCTAATCCTCATCATACCTGGGATTACTAGAAACCATATTTGAACAATTAAATATAAAATTTGAAATGATTTTATTTGATAGAAAGCAAACAGAATCTTGGCATGAAGTTCTACTTATAAACTTTAATTTTTAAGATTATCATTTAGGTTTGAAAAAGTTTGTAATGAAAGTGTGGTGGGGAAGGCATTCTTTAAGCCTTCTTGTATGTATGACAACATAAAGGTTTGAAATTGATTGCTTTTCTCGTGTCATAGTCCTTGTTTTCTGTTGACCTAATCTTCATCATAGAGATATTAACTCAGAAACTAAAACATGTTGTTTCTGAGAGTTTCAGGCAATGGGATCTTCAGACAACTGACTTGATTTCAGTCTGCTTCATTACTGAAGTTAGACAAGTGGGACTTACTCTCATTTCTATATTGCGACATTTCAAGACTAGATTTGAATGTACTTTCAAAACGTGCTTTTAAGGATATTAATGATGCAAATAAAACATTTGACAACAGTGATTCATATATTGAATGAATAACAGCACAATATTTTCCATTGTTTAAATCTATACCTATATTTTTTTCTATGAAACAGTGATATTCTGGATGTATTATGGTAAGTATTATTATATGAGAGTTCTTTATTATTGGTTAAATGAGTTTTAAGAATACTTCACCATTTGTAATCAAACTACATAATAAATTTGTCCTTTTCATTTCAGTTTTTAGTAACAATGATTAGTTTGGTTTGGTTTTTCATTTCACAGATTTTATTAACCTTTAACTCACCACAAGTTTATTTAGATGAATGCTATTGCTCTATATTATTAGAAAGGTTTTTGGCTCCTAATGGCTGCCTTTTAACTGTTTTCTTTCTCTACATTTATTTTAGAAGTCAATTTAGATTTCAAGAGTTAATCATTTGCGAGAAAAGTTGAAAGAAGATCAATAATTAGATAGAAAAAAACTGTGAGAATACTAGGATATTAAAAGATAAGATTCTAAAGGGATTTAATAGAGTCTATTTTCGATGCGACTTTATTCCATTTGACTCTAGTATATATATATTTATAGTTAATATTACCTTCATCAATTTATATCATACAGAGGTTATGTAACCAGTTTTGTCTGACCATAGATCCAAAGTGTCAGGTCATGCCTATGAAACATGGTATGTAGAAAAAGATATAGAATGACATTGACTTTGTGAAATTGTGAATGTTTTTTTATACTCCCCCATGAATATGTGTAAATTCCAAATAAAAATGAGAGTTGAACAAAACCAATCTAGAAGATGATTAATGGTGATCTCAGTTGTAAAAAACTGTGATGCTTTGACAGGACGAAGATATGAGGCTTTAAATAATAAAACTTCTGTCAAAATATAGTATTTATTCCTCCAATATTTCATGTGTATAAAAACACGTTTCTCCAGGGAGTCTAAAACCATGCTCTTTAATCAGATATCTTATTAATGACACCATGTTTTATCTTTTTACATCATTCTCTGATGACTTTACTTTGCAGGTAGTTGTTTGAGTAATAAAGATGCCATGGAAATGAATATTTGGAGGTATATTCTCTCCGCCCTTTTCCGTTCGTCCATCCATCAACTATAGACACTACAATTTTCTATGGCTTTAATGAAACGAGCGTTGGAATATAAGACGGCAGTTAAGTTGGAATTTGCCTGGCAAGCTATCTAACTAATTGATTCTTACTTACCCTGGCTAAGACAGAACTTTGAAGTCCTATAATAAGGGACATAAAAGCTTTGACACTCAAATGACTAATGTCTGACTAAGCTAACTGAGCAGACAGATTCTAATTTTCCTTTTGCAATATAAAATTAAAATTGTGGAATTAGATCAAAAACTGTCAGAAGATCTGGTTGTACACTTATATCATCATCATCAACATTAGACATATAAGTGTGAATGAAACTCACAGGTTAATTGTTCAGTCACAGAAGAGAAACTTGATATAGTGAACAGTACACAAAATTATTTTCAATGACATGGTAATAAGAAATTTATACTGACAGATTTCTTCTTTCTAAGGAACTGTAAAGAGATTAACTAAATCTTGTATGTTTATAAGGAACACTCAATCAGACATCAGTCTGTGGTTCCTGGTTCTATTAAACCTCTAGTGATTGCTAAAAAACTTTATGTGATAGTGACACCAGCAAAAGCTTAGTTTTAATGAAAAAGCAAAAGCATCTGAAAATTAGATGGTGAAAATTGATGCCATCATTGTCTTTGCTATACTAAACTAAATATCAAATAAGGTTTCATCTGATGGTTAAGGTATCTTTGCATTTTTGATAAACTTGCATAATGAGCTGGTTGGATAATGAGATAATACAATAGTTAAAGGCTATGGTACTGAATGTTGTTGTTGCTGCTAAATGGCCAAGAATAGAGATGAGATCATTAATAAGAAATATATTATAGCATGCAGATTGTCCTTGCCTCAGGCTTGGTTATGATTGATAGTGAATATTACTATATAATCTACGGTTTACCATAAACTTCAGCAATGAGTACTTGAAGTAGTACTACTGTAGCTTGTCATAAACATTGTCAACTTATTATTATATCTCAACAAAATGGTGCATCTTAAATTTATTTCTTGATATATGCAGTTAGTTTGGAATTCAGGTGCTTTCTGCATTTACTAATTGGAATCTAGTGTATGTATAAGACATAGTTATATTCCAGGAAGAAACCATACATTGTCTTCAGGCTACGGGAAATGACAGAATAGTCTCAAATATATGGAACAATGTAAAGGATAAACTTAAAGATATTGTCTGTAATAGGCTAGCTACCTTAAGAATGATTTTGAATCTAAGAGATTCCCTGCCTTTCTCTACCACTATTTCTAATATGTTTTTGAAGCCAGTGGTTCATGTAATTCCAGAATAACTAACTTTTCTCTAATGTCATGTGAATTGACGTCATAATTGAGTCAAGTTTCAGCAATTACAGGGGAGGGAAATTGAAATCGTGCAAAGATAAGTTCTTTTAGTATCATACAAGACTCATAACTTTTTTTATAATCTTTTGAATTGTAATTTCATCTCAATTTTTCATCTGAGCTTTATAACTATGGCAAATTCAGATAATTCAAATTTGACTGGTTATATCAAATTGATTTTAACTTATGATCATCTAACTAGGAGATTTTATTGTGAATAGTGTTACAAGTATTAAAACCAGATATATGTTGTCATCATTGATGGGCATTAAAGTTGGGTTCTCTTTATTTCATTATTTATATATTCTCTAATTGGACTGTTAATGCCTACATGTATATCAATAGAAAATAGAGATGATCTAATGGTCATGAAAAATACTAGTTTGTCTTACAAGTCCCTAATAAACTCGTAATTAAGCTAATTAGAGAATTGGCTCAGTAGGCTAAATCAAGAAACAACGTGCTTACCTAGACCATAAATTATGACATAGTCGCTCTTAAATATACATACATGCTTAGTTACCCTCATTCCTGTCTTGTATTTGCTATTCAATATAGTATACCTAGCCACAGGAAGAACATATTTAAATATCATTTTGCAAAAACATAATGAATTTATTCCAATCAGTATTGACGCACCTTATCTCTTGAATAGGATTTCATCATAACAAAAACGTAAATTGATTCTTATACAGCTTCACTTCATATGACATCATTTGGTCACTTGATCCAACATGGAGTCTAAATTTAATTTTTCAAAGCAGATTAGAGATAAATAGATTCCCTAAGCATTTCTACGCCCACATATGGTTTAAAGGCACAATTCTTTCAGGTTTAATTTATTCAGTTTATGATATATTTGTTTGAATTTGGTGAATTTATTTTATGGAATAGCCATTCAAGATCAGTTTGGTGTTGGTAATATATATTATAAAAACCATATTGTATAAAACTACCTCTAATTATCATATAATCTTTAAATTCAAAATCAAAATTTACTTATGTTGTCTGATTCAAAATAGATATCGTCAAATGTAACTTTAATTCTGCTATACGTCAAAATTACCAATTTTTATGTATCTTTACCCTTTTATATTCAAGGAACTTATTTCTGAGTGATATAGATTTATACAGGCATCAATTTGGTAATTGAAACTGAAATCAATGTACTGTTTTATCTGGAGGTTACTTTACAATTAAGACCACACCCCACCCCAATTTAGTCTCTGCCCTTATTATTTGCACCCCCCAGTTCCAAGAGGCCGCTGAGAGTTTCCTTAAATAATTCAATAAATAATTTGTAAAATAAGCATTTTTTAGAGTCATTGATTTCTATTGAGAGTGTATTTTGATATATTGTAGATTTGGAAATGGGTGATACAGGCCCAGCTCCTGGGACATTAACAGCTGGCAACAATAATCAAGCAGATTATGATTATCTTATTAAATTCTTAGCACTCGGTAAGTACACAATTCAAAATGGTACAATCTGTTATGGTAGTGTTGAATATAAATCTAATGTTATTCAATATTTTCTCAGATATTTTGCTCCAAATGGACTATAGATACATTCTGTAAAACAATTACTTTTCTGTTCCATTTATTTGATTTTAAAATGACTAACAAAATTAAATGTTTTAAAATCAGATAACCAAAGCAAATGTTCTATATTTGATGAAAACCTTTATTGTGTATACTTGAAAGAAGATAGCAATATTTTTATTTTTTTATATTAACTGTTATTGTGAATTTCAATTAATATGTAGAAATAAATGAATCCGATATCAGACTACTTGAGGGTGTGAGTTTATTCTGAGCTAATACCAATACTTCAATCATACAAATATTATTCGGTTGAAGAATGAGTTGAAATACAATCAAAACTTTTACTGTGATTTTGAAGAACTCAAAATCATTATTAGCTATGCCACTGGTGAACACTAATTGTTAAATTTTCGACAGGAATATTGTTTGATTTATAGACTGACCTACTGTTTCAGTCTTACAAACAAGTTGGCAGGGTCCAGTATTAGCTGATATGGTCTTGGAGTTTGATGTTGCACTTTCAATAATTACAAAGTTTTCTTTGAAAGTTCGGAAATGATAATTTTTGGTATAAAAAAAACTCTTTAAAGAGCTATATTGTGATATGAACCCTTTTATGTAGTTCGGAACACCACATTATCAGCACTTTGTTACTAGAATTAATATCACACCCTGTAATAAATAAACTGGTGATATTTAATATAGTGGTCTAGACTAATAATTCTACAATATTCAACTAATTGACAATTAATTGTTATAGTGGGTTTTAATGATAATGGCCTAGAGATATTTATAGACATGGGGAAAGAACAGTATTTAATGTAGTATAACAGTCTTATTGTTAGTAGTTTAACTTGAAATGCCCTTTTTTATTGCCGAATGTAATCAATCAACAATCATTCTGGCTGTGTTTTTGTTATGTAGTGCTGAAAACACACTAGCTGACTGTCAATTACAACGAAGATATATAAAAATTTAGGAAGACTTCCAAGTGATTGAAACCATTAAAAGATGTCACGTCACATTGCTCAGAACAACCATAAGATCAGGAATAAGTTGTTCTGTTTTGAACGGTATAGTCAATTATTTAGATGGATAATTGCAAAATGGAGTTTTGCAGTAAATCCGAATAAATTAAGAGTATTAAAATCACTCAGTCCCTTTCAGTTCAAATGTAACATGTACACTTAAACTACAAATTTCACTTTCAAAGTTTTTATTATTAAACAGATTTCCCCACTCCTGAATATTATTGATCTTGTTGATTATAATTGGAAATAAGTATACTAATTTAAAATGGCTGTACACCTTGATTTAGATTATGAATTCTAAGCTATATTTGATACCATTGTTTCTGTGATGGGAATTATAAAAAAGATGAGTAGTCAATATAACTTTCATTAATGTAACTTGTTGCTGTAAGCTAGAAAGTGTCTGTTAATATTCTTTTTTTATCAACTCATGGAATAATTTTTTTGTAGAACAGGAAATAGAATCAATTGCTCTAATAGTTTATTTAAAATAGCTAAATAAAATTATTTTTCCATGTGATCATTTATATCTGTCATTGAGTTGATTTTGTAAACCTGGTCTAAAATAAGCTAAAGAGTCTGAAAATAGCCACATTCAACCCCTTTGAATACAGAATAGTTGTATGTGATATAGTGTGGTAATTATCAATTGTCAATGAATGATTCATGAGCAAGATAAAGCTAGCTGTGAAATTGCTGACAAACGTAACAGAGAAGTTATATGGAGATTCTGTGACAGTGACAATCAGTCTATGACAAGAAAATAAAAGCTAGTGTCACAACTGACGTCAGTCTGTTGATAGAATTATTTAAATGACGTAGAAGTTCAATGCTGATCTGATTATGATCTGATTTGATAAATCTCTATGAATTATTCACTTGCATGATAGAAATATCTGTATAATTGATAATACTATTTCTCATTTTACATCTATTTTATTAAACAAGACCTAAGATTAAAGGGATAATAGGTCTTAGAATGAACATAAAATTTGAAAATTTTAAACTCAGTAAATATACCTGCTCCAATAAATGATTAAGCGTTTTTCAATAGTTTTGTGAGTTTTCCCGATTGTGAGGGATTCTGTTGCTTTATGACACCAGGTAAGTTTACTGATGAATATGTACTCATATTGACCATTCTCGAGAACTAAAATTTTATGTTCATACTAAGACACAGTACCCCTTTAATAGATTACTGTTCAGATTAAAATTTGATTTCCAGTTGTCCTACAATCAAATTAAGTATGTACAATACAATAATCTTCTGTATACATTCTTTTCAATAATAAAACTTGCCTTGAACAATGTAACATCAGACAAAAAGTTTGTTTCACCTTGTCAGTTAGTCGGAAACTTGCTGACTTGTCCCATCTTCTGATAGCTATTTGGGCATATATGGCTGGGGGAGAGTCAGAAATACTAAGACGCAAAAATTGGGGATTTTCTGCACCTTCGCAGATACAGGAATGTTAAACATATTTACATACTTTGAATGCACTAAACTTCAATATATTTAGAAAGATGGATGTTTTTGTAGTTCAATCATACCATCATTAGCCCCCTACAACATTCATGTCAGTTTTTTTATAAGAATTTCAATCACTCAGTCGCCATCGCAAATTACAACCACATCCCAAATTTTGTTGTTACAGGGTCAGAAAATTAAAGTACAAGATGATGGTTCATTTGTTTCTATCATGTGACCCTGTAATGTCAGAATTTTGAATGCACACGCAACATGAGATGACGACTGAGCTATTGAAATTCTTGAAAACACTTTGATCAAGGCTTAGTGGATTTGAGGTTTGTAAATAGGTTAAAACCCCCACCCCCACAATAGCTATCAGAAGCTGGGAATAGAGTCAGTAAGTTTCGGCCTGTGAAGATTTTAAAACTTGTTGGAAATTATAATGACCTCTCAAACACTTATTCCATTAATTTGATAGACAAAGTGCTTAAAGTATGGTCTGGGCTTTTATTAAATCATAGAAATATTATATAACATAAGTCAATCATATTCAGGATTTTAAAGGTAATCTACTATGGTTCTCAGTCTTTAAGACTTTGTAACACTTTTCTACATTAAGATGTATAAGGTTACTATATACTTTCATAGGGGTGAATTTTTTTTTCTTAAGTCAAGATCTGTCCCCACTGTTAATATTATGAAGCGCTATTATTTGAATTTGTCAGAGAAACCTCTCAAGAACAACTTCACTGATAGTCAAAAGTTAGGAAGCAGGTGCATGGTAATACTGATGCTGGTGTCTATATTACCATAATACCTTGTGCCTATATTACTGTTACCATAATACCTTGTGCCCATATTATGGGTGACCAAATTTCCAGTGACCCACTTACCTACAACTAGGAAGAATAGTATTTGACTTATGTTAATCCTCTATGAAATAATTAATGTTTATTGGTATTCAAATCAATCTATGATAATGTTTTCTGTATATTACAGGCGATTCCGGAGTAGGTAAAACCAGTTTATTATATCAATATACAGATAACACATTTAATAATAAATTTATATCAACAGTTGGTATTGATTTTAGAGAAAAACGTGTGGTAAGTAATTAATACATCAAACTTTTCTTCAAGTATTTATTAAGGTTCAATAGAGACATAAAGCTGTAAAACCTCCATTAAAGATATCTTGATTTAGCACCTGATTTGTCTATATATAAATTAATTAGTTTAATAAGCAGAATTAAGATCTGTGATTCACAAGACATCCAGTCTAGGGGTTTCTGCTTTAAGGTAAAATTGATATATATTTATTTTTCAAAACATATTTTTTATGTTTCAGGTACATCGGATGCCAGCAGCTGATGGATCTGTTGGTAGAAGTCAAAGAATACATTTACAATTATGGGATACTGCTGGTCAGGAAAGGTAAGCACTGATGTTCAGATGGTTAGAATTGATCTTTTCTCAAACTGAAGTTGTTTGCATAGTATGATTATTAACTTTAATTTCAATAGTGCTTAATCAAAAGATATGTAAGTTAATGCCATTGTGGTTGCAAAATATACTTCATCATTGACTTCAGGAAGTAGCAGGTACAGAAAAGCACGGAGGATGTTACTTTTCACTGCTATATTATAATTAAGTATGACAATGAAAAAGTAGTTTGTTATAGCTATAAAGAACGCAACATTCTAATCGAATTGTACAAATTTGATAATTGTAAATTAGGTTAACAAAGATGTTCTTGCCTTATAATGAATATGGTGAATGTCATAAAATAAGTCTGACTTTCTGTCAGATAACAGTCACTTCAGCAGTTCATGATGAACTGTTCATCCTATTCATCTAACCGTTCAGTCATTAGTCATACTAAGGTTCATGTTACTATTTATTACAAGGTATTCAGCATTCAACTAAAGATGTATGAAGTAGTTCAATCATCTGATTGGTCCATCACTAAAATCTTAATTTCAAACGAGATTACTGGTTACATATTTCTTAGAGTAGCAATATTACTTGGATACTGTACACATTTATATGTAATGGTATCTGTATGATATAACAGTTTTTGACATCTGATAATGAATAGAATCCTTACAATACTTAAACTGTATGCATGGTCAAAATAAGAAACATTATCCTACATAATGCCATTTTCCTCTGGAAAGTCTGATCTCTTTAATGTTTACTTATTGTTAAATTTGAGCACTTAAGGGTAATTTAGACGTGACAGAGCATATTGATGTGGAATATGATAGTATATTAAGATGATCATGATAAATAAGGTATTTAATATTAATGAAGTAGAAGAACAAGAGTAATATATAAAGGGATATCTATTGATTATAGATTAATCTAGATATCTTACAGAATGCTAAATCATAAAATATGAACAATCAGACCGGGTTGATTAATTCTTAGTCTCATTTTTGATAGTTATTAACATGACCTTGATAACCCTGCCTCTGATAGCACAGTTGTTGCTGTGTTGGATAGTCAGTCCTTGATTTATGGGCCATTTTCAATCAAACTGATATTGATACCTTTGTTGATGAAAAACGTGTTTTCTATTTTCTGATTAGAAAATTATTTTTAAAAATTTATTTAACAACTGATTTCTGATGCAGTCAAACATGAACAACTACATCTGCTATTATCAGATTTTGTTATTTGTATTGAAAAGAGCTTATTTTTTCTGATAAATGGCTATTATGAGAGTTAGTTTGGGACTAATGAAGACAAGGAAGAATAGAGAATAAATTAAATTGTGATTACCTAGGGTAATTGATATATAGTAATTATCACATGTATTGTTCAGTTTGATAATGGTTCTTATTGTATTGATTCTCAATATAGGATTCTTAATGACAATACATTTCTTTAGAAAATTATTATTCTTACAGCCTAGAATGAAGAAGAGATTACTGTATGAATGTGAACAGTTTTTCCATGTGTTTAGTTCAAATTTTTCTCTGAAACATTGGATTGTCTCAGGTTTAGGTTGTGTTTGATACTAGTTTAATAGTAGTCTAGCATAGTCCTTGTCAGTTTTCACTCCCAGAATATTATATGAAAGATGTCTGATAGATGAAAAATAAATCAACTGCCCTAAGATGGAAACTCCAGTGAATTAAATTGAATGTCAAGAGATCATTTCTTGAGAAATTGAATACCATTGCTAAGTATGGATGGTAATTCTTACATGGAAATCTCATTGGAACTATCTTGTTAATATTGTATTATTGGACTTTTCTATTAAAGCAACAAGATATGTTTTATAACCAATCCTAATGACCCTGTTGTCAACTCATTGGGAAAAAAATACATGTCAGTTTCAATGGTGGAAACCAATGGAAACGACATGTATTTCAATGATATCCTGATATCAATTGTCAGTTTGTCAGGAAACTCAAATAAAAAAGACAATTCACATTGATAGAATATTGAAGTAGAAATAGTTTTTATATTTAATCCTTTTAAAATATTCATTCTGAATTAATCAGATCATGTGCACAACATAGCTGTGATCAGTTTAAACTTGAGAATTTAATGAAATAGTCCAATAAAGATTTCGATATAATAATCTACTTTGTGTTGTGAACATCATATGATAAATTCTGTGTTGTATATATATATGAGCTTGGAACACACATGATCTAATCAACGATGCTCAGCTCGCTTTGTGTGTGTTGCGCCCATGATACTGATTGTAGTTTTGTTGTGCCCATGATACTGATTTTAGTTCTGTTGTGCCAATGATA
This sequence comes from Nipponacmea schrenckii, assembly GCA_030562195.1. NCBI lineage: Eukaryota > Metazoa > Mollusca > Gastropoda > Lottiidae > Nipponacmea > Nipponacmea schrenckii. The sequence continues at coordinate 20,482,266 of JAUJPP010000007.1, read as the reverse complement.
CTGATTGTAGTTTTGTTGTGCCCATGATACTGATTGTAGTTTTGTTTGCCCATGATACTGATTGTAGTTTTGTTGTGCCCATGATACTGATTGTAGTTTTGTTGTGCCCATAATACTGATTGTAGTTTTGTTGTGCCCATGATCTTGATTGTAGTTTTGTTGTGCCCATGATACTGCTTGTAGTTTTGTTGTGCCCATGATACTGATTTTAGTTTTGTTGTGCCCATGATACTGATTGTAGTTTTGTTGTGCCCATGATACTGATTGTAGTTTTGTTGTGCCCATGATACTGATTGTAGTTTTGTTTTGCCCATGATACTGATTGTAGTTTTGTTTTGCCCATGATACTGATTGTAGTTTTGTTTTGCCTATGATACTGATTGTAGTTTTGTTGTGCCCATGTTACTGATTGTAGTTTTGTTGTGCCCATGATACTGCTTGTAGTTTTGTTGTGCCCATGATACTGATTGTAGTTTTTTTGTGCCCATGATACTGATTGTAGTTTTGTTGTGCTCGTTAGCTGATTGTAGTTTTGTTGTGCCTGTTAGCTGATTGTAACTTTGTTGTGCCCGTGAGCTGATTGTAGTTTTGTTGTGCCTGTGAGCTGATTGTAGTTTTGTTGTGCCTGTGAGGTGATTGTAGTTTTGTTGCACCTGTAGTGTGATCAAAGATGTGTTGTGTAGATGCCTCATCCATGCTTTGCTTATAAGATTCTTATCATATAAATGATCTGATCAGTAAGGTGGTGTGCCCATGATCTGATTTAAGATGCCTTACCTTCAATTATCTATTTAGTATTTGTTTTTATTTTCAGATTCCGTAGTTTAACAACAGCATTTTTTCGTGATGCCATGGGCTTTCTCTTATTATTTGATTTAACTAACGAACAATCTTTTATTAACATTCGTAATTGGTTATCTCAACTTCAAACACATGCATATTGTGAAAATCCTGATGTTGTTTTGTGTGGAAATAAAACAGATTTAGAAGATCAGAGAAAAATACGAGAAGACAGAGGGAAAGAAATGGCAGATAAATTTGGGTAAATATTATTTATCATACATATTGCATCCTAAAGATGACTCTAATATTTGCAGTTTAGTGTACTTCATATGCTCATTAGGTGCAGAAGAGAACAATGCAAAACTCCACTCATTTCATTATGTGTACTATAGTTTCAGATTTTTATTGAAATACAATTGATTTAAGTATCTTCTAAGCTTTTGGCGGTCTGTACTGTTTGCTATTAACATGATCAGGAACATTGTTTTACACAAATTTCATCAAATTTTGGATAACAATGGGAATGCCACTTTGACTTACATTTCAATCAGAATGTATCTTCAACTCTCATAAATCTGTCTGCTGTTTTAAATGGGAGGACAGTTTACTAAATGTCTAAAAAAAATCAGACTGTGTGATATTTTTGGTCTCCTTCACACAATAAAGTGATTTATTCATTTATTGTATATTTTCAGTTTACCCTATTTTGAAACAAGTGCTGCAACAGGCCACAATGTATCTAAGGCTATTGACTGTTTATTAGATATGGTGATGGCCAGAATGGAGAAATGTACTGATAAATCCAAACTACCTGGTGGTAGGGCTGGTAATGATCAGTCATTCCATTATAGAAAAGATTCTAATGAAGGTGGTTGTTTATGTTAATGGTGACTTAATTTTAATTTTTTTAATCAAAAGCTCAACAAATGATATATTTCTACCTTTTCAGTAATTATTGGTATTCATACAGTATATAATGGGGTGTTATTTCTTCATTGGTAGAGGTCTACTTACTTTTTCTATTTCCTCTTAGTTTATAAGTTAAGGATATTACTTTCGGTTGTAAGATCTGTAAAAATGATATCTCAAATTTTACCTTGTGTGAAATAGTTTAAAGACACTGTGAAGAAATGTTCTATATTAAGTCTATTGAAAATAGCAGCAGGATACTTGTTACATTTTACTCTTAGAATGAAAACATTAAATGGTTAATAATATAAATGAATCGCTCTACAATAATTAAGGGTATTTAGGAATTACATTTTAATCTGAACTTTTAAACAAACTTCCAAAAATCAGACCTCTATATATTAATAGCTTCCTGGAGATGCCAACCCTCTTTAAGAATTCAACAGTGTTTTATTTGTTGATATTTTCTGATTTACTTATTTCAATATTAATGCCTTTTTCTTGTCAGTTGTATATCTTCATTTATTGAACACAATATTTCCTTATTAAGACCATCTTGCAAAATATCAATAATTTGATACTCTATATTATTTGCAAAATTACTTATTGTACTGTATTTTTGAGTACTGTGTATTTGTACTGTACTGTAAAGGTATAGATTAGATCTTATTGAATCCATAACACAAGTAACATCACTACCTTGATGTATTTTAAGTCTCCTTATCCATTTATATGAGTTACATCAAACTTATCAGTTTTACATCATTTAAATCAGAATTTATTTCAGATGAATTTTACTTCACACATTACAGAGAAAGAACAGTTTTAAACCCCTTTTCTTCCTGTTGATCAGGTGATTTAGTGACGAAAAATAGGATGTCACCATCTTATCAATGATTGTATCATTAATCTTAATTAGGATTGGAGATCCACTTTCTGTAAGACTGTTAACTTTCTGCCAGCCGTCAACTACAATTAGATATTGGTAATCTGTGTCCATTATAATATTAAGGCAAGTCATTAAGTCATTAATTAGCACATGGTGTTACCTGGTATAAAAGATTTTATTGATAATGATAAGCCAAGTGATGTTTCTGGTCACAAATCTTTTTTATCCATTCACCAAATATCTCAGAAAGATTTTTGACTTAACAATGGATTTATGAGTTGGTTTTTTTTTCTTTCCAATTGCCAAGTTTTTCTGATAGTTGACTGTGACTTGTATAAACATTAGAAACCATAATGATTGGGTGTCCCTTCTATTACTTCTAACGTAGTATTAATTTATTATTTATTTCTTCAACTGTGTTGTGCTGAAATTTTCAATGTGATATCTTTATATTTATCCATCTTTGTGAAATGTCTTTTTATCTAAATCAACTCTTTGGTTAGAATGTTTCGAATGATGTTTGTTGATATATTTTGAATATTTACCTTAAGCTTGAAAATTAATATTTTATTGTGAAAATTTACTTTCTGTAAGGGAGTAAGAAAGATTTTGGCGAATATTTCACTATTTTTCTTATGTGAGTAATATTGTTAATGTTTATTATTCTTGTTATCTTCAATCCTCCATTTTTAATTCCATTTTACTCTATGCTAATTAGTCCCGTTTTGAATCTGTAAATTGTACAGATATTTATTATTTCTATTACAAAATGTATATTTGTTGCCATTGTTGTTTTCATTGCCAGACACTATCACCTTGTCTAGCATATATTACAATCATGCCAAAAACATCAAAATCATGTCATATACAAATACCAACATTCCTTTTGTGATTTAAATTTTCTATCTGAAAGTGCCACTATAGCAATGATCAGTTGTGAATTATGAAATTGGTCTTGAGTTCCGAACGTATCTCACAAGTCACAATATTGTTGCATATGAAACTGATGATTGCTATCCTCATTGTCAAACATCAAAACTGTTGTGAGGGTCACATCATCCATTGTATTTATGAAAGGTAGTATTAGTCTTTTAAGTTAACCCTTCATTCTCCATGGCAAATTTCAGTAAGTAAAAATATCATTATATTGCTGATATCATTATTACTTTAAACAATGTGTAATGAAGTTATATATTAATTATAAGCCTGTTATAGAAATATAGTAAATTTTGAATCTAATTAGGTCAGAAATAATTTAAAGAATCAAGGGTTTTATGACGAGGACTGGTTTTACTTTGAACTCTTTTCATTAGAATTCAAGAATCTTTCCTTTAAATTTTTGCTTATTTCCCAACATAAACGTTTTGTCAATTATTAACTATTGATTAAACCTAACACATTGTCAGAGATTTATAGACAGTGTTTTTATTGTATAAAACCTTCAACACTGCTCAATTATATTATGGTTTATTATTTCTATTTATTGTTTCTCTATTTTTATCTCATATATTGTATAATATGATTATTATTCATAATAAAATTGTTGATCTTTATAATAACTGTTTTACAATATTACATACTAAGGGTTGATTTTTATAATAACTGTTTTAACATATTATATAACAGGGGTTAATCTCTATAATAACTGTTTTAACATATTATATACCAGGGGTTGATCTTTATAATAACTGTTTAAAACATATTATATACCAGGGGTTGATCTTTATAATAACTTTTTTACCATATTATATACCAGGAGTTGATCTTTATAATAACTGTTTTAACATATTATATAACAGGGGTTAATCTTTATAATAACTGTTTTAACATATTACATACCAAGGAGTTGATCTTTATAATAACTGTAAAAGTTTATAACTTTTTATAACATATTATATACCAGGGGTTGATCTTTATAATAACTGTTTTACCATATTATATACCAGGGGTTGATCTTTATAATAACTGTTTTAACATATTATATACCAGGGGTTAATCTTTATAATAACTGTTTTACCATATTATATACCAAGGGGTTGATTTTTATTATGACTTTTTTACCATATTATATACCAAGGGGTTGATATTTATAATAACTGTTTTAACATATTATATACCAGGGGGTTGATCTTTATAATAACTGTTTTAACATATTATATACCAGGGGTTGATCTTTATAATAACTGTTTTAACATATTATATACCAGGGGTTGATCTTTATAATAACTGTTTTAACATATTATATACCAGGGGTTAATCTTGATAACTGTTTTAACATATTATATACCAGGGGTTGATCTTTATAATAACTGTTTTAACAAATTATAACCAGGGGTTGATCTTTATAATAACTGTTTTACCATATTATATACCAGGGGTTGATCTTTATAATAACTGTTTTACCATATTATATACCAGGGGTTGATCTTTATAATAACTGTTTTAATAAATTATAACCAGGGCTTGATCTTTATAATAACTGTTAAAACATATTATAATATACCAGGGGTTGATTTTTATAATAACTGTTTTACCATATTATAATATACCAGGGGTTGATTTTTATAATAACTGTTTTAACATTAATATATGTTTTAACATAATTATAAAACAGGGATCGAAAATGAATGTATTCTGGGTGTTTCTTTTTCAATTTGTTAAAAAGTTGAATATTTTTTTTATAAACATGTATATTAGTAGAAATGAAAACTTGACTTTCTCTCCACTTGTCACCCTCAGTCTAAATTCCTGAATCACTATTTACTGAAAAGCTGTTATCATGTCTGCCTAAAACAATGCAAAATTGATTAAAAAGGTGCCTCAATGTATCATAATTGTGCTATATGGCCCAATTTGGTACTGATAGATACACCTTAATTCATTTAATCTGCTATGAAAATACTACCAAAAACATCACTAACCTTGTGGACACTCATTGTAGGGAGGCATCAGGTAGTTCAAGAAGTTGATATCAAACCTTGCAATATCCCACTATGCAATTTTGGACTGAGAATGTGCATGTCCAAATATGGCATGGAAGATTAGTGGAACTTTTAGCTTGGAATAAAAAATAGAGATTGATTTTATCCTCTGTCAACAGTTTATTATTACAACCACATAGCAAGGGCAGCAACTCTTGTATACATTATATGATTCGGCTCAGATATCTCCTTATGCCAATCGGTGATTGTGATTTTCATCTCAGCCAGTTCCAGAGCTGTTGATATGGCTATATGACTGGACTGAATTTGTTTAGATTAAGAATAATGAAATAAGCGGTTGATTTCAGTTACTCTAAAGAAATATTTGTGCATACTGTAATTGTGTGGGCTTTATTCCCTTTAAAAAAATTTGCTATCTAAATAATTTAAATTAATCAATTAACAAAGTGTACAACAGACACAAGTTAGTCCATGCTCTGATATTTGCAGAACTACAGGAATCTGAAAATTGAAAATAAAATATACAGCTGAAAGATTAAATTTTTAAATTAGATTTTACAACTCATTCATTTTGTGTTAACTTAGACACATCCTTTATATTGCTATGAATAATAGATACACCATCTGGTGTTCATATTGCACTGTTTAAATACAGATTACGATCTCCATATAGTACTATTGATGGAGGGTGGGGGACATTGATTATTAGCCTTCTAGAAACCATTGAAGAGATTTACTACAGTCGACACGCGTCGTCTGCAACCTTATCATTCATCTCAATCTACAGTTCAAAGGTCATAGATGTCAAAGTTGGAGAGGTCATCATTTCTAATCAATGTGTGTTTGTTGGCCACTGTTGTGTATCTGTTTAGGAGTAGCCTGGGTTTGGTTGATGGAGAAAAGAATTGTCTATACTTGAGGTAAGTGGGTTTTTGTATTTAAGACAAAAGATATACTTTAAAATAAACCATTAACTGAAAATTGCAAATATTGTGAGCTTCTTCATTGTGCTGTGGTTCATATAAACAATGACATTACTGACAAAGGTTTATTATAGTAAAAGCCTCTTAGAGCTATTGTTCTGTATATCTTAATAAACACCACCGATTATTTCTAATTTATTATCTATTATGTAATAATCTTTGATCAAGTTAAAAGGCTGACTAAATAATCTTCCTTTAGGAATGGGATGTTGAGTGTTATGTCATGGAGTAAATAGACAAGTGCATCTTGCTATAAATTATAAATTCAAATTGTGTTGAAAAATAGTCCCTATTTCAGTTGCACTAAGGAAAAAACAGTTTAACACCAGATTGGACTGGTCACTTATGAATGTATAAAACAGGAAACTTAATAAAACTACTTTGGTGAGCAATAAAGATAGGGGATCAATATAGAAGCGCATGGGTGAATACCACCAGAGCAAATTTGGAAGCACAAGATAAAATAATAGAGTATCAGTACCATACATACTCATTTGTAGTGAGGTGAATCAGAAGAGGGTGAGAAGTGTGTACCGTTCAATATTAACAATGCAATGATTAAAATTTTGAGAGCATGCATCTTCTGTAACAATCTCTGGGTAGAAGAGAAAATTTGGCATAGGTTGAGGTTGTTTTGACTGAAACCAGTGTGTATCTAGCATCATGATAACTATCTGATGTGATATTCTGATAGAACTGTATACAATTCACCTTTTCTACTGTCATACATTTTTAACACCTCTTTCGAATACCTGATTTACTATGCTCAGTTACACCCTCTAACTGAAATTATTGCTAGGTTTGAACAATTACTCAAAAAATTTGTTCTCCTTACATCATAGTTTATGGAGGTTATATTAGTCAAAAGATAATCAGTATGAACAACAAGCCAAAAGCACCGTTTACACCAGGCTGCTATTAAACATTCCGTTCTCAGTCCGGACCAGGCTGTGATAAAATCACAAATTTACCCTGTTTACACCAAGAATAAAACAGCATGCTTAGAATTGTTCCAGAATAATGATGCAAACGGTTTACTTATGGAACTCTCCATGAAAGAAGTAAATATAAATGTCTGTGTAACCCAGATGAAAGAAAATGATCAAATTCTGCTGGGTAAGGTGAAGGGCAAGTAATCCTTTCTAGACATAATTTGCTTTTACACTATAACAATTTATCGAGCCTCGTCTGGGACCGTTCCAAAACACTGGAACTGTTCTGAGAACGCTCGACTATTTATCTATTTACATTACATAAAATTCATCCGTACTATTCTTAGAACCGTTCCCAGAATGGATAAATTTTGTAGTTTAAACGGAGTTAAAAAATATTTAGGTGCTCCTATAGATTAAGATTGAAACATATCCATTGGGAAACTCTACTGTCTTTATGTACGTTACATGTTGTTGGCAGTAATTTTAGTAACATATTTTGGTTAATATTTGAGCACCCCTTTAATGTTAGGCATAATAAAAACCAATTAATTGATTTGAAAAGTGTATATTGATAGATACACCGCCCAAAATTATTACTAGTATTAGCTGTTTTAACATTCCAGACAAGTAAATAGAAAAGGAAATCAAATGGCTGTTATGAATATAATTAGTATCTATGATATATATTTTATCAGTAAATCTGGAGATTCAGAGAATATCATTAGATCAATCATCTTGTATCTTTAAATATTCATATTATACTATCTGTCATAATTGACAGTTGATATTATACCCTTAGTATGTTATTTAAAGCCATGGTTTGTCAGTTTAGGGAGTAAATAACTTTCAGAAGTATGAAAACTGACATATTCCTTCATATATATAGGCTAGCTCCAATTTCAACACTGAACTGTGATCACTAATATTGAAAAGCCTAGTGAGACAGACCATGGTTACTTTTTAAAATGCCTGATGCAAATTTGTCAACTAAGGATCACTTTCAAAAATTTACATATATACATATATTTTTGTTTATATACCGGTACCAGAATGTTTTGTGTTATAATAAACTAGTGTCCAAAAGAAACGATACCAACGTATTTTAGAAATTTTTTCTACTAACTGAATTTTTTAGTTAGTTAGTTTTTTAGTTGGTTTATCCGACAGGTCAGAGTCATACAGGCCCAAGAATTTCAAGACACAAGCAACCACGCCCTGTTAGGATCCTTACATCCAAGCACTACACCTGAGAAAACATACCGTAACAGCAATGTAAATGGGTGCAACAGCACTGGGACACAGGATCAGTACACAGACTGTCTACAAAAGAATACGACTGGATGGTATCTGGTCAAACCTACCGCGGATAGCTCCTGACTCCTCCACACCGACATACAACAACATACTGATATGGGCCAGACCAATCCAAATTTTAGCACTGGTGGGACTGGACACCCGAAAAGAATTCCATTGAGCTCCTATGGGGCAACATCGACCAGCAAACCCGTTGTCTCCTTGATGAAAGGCAATCCCAATGCCATCAGACGTTTGACTTCATCAGTCCATTGCCGTGTCCTGGCATGTATTAATGCTTACAGTGGACATACTTGATACTGACTTGACTTTGAGACATGTAGTGTGACATTTCCAGTTTATTCTGGGATCAGTGTTTTAAGGAAATGTTCATTTTTCAACCCCTTTTATATTTAAATATTGATTGTACAGATTATATTGAAATGAATTTTTTTTTGAAGATGTTGTGAAAGGTTTTTCAAAAACATAACACAAATCCTAAACATCTACATTGTTTAGCTTTCTTAATGTCATTGCAAACAATTGGTATCGTTTCTTTTGGACACTACTTTAGTTTATTGAGTACGAAAGGTTGTAAATGCTTGGAGACACTTGAGATATAAAAGTTGCACTCCTCATCAGGAAGTAAGTATAATTTCTCAAACAAACTTGTGATCTTGAGATCTTGAAACTCATCTATCTATGATAAGTTTGGATTGGGCTCTACTGCATGTTAAAGTTCAGAATTCTTCTAAAATTAAGAAAATCGCCTTTTTTCAATACCATTTCCATGATATCTCAAATATAACATGGTTGTCAAGGCCAAGATATGTAGATAGTCAATCAAAGCCAATGCTTTAAAAAGTAGATCCAGTACTGTATCAAATCACATTTCAAGATGAGGAAGATTTCAGGTACTAGTTTATTTTCTGAGAAATTCTGACTGGGTGAAATTGACCATGTTTACAACCTAGATATAAACAATGATAGTAAATACCATAATACTATAGTAAATACTGTCTAAATACTAGTCTATTGTTCTAACTTCAGGCCTAGAATCTTTCTACTAATCTCATATTTACTATAGGTCAATATCTAATATGGGGTGAACACAAGTTCACAAGCTTGCCTAGTTTATCAAGTCTACATCATGGCCCAGCAAGATGGAATTTTTTATTCTCAATAAACTTTTACAGGAAATGTTCATCTTGTGTCAAATATATGACTACGTTGACCTATCATGTTTTTATTTGTTCTCTGGTTATTTTCATTCATTTATTCATTCATACTTTTCTGTATGGACTTTACTGTTGGAAATTGGAATTTTCTGAAATCATTTTTCATTCATTCATTCATTCTTCTGATGCATCAACTAAATTCATTATTTCTTCATGGGACTTCACTCTTGAAAATTGGTAATTCTCTGAATTCATTCATTCATTTGTTCATTCATTTGTTCATTCATTTGTTCATTCATTCATATTTGTTTGATGCATTAATTTAATTCATTAATTAATGTTTTTTCACTGGTCTCCCATACTGACCTCTTTCCCTCCTTTCATTTTTTGCTATCAATTATGCATTTTCTTCATATTTCACATACAGGCCAATCACCTGCATCATTTGTCTTGTAAATTATTTATATAATTGGTATTCAATGTTTTTGTACCTGGTCTTAAAAGGGATAATAAACGTTTTATTTTTCAATTTCTCCGTTTCTCATTCTGTTATTTATTCAGTTGGTTATATATCTATTCATCCATGGTATAAAAAGTGAGTCAGTGGTAAGATGACTCAACAATGTGGTCCTGCTGTCTTCAAGTAAAGAAACTCTATTTGTTTAATTCTTAATTTATTCTATTCATCTATTCAAATCTGTCTATTATTCATACTCTTAACTCTCTCACTAGCTCACTGCTGTTACATAGTTTGTATGAAACAATCTTTTAGAAATTAGTTGTTGAATTTTTAAATAAAAAGTGATATAGAAAATTCTTTTCAGAAATTAATCAATGCACAAAAGCACTTGAATATGAATTGTTAACACTATGGAACTGTCAGGTTAGAGAATTTGAGATTTTTACCTCTTAACTATTTGGAATCCTTGTAACTTCAGAAGAACAAAATTGATGATACGATTTTAAATAAATTTAGGCGTGATATCAAAATTAAATACTAGAATTTAATTGATGACAATTTCCTGATAGTTGTAGGGAGTAACACTTATTGTGAATGTTAATTGAATAATAATGGGTGTATTATAGATTCTTATACAGAAATAAAAATATTATTCATATTATGTTCTTAGATTATTAGTCATTGACTAAGTTGACCATAAGGCTTTATCAGTGCAAGATGAAATAGAGGTATATACTATATTCTAATTGACAAAATACCAGGACTCAATTAAACCCTGATGACATAAACTGATCCACCATCATGACATCTTGAGGCTTTGTTCAGAATCACTGGCAAATGTCTTCTACACAGATTTGTTTAATTTTGAATGGAAATAACTATTTTTGATAAACACATAGATTTACATGGGTCAGAGTTGAGCCTTTTTAACTAAAATATCCAGTGGTCACCTTATGACCATGTGTAGTAGCAAAAGACTAACAGCATCCTGCTGTCTATGGTCCTATTGTCACTGTCTTATAGATAGGCTGACACTAGACATTTGACATCTAAAAGGGAGCCTAGGTGGCTTAGTGATTTGCTAGCTGGCAAACCTGAGGATCCAATGTTCAATCTGAAGCAAAGGTTGAGATTACCTTTCGGATGTTTCAGCCCAGTTTCCCTATGTCAGTGATGCAGGTCGGAGGGACTGACATGGAAAAAGTGTCTCGTTGTTCGGATGGGACAATAAACCAAGGCCCCACGGGGTACTGTGTATGTTAAAGATCCCTAGACAGTTGGAAATTGCAAAAAGAGTAGACTAATGTCGCTGTCCTGGCAAAATTTCCCCACATTGCACACTGTATTGTATAGCCCATCTTCATTAGCCTATAAGGTGTAGAATAGTAGGATGTAAAACTCCTTTCATTTCATTTAGACCTCTAAAATCCTGTTGGATGATATATAATGACCTTGCAACATACAATGAACAATTTTGTGAAATACCAGTTTGAAAATATTTTAATTCCCAGCAATATTTATTGATGAAGTCATCATGTGAAATTCCAAAATAAAGTTTTATAATAATATTAGTCAGAATTATAGAGTACTAGTCACTATTCAATAACCTTCATTATTTACTGAACAATCATTGATGAGGTTTGTTCATTTCACATTATTTCAATGTTATACAATGTATGTGTTTTATTATATTTGATAAGATTTGAATATTTATTACTATATAAATTGATGTAATTGATTTTATTGATTTTATTGATTTGTGTATTGTAGTTTGATAAGGATGTTCATTAAAATGAATCTAATTGGATATATAATTAATTATTTGAGAAGTAAATCTTATTTAGTATTCGGGAATTTCTGTAATGTTGTAAGATTAATTTTGTTAATTCTCCAAATACAGAGAATGATTGATACAAGAGTAAAAAAGTCCTGATTGAAATAAAAAGAAAATGGGCAATGCTGTACAGGGGGTAAAGAGTAAAATTTACTAGGATTGAATCATGTACATATACTTTCCATTTCTAAAGTGATCTAGTGATATGTTTCTTCTAGAATGTAATACAATTGAACTTAATAGAACTTAATGTTAAATGCCAATTGTTTAGACCACACATTTGGCATAGAACATGTTAAATCTTTTTTTAGTAAATCAGTTACAAGATAAAGTAAGTATTTATATATAAGTGAGAATTGAAATAAAAGTGGAATACTTGTAAGACTGAAATGGTAAATGTTAAAATTAGGTTGATAAAGTAGTTTAAAAGTAAATTTTATCTGTATATGAAAGGGTTAAAGCTATATTTCATGATAGATATAGAGTAGTCGAGCCTGCAGGGGTTAATGATAATTAAGACATGTGTGGTAATTCACTATAACTCCATCATTTCACTGTCGTCTGCTATAACATTAACTCTTAATTAAAACCAGTGGTCAAACTATTTCAAATATTTTCTCATCATTTTACCACAAGTCATAATATTTTTATAGGAAATCATGTTGATATTTACAGTATAAATAGTCATAAAGAGAATATTTCAAAGTTCTGATGAATTATAAAAGTGGCAGGGGGTTAATTCTTCTGGGAGTCTTCAGATTCCTGAATTGTTTTGACAATATTATTGTAATGAGCTGTAGAATGGAATCTGTTTCCTCTGTTCCACTAGAGTACAGTCTAGACCAGACACTAGTGTAATATCAGTTTACACCCTAGAGTATCATATTGATTTGGTTATATTCAGACATACTGGCTATATTAGATCTAAAGCTTAGCTTGTTATGAATTTTAGAAAAATCAAAGCAATTTAACACTTCTCTGTAAATGATCATAAATCAGGTTATTTCATTGCTTAAATGGAATTTGCTTTTAGTTGGCCTTGGCCATCTCTCAATGGTAAGTCTCAGAGAGAATGAATAATTTGCATGAAGTATATGATTTAAAATGTTTTCAAAAGTTTGATATATTTATATAGTTTATAATTTAGGATGATAATATCATTAGGTTCTCATGTAACCTGGACAAAAAATCTGTATTAATCTGTTTGAGAATAAAATTTCCTTTTACTGCTTGTCTAATTAGAATAATGATGCCATCAGTACCTTTATACAGCTGAAATCTTATCTAATGAAAGTGATTTGACCCTGGTCAGTGGCTTCAAACTATGGCCAGTATAAGTACTTTATGTCTATGAGGGGTGCATGTTTCACATGACATGTGTATATCAATTTATTTGATTATTTTATCACTGGTATTTTTGTATTGATTGTTTAAGACTAATTTACCATTTATTGTATCACTAGAAATAGTTTTACCAAAATGGTCACTACATTAGTTATAGAATGATTTAATCTGTTGTTTGGTATTTGGTTGTTAGAACATATCATTGTGATGCTCTGTTGTATATTAGTTGTTATGTCATGATCATGAAGAAGGTCTTTTTGACTGTTACCTCATGGATCATGATGAAGATGTTTTGTATAGTTGGTTGTATTCTTATATCTGTTAGCACATGATCATGATGCCTTTTGTATATAAATATTAATGGAATTTGGAGTGATGATAAGGTTGGTTGTACAACAGATAGAAGATTTATTCATGTATATTTGTATTCCCTCCAGTAATAATATCAGGTGTTTCAGATTGACAAGTATGATATTTATCTCATAGCAATGACTGTAGTGAAACTCATATATATATATATGTATGTATGTATAATTTGGTGACATTTAGAGAGAAGATGTGAGATTGGGTGGGTGGTTTCTAATTACTTATATCAACAGACCAGACCAAACCTTGTCAATAGATAAATAAATAAACACTATATTCTACACCAGTAAGTCTTGACATTGAGTCATGCTGGTTTCCTGAATAGTAGGGTGGGTGTGTCAGACATGAGAATCTTGAATTTATCTATAGATTTCAGCTTTTCTTTGTAAAGTTAAACTAGAAATTTAAAGAAATTGTGGAATTAATCAAGTCTTAATTGGTAGGTAAATTGTAATGTTATTTCACTGTAATCCTGTTGTCGTAACCATAGTTTAATCAAATATAACTTTAAAATGAAAATGACTAACATAGCCTTTCATGATAATTAGATGTTTTTCATTAACTTTTTAAAAAAATTAGTTGATTTATAAAAATTTGTAAAATATTGGTTCTTTCAATCATGGTAGCAAAAAAAGGTTAATTCTATTTGTATATTAATGATGTGAAGTTTTATGTTCATCTAAATATTTAAAAAATAAAATTTACTCTAGATCAGCTAGAATGTGAGGTAAAGTTTACAATAACTGTCACTCAAATTGACCAGAATCTGGTATTTGATTCGGTACATTAAATGTTTCTTTGCTGTAATTTCATACTAATGCGAAATGCTGAATTTAAATAAAAAACATTCAGCTGTATTTTTGTTCTTGAGAAATTATTTTGCCTTAGATTTTTAGGGAAACTATTTTGTCTTATAGAAAAGATAAAAGAACATAATTAATACCCTGGTTTTATATGAAGATGAACTGAAAGTAGCAGATACATGATCCCCTGTGTTTCTTACAAGTTAAACCTGCGTGCTAGTATTAAACTAACAACTAGTATAAACTATAATATATATAAACTACCAACCATCTGTTTTTAAACAACCCTACTAACTTGTTTTCATTTTATTTTAATAATGTTAGAAACTTTAGAAAATAGTAAAGCCTTTGCCAACCAAAATAAATATATCATCCCAAAAATATATGTTACTTCATTTTTTTCTTCTTTGCATTCCAAAGAATACAAGGTAAGATGTAAAACAAATTAACTTAAAACTAAGCTACTTGGTGGCCAATGTAAACTATATTAAAGGGTGGATAAGGAAATGTTTATACTTATTTTGCCAATAGTATATCTAGTTGGTTATATCAGTAAGTAGATATTTTATTCTAGTTAAGACTAATGTTAGTTTTGAAATGTTCAGGGTTATTTTACGAATAGTAACTTTGTACACAATATTTATTAGTAAGTTGATGTTATTTTAGTCTTCTTTCTCTTAAGGAGTTTTTACTGGTAGTTTTGCAAAAAGAACACATTCACAATTAAATTAAAATGTAACTTCTTTTACAATGTTTACTGACGTGTTGTTCAGTTAAAGGATTCACATACTCTCATTTTCATTCTGTTTATTTGGCTCAAATTTCTGAAAGTATCTGGATATTTTACCTGTACAAAATTCAACTGTTTTATTTTTAAGTTCCAAAACTATTTTGAAATTGACATAAACTAATACTACTGAGTATATCTAGTGGTAGAATATTGTATTATGTTGTAGAGTTATGAATCATTCATTTTGTAAAAAGAAAAACCTAAATAAAAACAATACACTGACGTGAGAAAGTTTCATTATGTAATATTAAATAAAAATACGTCTACATGATAATAATATTTATTATTTATATAGAGCCACACGACACTTAATTTTACACTTTAATATTACAGTAGCAAACCAAAATTTATGAACTTCAGTTTAAGTTTAGGATAATTGCTAATGGACTACGGTATATTAAGGACAGAGACACAAAAAAATTCAGAGCTGTCTGTTATATGTATCCTTGGATACGGAATCACCTTTATCACCCTGGATGGCACTGATAATATAAAGAATGACAGAAAACTGTCATTGTGTTAAAGCCAGGCTACAACTTAGAATTATCTAAGAGATGATAGATAGAAGAGAGAAGGAATAAAAGATGAAAGATAGAATCAATATGATATTCTTTATGATATTCTTTATGAACTGATAATAGGGGTTAGGATGTGATAATAATTCATTTACTTCCCAGTAAAACTACAAAAATAGATCATTTATGGCCTTGTTTTATTATTATGATGGTGAAATATTCTAGTAATGTAGAGTTAATAGGGGTATTATACCATCATTGTAATTCAAGTTGGATTGGTTTTAAAGGTTATTGTCTTGAGATGTCATACAGTCATATACATATTTAACCCAAATCACATAAAATTGATATGGGCCTTAATATGGCACAGTGCTATAAACCTCTATATATTTAAAACCCGAAGTCAACTGATTTTCTACTCTTATAGAATGTAAGAAAAACAAAGTTTGAAAGTTTATTTAAATTTGAACTGCACTAATAAAAATAAGGAAGGAAGTGGAGATTACATCTGGAATTCTTGATTCTTCTCTATAACTGAATCACCATCTCTACGTACTTATTGATAAGTTTGAATGCTGTATTAATCAGACTGTTTGTATCATTACAGGTGTATATATCAGAAGTAAACATCTATACAAGTTAATGGTAGCATCATAATGTGTTATGTTATTATAACATGTTGGTCATTATTATGGACTCTGTCATCAATATCTACTTTATTAGTTTTAGTAATCAGTGTCATGTCACCTCAATGGCTTGTTAGTCCACCTAAAAAATTTGGACTGAGTGGTTTGTCTAATACTACATTCAGCGAAGATGAAGTTTATAATCCCACTTTGGGAATATTCAACCGTTGTACAAGACTCCATAGATTTCAAGAGATATATAAACGTGACCATTGTGCCAATTTCGTGACAGGATATGACATGAGTGATGATGAATTCCCCCATGCCTGGAAAGCTGCGTTGATATTTTTTAGTTGTGCTATATTATTATTATTGTTTACTACGGTAACGTCCGTAATCAGTA
Source organism: Nipponacmea schrenckii (assembly GCA_030562195.1). Classification (NCBI taxonomy): domain Eukaryota; kingdom Metazoa; phylum Mollusca; class Gastropoda; family Lottiidae; genus Nipponacmea; species Nipponacmea schrenckii. The sequence continues at coordinate 20,465,213 of JAUJPP010000007.1, read as the reverse complement.
TGTGTTGTCGTAGTTTATGTGGTAAAAGTATTTTTACTGTATCTGGTTTAATACAGAGTGTTGCTGGTAAGTTTAGAATACTTTTATTAAACTGAAAGTCACTGAAATCAATACCCATGAGTAAAGGTGTATTTCAAACAATCTTGTGAACCCTTTCTTACCCTCCAGAAAAAGCTTGATAAATCTCTATCACTGATAATAATCCACATCCAATTCTTACAAAACATCGACAAGTTGGAATAATTCCATAATAAGGCTGTTACTATTGTCTACAGACCTTCTGGTAAAATATCAACAGAAATTAAGATCAGAAATAATTTTCAATATAATTCTCAAGGCTCAGTAATTGTATAAAGACAAGACTTATTTTTCCATTAACAAATCGTATTGTCATTATTACATCTAAATTTACCTGAACAAAATTAACTTCTTATATGTCCTTCAGTAAGTTATCCAATGCTCTATTTTTCAGGATTGTTATGTATATTAGGACTATTTTTATACCCAGGAGGTTGGGGAACACAACGTGTAAAATTATTCTGTGGGGATCGTGCTGGACCTTTTTATATTGACCGTTGTTCTTTTGGTAAGTAGCAATAAATTATATAGTCTTTAATTTACCTTATCTAATGGAAGTCGGATTAAATTATTTGCTGTGTGCTTGTTTTCGAGCCAAAACACATCAAAGTTATTGATGTATTTATATGTTTGACCATGAGTCACATTTCAATATTTTAACTGACAATAATATATTTTGTAGGTTGGTCATTCTATGTTTGTATATTAGCTACGTTATTAATGTTTGGTTGTTCAGTGATATCAATAAAAGCAGATACATCAACCTGTTCTAGAAAAGTTGAGGAAGAGGTATTAGAAGGCAAGAATCTCATTTGTGTTATTTGAAAGTTCCTGATATTAATACAGACAACAACAATTACAGAGACTTGAGGGAAATTATTTCCTGAGATAAACTGTTAAATTGCCATTACTCAGCAGACTGATGGAAATGAAATGAAGTTTGAAAATAAATGGTGCAATATTTATTATTTCAACACCCAAAACAAGAAATCAAAATATTTTGAGGCTTCTTGGTTTAGTCTATTTTTTTACATGAAATCCTGAGGTTTCTGAGTTTGACTCAAATATAAACTGATATTATCAATCCATAATGACATTTGGTGCCTGATTTAAATATTTCTTATTGAATTATTCATTATTTTTTAGATTTCATTATTTGATATTATTCATTATCATAATCATTTCATTTGACTTAATTTTGTAATCTAATGAACATACAGCAAATACTGTATTTAAAACAATATCAATCCATCTTTATTTTGACCATTGAAATAGATGTTGGAATTATATAAATATTATATATAACAACCAATTTGGCAGTTTGTAACCACAGAACATGTTTGTTAAATATCTGATGACTAACAATATGAATATAGTGTAGGCTTTACATTACTTTTGATATTTTGAAATATAACTTAATAGGAAGGGAATAAAGGAAACATTATCCTGTGGCTCATTTCTAAATGAATCAACTGAGGTTACTGCCAGTTCATTTAATCATCATATTGATGTAATATTAGTTTGATGTGGAGATCACAGATCAGTCTAAAATCCCTGATTTCCTAGTCAGCGAGTCATTATAGTAAATAATTGTACTTAATATACAGTATTTAATATCTTAATTATACTTAGTAGGAAGTGAGTTATTATCTGATATATCATTCAATTATAATCACTTATAGTACTGAGTATATTTGGATGATTTTGGTACATGACTTATGTTAGTACATGACTTATATGTTAGTACATGATTTTATATCTACATAGATAAAATATATTAAGCAAATTATTATAAATGTGTATAAGTTGATAAAAAATGATCAGAACTCCTTTTTTTGAAGAAAGTAAGCTTGTAGGCAAGAAAAATAAAAAGGGCCTAATGTGTTAATTATTTTCTGTATTGAAAGCCTTTCATTTGGACGCTCCATTAGTCTCAATATATCTTGTCCAAGTCCCATCAACCTGAAGAGTATATTTCGTACTAACAAGTTCACCATTCAGGGTACTGTTGTATTTGTATATTCTGGCTGTATCAATCCTGTATTATTTATTGTATTTGTTGTATCAATTCTTGTTATTTATTATGAGATTGTATATATTGTCTTGTATCTATTTATCAATAATATTAACATGAGTTCTTCTATTACTGCTGGTGAGTTATGGGTGAAGAATATGATATTAGATCATCTAATCTCAAGAATTGTGTATGTCCTCTGAACTGAACAGTGAAATTTTCATGGAATATTTGTGTTTATTAATTGAAGTGATTTCAATTCATAAATTGATAATCCTTTTAATTATAATCATTCACAAAGATACTAGGGCTAGTCAATTTTGAAATCTTTATATGATCAATATCACACACATACTATATTTATTGTATCATTCTTCTCTCTTTATTTGTTAGTTATGATTTAGTGCCTTGTAGATGTTGTCTTCCTGATATTATTTGTTATTCAATTAAACAGTATGATAGAATTCTCATTTACACTTAGTCATATATCTTAATTTCATGTTTGAGAAAGGAATAAAATTTGTTCATAAAACTTTCTTATCACAGAATTATCTTCATTTTAATATTGGAGTTATCAGCTGATATAGCTCATACTATTAATCAATATTACTTTCCAAGATAAAATATTAATTTTCAATCATTAAACAATTTATTGTTAATATTAATATAGTGAAGGAAGTGACCTTACAGGTTTCCAGATCTGAACACTAAAATTATCTCAAGAATCTGTTCCTTAAGTTGAGCTAATAACATTTTGTAATCTTCAAATTGCATTTCCCGTCCAGTTTTATTAATAGTACAATAGTAATTTTTTTCCAAACTCTTTATCGTTTGACAGTATACAATTGTGGTTAAAGGGAGATAATTTAAATTAGATTTCTTTTGTCTCGTTAGTTCAGTTTTATGTCCCCCACTGTATTTTCATAATTTTCAAAGTGAAATTGATTAGGAAAATCACTTTATAATGACCAACCATCAGCAAACTAATATAGGCCTATTAACTACAGAAATTGCATAGACGATTTTATTCATTCTCTGTGTACAATTTAGTGACAATATGAGTATATATATTTATAACTGTACAATAACATTATAGAAGGGTATGATACCTGTACAATAACAGTTTAGGCTGGAGTTTACACTACAATAATATAGAATAACGATACCATCCTGTTAAAGAGTTACATACTTTATAAACCTCCATCATCTATTATTATCAACACATATTTTACACAAGGAGTTAATGAAGTTTTGAAAGAAATGGATCTCTTCACATTCAGTCCAAGGCTGATATAAATGCTGCTTTATTCATATAGTTATATGGTGATAGGTACAAGATATGATTTATCCCTGATAATTAGAAATTTTAACTCAAAAGCTAGCTAAGCCAGTTCTTTCATTATAATGCCACTGATTTCAATAAAGACGATACAAAAGCTGTCTGGCATCAACTGCAAAAGTTCTTCAATATGTATCAAAACATTACAATTTGAAACAATGATTTTGTGTGTAAACCAGCTACAAGTATGTTGATGAAGTAAAAGTCAGGTAGAAGAGATGTGAGAAAGGCACAAATTTCCTTCTTTAATAACAGAGGTAGGTTGAATATTAACAATAACCAGTTTCTCTACATTTAAATTCTGGCCTTTACTATTGGAGTGTAACAAAATAAGACATAATAACCATGCAAATAAATTGGAAATTATAATTCATTTCTTGAATAATAAATTGTAAAAATTTCCTTTTTTTTCTTATAAAATTACTAGAAAGAAGGTACATTTTGTTTAAAAGGAACTGTTATCAAATGCGATAAAATAAATTGTTTATGACAAAAAATCGAGCCTATTACCAGACTTCTAAAGAGGTTTATATGGTCAAGACTATACTGTATGAAATACTGGTCAACTCCAGACCACAATAAACTATACACAATAAACAATAAGGAGCTAAAAACAAAACATACGATTATATTTATAGAACATATCTAAAATAATTTCTATATGTAATTGCTACATAGAGAATAGTATGGCATTTAATAGTGATGGATACAATTCGGTTCAGTTTTTGATAAATCTGTTTATCAGTTTTCAAATTCTATCCCTTCTTTTCAACTTAACAAAAGTTCCAAAAAGCTAAAAAAGAGTAAATAATAATAAAAGGTCAAGTACAAAAGGATAAAATGTTCTTAAAAGAATAGTAGCATGTTTAACAAAACACCTTAATCAACATTGATTTTTAATTTTTAAGCTTATTCTAAATTAGTCTTGTGAAATTAACCCTAGATGTAGACATAGTGTAAAAGATTTTGCATGAACCTATAAAATAGTACAAATCTGTTTGTACTATTTTATAGTCACTGTGTTTATTGAAACACAAAATGTACTCAAAAAAACCATAATCAACAGTAATATGATTAGTAATAAATCAACAATATGTTTAATATTTAAAAATAGTTTATAATGATACTTTCATTATGTAACTTATCATTCAACTTGCTGATGATCAAATAAAATGCTATTTGTACAGGGTGTCAGTTTTAACTTAAAAAATAATACCTTTCCGAATGGTAGATCTGCAGAGAACTGTAAAGAATTATGATTCATGTTTAGTGCAAATGAAAATCAAATGGCTAGGATTTAATTTGCCTTCTCTTGCATTAAGAAATCTGTGAATTGTTTTAGTACACAATTCAAAATGGTTTATCAGGTTAATTTTTAAAGGGAGTCTATAAAGAAATGCACACAAAAGGCCTGGTGTGCATAGTGATAATTAATATGCCTATCATAATAAAATATTAGAGTTTATATTCAGAATTGTCTGACAATTGCTTGACAATGCTGTAGGCTCCTGTCTTTTGTTTTACGTACATATTCATTACATGTTATATGTAACAGAATAGTGATATCACCAGGCTTTCTCCAAAGCAGAGGTGGGGATTAAACTATTTTCTATTATGGCAGATGGTATCAGCAAACAATGTATTTGATGAAAAGCAAAATGAATGAGAATAATATACAAATATACAGTGTTTAATGCCTTCAGTGATTGTGATTAGATAAAATATAAGATGGACTCTCTATACAGCTATATATACACTATATAATCATTATATATATATACTAATATTTCTAATAGATTTTAATACCTGTATAATAATTATACAATAACACAGTGTTTATCATATTTCTAATATAAATTTCATGTTCAGATTAATACAAGATTTCTCTAGTAAACTTTCTAGGTGGTCCTAATGATAACTTAACAATGGTCGAGCAATATCTTAAAGGTTTGAGATGTATAATTATTAATTTTTTTTATAAATGGTGTTTGTTGTATAGATGATATCCTGCCCAACTTGCCCAAAACATGTTTCTATATAAATGTGATAAGGTATAAAGATATATATATAGGATCAGTGAGTGACACCCCTTTAAAGCTGTGAAGGAAATTTAACAAGTGATTTCAAATTAAAATCTAGATTAAAACAATGTAAAATATCGATAAAATCTTTCTTCAGTTCAGTTCAATCTTCTGGCGCCAAGTCTTTTAGTCAAATATAAAGAGCACTTTCAAACACATCTGTGAAGTTCCAATTGTCTTTTATTGCTAATAAATCTTTCGGATACCATTGTCTTTGAATAAAAGTTATTCTCGTCAAGTTCCAATAATAAAGCACAATTAAAAAAAAATCAGTACAGATTTCAGGATGTTTCTGTTGCATCTGCTGAAAACAGTTCTTTATGTAATGCAGGAAACTCTGCATCTGGTTGGGAATCCCTGAATTTTTGTAAAACACGCACATGTAACAAACTTAAATTTCTCACTATAGGTATCTGAACTATTAACTTAGCAAGTGTTTCTGAATCATCACTATGATTATTACCAACTTCTAATTTTAATGCAGCTTGTATTTTTTCGTGTAATTTTTGTATATCTCCTGTATCTTTTAAACCTGGACGATCTAAAAGTAAAAAATAATTATAATGCTGTTAGGCAAGTTGTTGAAGTTGTTTCTAAGTCACAAGTTTTAAGTTCTCTTGAACACCTAATTTCACTTCAATTATAGTTTAGCACCAACATAATTTTACCTTACAGTTTGGTATCTCTAGTATCTAGATTTATAAAATATACATAATACATGACAAACCAATCAATGAGCCAATTAAAAAAAAATTTACCTGAACTGATTAAGATGAGAGCACTAAATAAAGCCATTTCAATTTCCGTTAATTTAAATATCTGTACAGTTTTAACAAATTCAAAGATTTTTTCCATCACCATCTTTTCCTCTGAATCTACAATTAAAATGAAATATTAAATATCTGACATAGAAAATAAAGAGCAAATTTAACAATTTACAAAATTGAATGTACTAAACTAAGCTGTAAAATTAATAAAGGACAATGTCAGTCAGACATTTGCATATTTCATTTAAAAACATTATTGAAATATGGCTCTATTCCAGTGTTCATATTGAATATCACATGACTATACATAACTTTAACAATATCAACAATATGTTATGAATTAAAATAGGTGAAATACAAAATAAAATCTGAATTGATGTAATACTTACCTAAAGCTTGGAAAGCATCAAGAGGTATATATGAATTACCAAATATAACACTATTACTAGCTACATCATATGCCCGACATAACTGTAATAAGGCTAACTCAAAACTACCTGAAAAACAAATGTTTTAATTAGTAACCATTCTTAGTAAATACAATAAACTTGCGATAATAACAGTGGTTCCACCTTTGGTCGTTGATGAGGCCAAAAGTGGCATCTGGGCTGTGTCTGTGGCAATTGCTTTTTCTGCTTTAAAGGGACTGTAAGGTTTTCCAAAATGTGTTTCTTGCAAAACAGTAAAAGTAAGTAATTGATGCAGTCTCTTAATCTGCTAATATCACGGCTTTTGCATTAGTGACGTCATAAACTGCCTAGTTTTAGTAAAATTGCAGGAATCAAAGAGGTCTGTATGTAAATTAGAACGGGGCAAATTGATCCTAATAGTATCCCAATAAACATACAAAATCTTAAGGAAACCCTCTAAGAGACTATCAATTCCTTTCTACAATAGGTTCTTTTCATCCAAGTCATTCTTTTAAAGGATACAAAACCTAACAAACATTGACCATAGCTTATTCAAACCTGTGTGTTCAAAAAAATTGACATTTTAAAATTACCTGCTTTTAATAACATTATCTGGTCATCTTGGGACAAATCCATAAAACCAGGAATCATTTTAGCAAATTCTATTATTTGTTGGACTGCAAGTGTTATTTTATCAGCTATTTCCATCCATAATTGGAAATGATCCTGAAAAATTTGTAACAGAAAAGTTGTTATAATTCTTTATTATATTTCCTAAAGTTTTAGTCAAAGTAAATAGAATATTTGATCTACAACCTGTAACAGACATACAAGAAATAATTTGCAGATGCATATTTGAACTCATTAATTCCAAACCTACTGCTTAGGATTATGTATAATTCTGTAATAATTACTCCACTTACCATAACTTTATATGAATCTATCTGTTCTTGACTGACTGTTTGTTGTTTTAATGCTTCTATCTGTTCAGAACTATACAAAGATGTCCTTCCATGAGCCTCTGTGATAGCTTTAGCAAATGCCACTGAAAAAGTCAAGATATTGTATAAAAGTAATATTTCTTTTTCTTACTCCTAGAGACAACAACAAACCATTCAATTAAGGGTGATATCACAATATAACCCAGGAAAATATTATTGACATATTTGAAATGAAACCTAGTGCTACACTTTACTTCCTTAGACATGACAATTTGAAAGATCTCTAACATATCATTATATAAAATGTAGTGTAAACACCCTCACCCCTTAGTCAGGGCAAAAAGGGCATCTCCGGCTTCACTCTCACTTATTTTTTTGTCATTTCATCCCCATAGTAAAATGACAATCAATTTCTCAAACCCCAACAATATGAGGAATGAAAGTCTCACTCAACATTTAACAACTAGATACTAAGCATCAATCCAGAAAAAAGACCAAAAATCTGGCATTTTTCGTAAAAAAGAAACACAAATTGCACCCCTCTACGTCAATGTCTTAACAACTTGACAACCAAGCAACAGTAGAGCTTTCACTGAGGTCCACCATGAAGCGCCTTCATCCACCATAAGGTATAAATAGAAGGAATGTGGCCCAGTAGTGACAGTCTCCCTGAAGAGTACAAATTGTACGAAACGTGTTGGAGCGAAATGAGGATTTTCTGAAGAGGAAGATTCCTTAACTCTTTAAGATTAAATAAAAGAGTCAATAAAATTACTCACTTGGGTCCATAAGATCAACTGGTCTGACCATTGATATCGGGTGTGGGCCAGGTGAACTAGGATGAAAGTTATTACTAGTGTCTGGTGATACAGGGTACTCTGCTTGGTTTCCAGATAAAGTATAAGAATACCCATTAGTTGTATACCCATAGTTAGGTGTTGTTAAACTAAAAAGAAAGATCCAAATTTTTAAATGATTGAAAATCCTCACTTGAAGAAATTCACTACCTATACGATTGTATGGAGCCAATTAACAGAACTTGCTAGTGCTGAAAAGCTATCACATCAACTATATATAGAGAGAACGTTCATAAATCTCCATTATATTAACATCTTCGTCTGAAGAACTTAATACTAGGAGAATAAAATTTATCAAAATAAAGAATGGGCTGTTTTCAAATGACAAAGACTATGCTTTCCCAACTTTTATATTGATAATAAAAGAGACAAAAAAAACAAAGTTTTTCTCATATAATGATCAGACATTGATCTGGAAAGTGTAGGGTTTCTAAGCTATATATGTACCCAGCACATGCAAGCTATTTCAAACCATTGAAGCTATTATATACAATCAAAAGCACAGATAATCAAAAAGCTGGATGAAAACAACATTGAATGAAATATACATGATGTTCAAGTTATGCAATGATATGTGCCACCTCATCATTATATATAAGCTACCGAAGTCAGGTTAACAATCTCTGCCCTAAAAGCATTTTCATATGTCTGAATGTCATATCATAACTTTCATTGCAACCTAGAATGCAGCGATGAGATTGTCCTCTGGAGAATCAAGCCAATCAGAGTCCTCAACAGAAAGACTGAGCTTTATGACTCAAGTGTTTTCAGACTTTTACTAGTTATCTTGTTTTGCTAGGGTATATTCCAATCTAATGGTTGTTTACAAACTTTTGTGGTGAAAAAAAAAGAAAGGTTGCTATTGCAGTTAAGGTATAAGATGTATTATGTAATAGTTTGTTATTTAAGATGCTTCTACACTTAGCATCATAGAACTATATCCCTTCAGCCGCCAAGCCAATGACTTCAGGTACCACACTTTCTTTAGTACTAATATGTTAGTATTAAAATAAGAGATAGAAGATAGTGAAGTTTCTCTTATTTCTGATAGAAATAGTTTTGACATTTAATCAATAATTAGTTAGAATTATACAACAATTCATCAGATAGTCAAGTCTGAAAATATAGTATCATAGGTTTTAGGTTTAGGGAATTTGAGATTGGAGACATAGGAACTTTTTGTACTTGATTAAAGTACAAGTTTGTGATTGATTGAAAATGATTAAATTCATAAATAATGGTATCACTTTTTAAATGTGCCTGAAAAAATTGTAATATGATGAGCAACAACTGAAAGATCAGTTTGTTCTCTATTTATATTTTCACACTTAAAACATACATGTAAACTAAATAAAATAAAGATGATTTATGAATTAGCAACTAAAAGAAAGCGAAAGTAAAGCTTACGTGACAAACTGATTGTTGTTGTTGTTATATGTAGGAGAAGGAAGTTCATACCCATTTATACGACTTTGCTTTACAAGATTTGCTTCATCTTCTACCTTTTCTCTTTGCTTCTTTGACATCCTTCCAAACTTCACAGCTAAAATGTATCACAAAATTATCAATATGCAATCTATGCTTATAAGTAGACATATACAACTACTAGATAAATAATTTTTTTTATATTAAACTCTTCTAAAAGATGTTCATACCCATTCTATTTTAATAAGTAAAGAAGGTTCTCCTTTGGATGAAATAGAGAAAATTTTCCTTTAAAATTTGCCTGAAAAAATTATGAACTTGTGATGAGAAATGTTTCAGTAGATAATAATAGTAAAACACTGTATTAAATAATTCAAAAACATTCCAAGCTGCTGCCAGTCTGCCATGATGCAGGTTCCATGAACAAAGATTAAATGTGAAATAGCTTCTGTTCAATAAAAACAAAAACTCCTCTTACCATCTCGTGACATTCCTAAAGCTAGACATTTCTGTAATCTACAATACTGACATCTATTTCTGTTTACTCTATCTATAACACAGGCTTTATTCCTGGGACACTGATAATTAACTGGGCCTGATTGACTACGTCGGAAAAAACCCTAAAAATAGGAAAGTTTTGTATATGAAACTTATTTGTTAGATATACACATCATATTGATGTCAATAAGCCAGCTGAAGCTGACAGTTCTATACATGCTTTTGACTCAAACTTATATACATTCAATGAGAGTTTGAGAATTAAATCGGAATTATATTTGAGTGAATGACAGCTATGTGGCGTTGAGTAGAACTCAGCTTTGGCTAATCACCCACACTGATTTTAAGTTTTTACATGTCCATTTATTTCATAAAGATTATAATTCAACATCAAAAACAATCAATATGTGTAATACAATATAACTTATTCTTATCAATGTTTTTATTCATGGCAACAGCTGTTAACTTACTCTTCCTGTCAGTTAAATATTAATCAAAAACTGTGTATGCATAAACAGTTTAATTATATATATAACATTGATTCACATAAAAGTTAATGACAAGACTTAATCGCACTATGATATCAATACTTGTACTTTTCCATGACATCTTTATTTCAAGTTAAATCAGCTTAATGTCGTGAGGAGAAATCCTTATTTAAAGTACCGGTACTGGTACATAACATTTGAAGCTTGAAATAAGTTACTTGCATTAATTTCATTAAAGATACATAAGCTCATGGTTAATGATAAACTTGCTTAAGAACTCATATAGTATAATCTTTGAAATAAGTCTGGTTTTCTTACACTTTTGTTAGATTACAGTATAAGGTAGACAAAAATAATCGTTTTGTTCTATTCAACAAAAGCCTGTTAAACATGATAATTTTGTACATCAACATGAATAACAAAGTGGATGTATTATAAACAATTGTTATTTATAAAACCTTACCTTACACCCTTCACATGTAATGACACCATAATGAACCCCAGATGATTTATCACCACATACTTTACATGGTATAACCTCAATCTGGGCTGAAAATATCAAAATAAATAAAATTATAAAGATAGCTTGCCACTTTTCATTCTTCTAATGAAATGCAATAACTCATTATATATATTTCAGTATTTTGAGCAATTTCAGCAAGTTTACTCAAAATCTGTAAAGAAATGTGCCTTGTAGTAATTAAGAGTCAAATATTGAACACGTTTCAAAGAACAAAAAGGCAAAAATTTTATATAATAGGGGTTTTGTTCATCCTTGCAAAGCTTCATCAAAATCAGTCAATAATTGCGCCTTCTTAAGTGTTTACAAGTCAAAATTTAATATCTTTTAAAAGAACAAGGGCAATACAGGTAATTCAAATTAAATATATTTCAATAATTTTGATTTTCAATAGGGCTCAATCTTGAGTGATACACACTCTCACACTGTCAAGAATTGCACAATGCAGAGTGTTTGCAAACATTTCAAGAACAAGGGCAATAAATCATACTAAATATTTTTTTCGATTTCACTCATTTGCAATAGTTATGTCAAAATTGTGCTGTTTTATTCTCTATGAATCAAGTTAAGGAATAAATACTGAGGTTTTATCCATACAATTATTTTAATAACCTGTATTTATGACAAATATGAAACATTACTGTATTACTATATTATTTAATATTTAACAACAACAGACATGTTCAGCATAACATTTGGGATAACTTTAAAAGAACTATTCACTTGTACTCTTAGACCAATATGAATTAAACTACAGATACCGTAAAAGAAAAGAATAAGAGGATTTATCTGTTTGCAACAATACAGGTTTGACAACTCTCCAACAATCTACTGTTGTACATACAAAACAAACATCATATGTTTACATTTAACTTATAACATTATATCTTGTCTAGCTAGTAAATATGTCTTCTTTCATTTTAAAAAGCTACATATAAATGAATTCATTTCATCGATGGCATGTTCTATTTCTGAAAATGATTTAATGTCAATTCTCCATGAAACCTTAAGAAGGTAAAAAGGCACTTAAGATTGCTGCAATAGGATAAAAAGCTACCAATTATCATTTGTACTAAAACTGATAACCACCTTATTTGTTTAGATAACAAGTTATATGCAGTCTGATATTAACAGTTTCTACTGTTACAGAAAAGAAACCAGGTATTTTCTAATAATACAAGTTATTCATATAGTATAACCATGTTTTGTCCATTTAATATTAATGTGTAAGAATATAATAATGCACTATGCTCATATAACATACAACCTGTTAAAGGTTTTATCAATTAATCACGTGACTAACACTTATCTACCACATACAGAAAACATGTGGACTATTACATTACACCGATAAATGAGAGCAATAAAGAACAAATTTTTCTTTACCCTTGCAATTCTCTCAAAACGGTTGAATTTAATAGTTAAAATTGGCCAGGTTTTCACGAACACACAACTAGTAACATCATAAAATTATAATTATTTACAATTAAAGACAATTCTTCCTTCCTAACATCCCTTCTGTCAAATTTGGACTCGTCCATTTAGAGCTAAAACGAGACTTGGTTCACTGAGCTTCACAATCTATTTTCAACAATCCTATGTTATATGATTAATAATCCTTTGCGTATGTTTTTCAATCCCTTACTAAACCACCCTGGCATGTAATAGTTTAAATGTTCATTACCAGACAGAATTCCCTAATGGAATATTTGGGGGTGTGTCGGATAGGATTCCCTTGCCTCGATTTTTCATGGGTCCAATGTATTGAGAATTACTAACTCTCACCACTCCCGAATTACCCCTTCTCAAAAACGCAGCATGGGTTAGCGACATTGGCAATTGTCATTGCTACTGACACTTCTATGCGTACTCCTATAAATGCAAAGCAGAAATTGCACTGCCGACATGTAAGGACACTTCAAATCCAGAACTGTTTACACAGCATCACATGGAAATTTAGCGCCATTTTCCTCGAGCAACACGTAAGCAATACTGTCATAAATCAGTCACGATATCACAAATAATATTACATACATTGTAATGTTAAGCCTACCTTTCATATTGGTTGACATCATTTTGATTCAACATTCATGAATCTGGCCCAAATTAGAACGATCGACCCAGAAATTGCATCAAAGTAGGATCATTCGTATTCCAAAAGATAAAAATAACCTGCGCACTACTTGAGGTCAAGTACAGAATATTCAATACGGTACATTAACATCCAACCACCTTGCGCAAATTAAATGCATATTTACCATAAAATTCGATCATGTTTACACAAATAATAAAAACATCAATTAAAAGAAAAATACCTGCATTCATGGTCGAAATATTTGGGGATCGTTTTTCGGCTATGACGCAACGAGGAACAAGAACTATTTTATGTAGTTGGCGTATGAAGACAGGATTGCCCGACCTACTTTCTAAATTACTCAACAGGTGGCGTGCTGGTTTATTGTTGCACGCGAGGTTTCCCATAACCTAAATTAAAGAGAAGATTTCCCTTTATTTCTTGCTCATTTCTCGAATTAAAACAATTTCTGACACGGAAACACGACATTTTTCACTATAAAATGATACAATTAATAATCTGAGAGAATTATTATGAAATGACAAGTACTGTAACTAAAGTTTTGATAAGAGATTGTTATTTGTGTCAATGTACCGTTATATTCAGAATTAGGACAGGATATCCCCTTTATAATTTAAATACCTTCAATACACTTAGATATTGCCTTCCATATCTAATTTCTTTTTCAATAACTGTTTAAGGCCATTATCAATGAGATTATTATTGATAAAGAGAATTATTCTCAAAAAGATATGATATGTGATTAAAATTTATAATACATGTTGTTACTATTGTTGATTGGTACTGGCGTGGATATATAAATGTATGTTAGTAGAAATAGGTTAAAAGCCAATGGAATTATTGACACCAGGTATTGGGCAACAAGGAAAATTCAAGATACCTTTTGAATAGTAATGTAATACAAGCCTACACATTAAATTGTCTCAGAGCACAACTATTTTCGCCAGTAAAAGATGAAAACATAAACACTGAAATGTAAGGCATCTATATAGAAAGAGCATGAAATAAAAAAGCCATTTTGTCCATAAATCCAGCGTATAACATTAATTACTTCTAAATAGCATTTATAAAAACTTAAACCAGTCAACAACAAAAAAGTAGGCCTAACACGAGGGAATCAGGAAGGATTTAACATAAGAATAAACTGTCATTTGTGATAATTTTACAGGATTCCCAGTTTGAGAAATTTCCTTGGCAACAGTATAGACTATAAGTAAGTATTGAAAAAACAACAGAAATAACATATTACGAATTTATGTGATGATGTTACCTTATGAGAATGGTTTTACTAACCTAACATGTGCTTCTGGTTATATGCAATTGGGTAAATATCATATTTCTTATAAATCGTCTCAGACATTCAAATATTGCTTTAATATTCAGTACATGACTAGAGTAATTTGTCCAATCACCCTTGTCATTGGGGACAATTTGATATTCACCTGTTAAACTGTGTAGTATGCACAAAAACAATTAGTCAGTACGTATAGTCACCCTTTCAATACTCTCTTTAACTAAAACAATAGAAATTTCATAGTCACACGAGGTACATAGTGAGAAATGACATGTTGATGAAATTTTAGTCAAATTAACGACCTTACCTCTAATTGATAGTTTATATAAACTTCAACCCCAACCCTAAACTTATAGTCTACTGACGGGAAAAATTATCACTTTCTCTATTTTTACAGAGGAAATTCTATTGGATCTAGAACATTTTGTGAACACATTTTTGAAAATTGAAATCTAATGAAGTACTTGATATTACGCCCTTTGTTGTTTTTAAAAAAAAAAAAATACCACTAATGTTGAGATGGACTTTTATTATATAGATGTCCGTTTCTCAATACTTTCACAAGAATAAGTTAACCCTATTGCCCATGTAACATGTAGATCACTTGATATCAATGTGTTGTTAGTAATTTACTAAATTATATGGTCAGGTGTTTTAAATACTTTCCCTTTCTTTTGTCTTTTCAGGACATTACCCATTCAATACAATTTATAAATCTTTTACTATTTCGTTATTTCATCTTTTTTGTTGCAACCTTTTCATGTCGGAATAGAACGATTGAAATCTACAACCCAACGGGTGAATATTCTAATAACAAGCTCTAGTTTTAAAAGTTCGTAAAATGAATTGAAGGGAGAAAACTATATTTAATACTCAGTCCACAATAATACAAATTCAAGGGAAATAACAGTGGCTAATTCACTACCACAGTTAATGTGTTGCTTTTCTTCTTACAACACTTTCCATTGTACTTTTCGACCCTCTTAATATAAGATTATGTACCGAAAAAAATAGCCTATTTTAATGCCCAATAAATCATGTTTATTTATCTGTCTATAGGCAAGTATTAAATCTAATCATAATATGACAATTAAGAAGTATATTTGTTATATATCGATACTCATAATTTCAGTTTTATATAAAGAACTGCATTTAGTTACACAAAACGTATTAACTAAATATTTGATAGTAACAATGTTCCCTGCAGTAAAATGTACTAAAGCAACTACCGTAATTAGACAATAAAGAATTGTACGCCGATATAATACGTGTATGACAATAAATCTATTCATTTATTTTTTTTTTTTTTCAATATATACATTTTTCTTGTTTGAAAATGTCACACTTACGTTTTATTGCCGTACTGGTAAATTTCTCTTCCACTAAACGATGGCATTTATAAAGCCTATGACTAATATTTCTGATATTTTCCATTTAAGGTGACGAAACAACAAGCCTTGTAGGCTTTACTAACATCCTCTATAACACTTATCATTTTCGATATAAATTTACTTCATGCATAAGTGCTAAGGGAGTTTAATAGTACACTAGGACAAATCTTGAGTGTTTCAGATCATTTCAGTGCCTTTTTACAACAACGTGTAATTTTTATAACAACAGAGAATGCTCCACGAAACTTCAGTAGTGGCCTATCAAAATGTATAGTTCATGGGTTATCAATATGTTATCAGTATTATTACTGCATTTGGTTATCATTTCCAACATCTGATATGCTGTAATTTAGTTTAGAAATGATTTATTTCTTGTCATTTGTCATGGAAAAGTCAACTGAATTTAAATTGTTACTGTTTTCTTTTATATATTTCGAACTTTCCTGTCCCAAATGTTGATTCAGTTGACGTATATAACAAGTATATTATATATAATATTAGGCTACAATGGGTGTCCAGTAAGTCCAAGTCTTTATTATGTACATGGAACCGACGTGGCTCAGTAAGTGCAACACTTGCTCGTTACCTGCATTGCTGTCATGGAAAAAGCGCATTTGCCTTCGG
Organism: Nipponacmea schrenckii; assembly: GCA_030562195.1. Classification (NCBI taxonomy): domain Eukaryota; kingdom Metazoa; phylum Mollusca; class Gastropoda; family Lottiidae; genus Nipponacmea; species Nipponacmea schrenckii. The sequence continues at coordinate 20,448,391 of JAUJPP010000007.1, read as the reverse complement.
GTAGGACAAGATACCCCTTAACTAGTGAAGGGATAAAAACTCATTGTGGGACTTTGCTTTTCAGCTAAATCCCAGTTTGTTTTCGGTATGTCAATTCCTTATTACCTTACTGTGCTTAGACTACAATACTTGCAGCAACTATTCAACTTTTCTAGACCTTCTGTACTGGCAACGTTTCTAATGAATATAATTTAAATACTGATTCAAAATTGTGAATCTTAATGGAATCACACCTTGGATTATAACTATTGCTTTGCTCATAAAAAATGATATCTGTCCCATATATCGGCTTTTTGAACCTGATCACGAAGTCTTACAATCCATCATTGAGCACTACTTAAAAACGACGAGAGGCGGCTATTTAATTTTAACCATTGGAATGAATCCTAAAACACTATACACCACTCCCCGAGCAAGGTTTTAACAATGCGACATACCGGGTTAATCCTACACGAAATTAATGTTAACAGCATAAATCATTGTGACCTTTCTGCACTCATTAGCGTTGACAGACTGACGTTGAATCTCTAACGCACAATATGTTCAAAATATGACAGAAACTAATGAAATATATTATAATTTTGTTGAGATTGAGCCAAGTCCATATCACGTCATACCATTTTAAAGGAAATTTGGGTTTTTATATTGGTTTAAGACTCCACGTAACTGTTTCTTCGTTCAACTTGGAAACATGTAGGCCTTCCGGAAACGAAATGAACTTGAATATGCTGTTATGATGAATTTGTCATTTGTTACATTACAGATACAGACTACATAGTTAATTGCAAATTAGGTAAAGGCTACTTCCGGTCTTCTGGTAAACATTCTACTGCCAGTGTTAACACAAGATCCCATAAAGATCATCATGTCTTAATCACACCCTTATTCGTCATACTTCTCGTGAAATAATGAATTCAGTATTGGAGACGCAATGATCAAAGATCTATAAATATCAGGGGCGCAGATCCGTTGATAAAGTTGGTGGGGACCATCTGCTCTGTTTAAAGATGTAACAGCCCCTTTTGTACCGCCTCTTTTTACAATTTGAGTGTTCATAAAACTAAGGTCAATGGGTTGATGTGGCTGATCTGGAAAAGGTAGGCCTAATGGTAGTAGGCTTGGGCCTATGGGTGATTTTGGCGAAGAAGCAGAGCCTTTATTATTCTCAACTACAGCAGTGTTTGCCTGAGTCATATCCGACTTATCTAATGAAAGATTGCATAATATACTATGATCATTATTAGAACTGTCACCACTAGCACTACTAGTAATAGGCTTACCTAAAGATGTGGAAGATGAGGCCACTGAGGTTTCCATTTGAGATGAGGCTCCCGGACAATGACCATTCTCGTCCTCGCTCTTCTTGAACAAATCAAAGATATTTCTGTTTTTTGTTTTTGTTGGTCGCTGAGACATCACTATCAATCCACCGTTCAATATTCCCTAAACAGAATCTCGACAGATAGTCTAGTTGGGTATATGAATATGAAAACCTTGTTTACAAACCCATGTAAAACAGAGTTACGCCCCTAAGAAGGTTAACACGTCAACGTAAACATCCAGCCACTGATCCTAGCCTCCATCATCCAAAACCACTTGATTCGCACAGCGTCAATGATTAAATTTGCATTGTCGCCAGCGTCTCGTAACCCTGTTGGAGTGCGGATTTATGCATTTTGATAATTATATTAGTCACAAAAAGTGGTGGTCCAGCTTGAGTGCGGATTTATGCATTTTGAAAATTATATCACAAAAAGTGGTGGGGACCGGTCCCGGGGTCCCCACCGGGATCTGCGCCCCTGATAAATATGGTATAAAATAAGACATATCTCACGGTGCAAAAATATATACTTTGAGGCGTACAAAAGATTCTTGGCACTTTATAATGTATTTCATTTGACATCGGCCCTATTTCTTACAGACGTATCATGGCCTACCTCGTTATCAATAACCTGAATGTACTTTTCAGTATTTAGGTACCGGTAGAGCAGAAAATAGTAGGTACAATAAAAGTGAGGTTATAAAAGTAAGAATAGCTGAAAGGAGTTGAATTTAGACTACAAACATCACTATTCTTTACAATACATCAATATTTACAATGATTGATGGGCATTAACTCATCACACTTTATTTAATACATGAAATATAGCCCACCCTTAGTCATTTCTTTCACCTCCCCCGTCACTCTTGTATCGTTTATAGCCTCAACATTTCTGGAGAGTTAAACTTAGACAAGGACATATATGTTACCTTTATGAAGTTATAGCTCATCTAAAATTGTCTGAAGCAATGGCGAGAAAAGACCTAATAACGGGCGCCTTAATTATTTGTGTCTGGATTGTTGGATTTTGTTGTAATTCGATAGATAGTGGAGATGAAGGAATTGGACTGACTGTGAAACATGGAGGCGATGGATTTACACATCTTGATTTATCGAACTGGGAGTCTCAGCACAAATTGGGAACTATTTCATTAAAGTTAATGGATAATCACAACAGCGATGGCCATATGTCTGGAAATGTGAATGAAAAACTTCTTAATATTTTTCAATCAAATTCCAGACCAGCGTCAACAAAAATTATCCGTAAAACTGTGGTGAAGTCGAGTAAACCTTCGCCAGGTAATGATGTGTACAGATTTCCCAATCGTAGTGGATATTTGAATAGACGATTCAATTTTCTCAACTCCAGAACAAGAACCCGAAAAACATCCAATATTCGAAACAACAGAATAGCTCAAAGAACCACCTCACTATCTAATCAAGCACCTGTACTATCCAGAACAATGGTGCAGAATTCAAGGACCAGCTCAAATGTTCCTCAGAGAAACATTTCACAGAAAGTGTCAAACATGTTTATGAACAATAACTTTAGAACATTAGCAACAAATAGACAAGAAAAAATACCATACAAAAAAGTTACTACCGATACTAGGAATGATTTTTATAAACCGATATATGGTGCTGTGAAATCAATAACTTCAAATGATACTTTCAAATCCAACCAGAATCAACAAAAACACAATACTCTTACTCAAATATCTCAACATACTACCAACAACCAATACCGTACTCTAAACCAATTCACCAAGAACTGGATTAAAATTACAGTCCACAATATTCACCTACTCCGCAATCCTAACGTAAATATTGTTAAGGTTGGTGAAAATATCTACGTGAAGTCAAAAATCCCAGCGGAAGAAGCTCAACAGACCAATAATGTCAACAGAGTACCGATTCAGCCCAAGTCTATGCCAACACCAACAATAAACCAGAAGATACCTCCAAAACAAAACACAATCACATCAAGGACAGTGAATAATCCAAACATCATACCGAAATTGGAGCGAGTCAAGAATGTCTTTAATAAACCTGTACTTGGAACCGAAACCTTAAACATTTCTACTAAAACAAACAGAAATTTGATCACGGTTAATACTCTTCAAAAACCCAAAATAACAACAGAACCTGTGAATACTCCGGTAAGGACAGTAACTAACCCAGTCAGGAGCTTCTTCATCCGAACTCCATCGGGAAAGTTGATACAAGTAAAAACAACCAGCAAATCAACACACAATAGGCAAGCAAACAACCCCAGTGAGACATCTAAAATATTGAACAACAACAGACGAACGAATGTCGTAGCGGCTAACGTTCTGACAAATTCTTTGTCGTCTAAAATCCCAATGCCAGATAGACTTATTTCTGAAACAAAAAATACACCAAACCAAACAAAACCAAACTTAAACACCGCTGTAAACGTTGTGACGACGAATTACACGTCAGTTAACAAACAACTACCTACAGTTTCCAATTTGAAAACAAACATCAAAAAGGTAAGAAAGCACATTCTTAATTTTGTTCATTCTGGCGAGTACATTTTCTCTGTGAAAGGTTGCGGTGGTGAAGGGTGGGGTTGAGGCGATATAAATTAAATCCTAAAAGCTGTAATGTTTTAAAACGAAACTCTGGATTGAACTCCTACACTTTATCAATTTATGCGCACGAAAAGATAATTATTTTCGGTCATTGTTCATACAAATATGATGACAAAAAATTGTTCAAAGCGATATTGGGACTGATCTGCTAAATTCACAACCATATTATTGACGACAATTGAATTGAAATTTGAAAGTTGTTTTATTATATAAATTCCACCCCCATATCATTTTCAGATTACCAACATCCACAATCAAAATACCCAAATTACAGAGAAGATTAATAGAAGTCCAGAGATAAATATAACTCAATCTATAAAAAACAGCTCTAACGTCCAGATAGCATCAAAAAACCAGATTATCTCAGTCCAGGTACCTGCATCAATGACAAACCTAGTTGTGGAGAAAACAAAAACCAGTAAACCAACTCCATCGACTATATCAATTTCTAGTCACAATGTTGTGAATACCATCGTAGACAAAACAGCTCCAGCAAACAGGAACTCATTAACCCTAAATATAAAGGCAGTAAAATTGAACAACTCCGCTCTTCCAACGAAACGAAACCCAACTAACACAAATCCAGTGTCAACTACCACCTTCAATCATGCGAAAGATTTAAACAAACATGTCATCACAAAACCTGATCCTACAATGAACACCAACAAACCAAATTCTCCTCCACAAGCACCACCTGTTCAAATTATTCCGACCAACAATCTTCCTGTCAACAATATTCTATTCGACCCATCCGTAACAAAAAATGCTCTAGCCGACCCTGTTGTAACACAGAATTTCCCATTCGGTTCTGTTTCTATCAAAAACAATGTTCAAGTTGATCCTGTAGTAACAAACACTGTTCCAGTGAAACCGGTTATGTCAAGCAATGTTTCAGTCGACCCAGTAACAATGAACTATGTTCCAGCCAAAACTGTACTAACAAGCAATGGCCCAATTGATCCTTTTGTGAAAAACAATCTCCCAATTGACCCTGTTATGGCAAACAATTTCGTAATTGATCCTGTTGCTACCAACAATGTTCCAAATGATCCTCTTCTGACAAACAATATTGCAGTCGATTCTGTTGTTTACAAAAGCGTCCCAGTTCCCTATAATGTTTCAGTCGATCCTGCTGTGACAAGCAATGTTCCAACCAATCCTGTAGTACAAAACAATGTTCCATCAACACCTGTGCTTGTAAACACTATTCCAGTCGATCCTGTTATAACCAACGAAGTTCCATCTAATCCTAGTGTGGCAAATAGTGTTCCGGTCAGGCCTCTGGCTGCAAACAGTATTCCAGTTGTTTCTGTTTGGACCAACAACGTTCCAAAGGATCCTCTTCAAACAAACAATATACGAGTCGATGCTGTTGTTACCAACAATGTTCCAGTTGTTTCTGCTTTGCCAAATAATGTTCAAGTCGAACCCAATGTGACGTATAATTTTCCAGTCGAGCCTGTTGCGACCAACAATATTCCAGTCGATCTTGCTGCTACAAACAATGTCCAAGTTAGTACTGTTGCTACAAACATTTCAGCATTTGATCCTGCGCCAGTTCAACAGGTTGTAACCAAAAATGTTCAAATCGATCCTGTTGTATATAATAATGCTCTAGTCAATTCTGTGGTAACGAGAAATGGTTCAGTTACAGTCAGTCCTGCCGTGACAAACAATGTTCCAGTTGATCCCGTTGTGGCAAACAATGTTCCAGTTGTTCCTGTAGTGAGAAACCACGTTCCAGTTGATCCTGTTGTGACAAACTATGTTCCAGTTGATCTTACTGTGACAAACCATGTTCCAGTTGATCTTACTGTGACAAACCATGTTCCAGTTGATCCTATTGTAACAAACAATGTCCCTGTTCAATCTATGGTATCCAACAATGTTCCAGTTGGCCCTGTTGTGACAAACCATGTTCCAGTTGATCATGTTGCGACAAACCATGTTCCAGTTGATCCTATTGTAACAAACAATGTCCCTGTTCAATCTGTTGTATCCAACAATTTTCAAGTTGACCCGGTTGGGACCAACAATTATCAAACCGATCTTCTTGTAACAAACAACGCTCCAGTCGACCCAGTTGTGACAAACCATGTTCCAGTCGACCCTGTTGTGACAAACCATGTTTCAGTTGATCCTGTTGCGACAAACCATGTTCCAGTTGATCTTGTTGGGACAAACCATGTTACAGTTGATCCTGTTGGGACAAACCATGTTCCAGTTGATCCTGTTATGACAAACTATGTTCCAATTGAACCTGTTGTGAAAAATAATGTTCCAGTTGATCCTGCTCTGACAAACCATGTTCCAGTTGATCCTGTTGTGACAAACCATGTTCCAGTTAATCCTATTGTGACAAACCATGTTCCAGTTGATCCTGTTGTAACAAACAATGTTCCAGTAGATCCTGTTGTGACAAACCATGTTCCAGTCGATCTTGCTTTGACAAACCATGTTCCTGTTGATCCTGTTGTAACAAACAATGTCCCTGTTCAATCTGTTGTATCCAACAATGTTCAAATTGATCCGGTTGGGACCAACAATTACCAAACCAATCGTGTTGTAACAAACAACGTTCCAGTTGATCCTGTTGTGACAAACCATGTTCCAGTTGATCTTGTTGGAACCAACCATGTTCCAGTGGATCCTGTTGTGACAAATCATGTTCCAGTTGATCCTGTTGTGACAAACCATGTCCCAGTTGATACTTTTGTGACAAACAATGTTCCAGTTGATCCTGTTATGACAAACCATGTATCAGTTAATCCTGTTATGACAAACCTTGTTCCAGTTGATCCTGCTATGACAAACCATGTCCCAGTTGATACTTTTGTGACAAAAAATGTTCTAGTTGATCCTGTTATGATAAACCATGTTCCAGTTAATCCTTTAATAACAAACAATGTTCCTATTGAACCTGTTGTGACTAACAATGTTCCAGTTGGTCCTGCTGTTACAAACCATGTTCGAGTTGATCATGTAGTGACAAACCATGCTCCAGTTGAACCTGTTGTGACAAACCATGTTCCAGTTGATCCTGTTGTGACAAACAATGTTCTTGCTGTGACAAATCATGTTCCAGTTAATCCTGTTGTGACAAACAATGTTCTAGCTGATCCTGTTGTGACAAACAATGTTCTAGCTGATCCTGTTGCGACAAACCATGTTCCAGTTGATCCCGTTGCGACAAACCATGTTCCAGTTGATCCTGTTGTGACAAACCATGTTCCAGTCGACCCTGTTGTTACAAACAGTGTTCCAGTTTTCCCGATTCAACCAAACAATGTTAAAGTCGTTGATCCTGTTTTACCACTAGAAATCACAAATAAAACTTCAGTTTCGTACACTGATCCTGGTGACCCCAGAAAACTCGACAATTCTTTTGTATTGCCAACTCCAGATGTCCCATTTACCCAAAGACAAAGAGACCAATTGCTAGCTTTAAATACCGTAGCTGATATTGTTAACAATACAACGGTGAGTTGTAATGTCATAGATATTAGTTGTTTTTATAAATATATATATTTAATTTGTAATAATTTATTTAAATTTTGGAGGTCACAATATAAAAAGATTTATTTATAATGCCTTGTTTGCATCTTTATTTTCAAATTTCACTGCAGGTTAATGGTAGTATTTCACCGCCAGAAAACCAACAGTCCAGTGTCGCAGTCCAACCAAATGTTAACCAACCTCCCACTGCAACCTACCCCATTGAGAGAGGCCCAATAGAAGCACCAACTAAAGTAAAGCAACAGCTAGTATCACCGTCGCAGACCACTTTTAATAGCCTTAAGCCAGACCATGCGTCAAAGATTTCAATGCTATCAAATACATCGAAAGTTGTTTTATCACCTAATTCGACGTCTAGACACATCAATACAACCCATACAACGTACATTAATAAGTTCAACACAGTGACTAATTCTCCATTGGCAGACGTATTCTCCGTAGGTCAAGGAAAAGTTTTTAATCCGGCCGCTTTAACAGTCAAAGCTTCACATTCATCTGTATCTAACAATCAAGTGACCACAAGCCACAATAACCATTCCGAGTTGTTTCTGCAACAGCACCACAATTCCAGTGTTCCAACTGTCATTACCACTCATAATATGGAGAGGAGTAAACTCAACGTTTCAAACCATAATAGTTCTCGATTTTTAGATGCGGTTGCCCACACACCGGTTAATTCAGTGACTAACACAAGCAGATTAAACTCTAACATCTTAGACTCCCTACTTAAACAAGGTCACCAATTAGATTACATCTTGAAACATACCCGCGATGTTCCAGTCTGGCATTCATATACCCTTTCTAATGGAAGTGTTTTAACATGGATAACCATTGACGCTAACTCGTCTACCAGTCAACAAGTTTTGGATCAAACATCTAATAACAGAGCTACCATCTCAACAGGATCTGCCCTTGGACAAATTCCAACTGGTATTGATCCAGCAAAGCCAACTGAAATTTTCTATCATCCCACCAATACGCAGCCCGTTGCAAAGGCCACTGGCAAATCACAGGCGTCAACGGCCCAAGTTGGTGAACAGACGGTATTTAATGAAACTGGCCTTCTTATCGACCCAGATCTGATTCATTTGGAACCAAACCATTACGCCAATACGTCAACTGCTATTAACAATAAAACTGCTGACAATACCACCTCGAGTTCCAACATTGTAGAAACACCACCAAATGAAGAGAATATACCAACGGAGGCGGGAATAGAACTAGTTAAAGAAGTCGGTATCGTTGCTGACCAGGGTCCCCTACTAAGCTCGTCTTTGGTAGATCCGCCAAAACAAATTACAGAGATGGTGAGTAGCAAGAGTGGACAAGCAGCCATTAAAGTACAAGAATACTCAACTGCGATCGATCACAATAAATTTTCAACTCCTGAAGTAAAGAACCTCAATAGTCAACAGAATGCAGGCGAATTAATCACAATTCTCAAAAATCTTATCCAACGACACCCTACCACTCATCATAAAAATACATATACATCAGCTGAAATCAAAGACTTCAGCAAAAGCATTCCAGAACGATCGCTTTTCAATCCTGCTGATCCAATTGGCAGTACCACGTCACCTTCTGTAAGCACAACAGTGGTTCCAGCAATTTCTACTGATCAAAACATTCATAGCACACCGACCAGTAACAAACTGCTACATATAGATCCAGTTGGTAGAAATACTCAGACATCGATATCATATAATGAACCACCTCTAAACATTACATTGGGAAAAGCTGACAGTGTTTCTAAACCAACCACTCAACCACCTACATCCAATTCATTTAATTCAAAAGATCTTGCCGAGTTGAGAAATATTTTGGAATCAAACGGAATAAAAACAGCAAAGGAGCTAAATAAATTGGTAAGTATACTTTCATTTCGTAAATACATGTATGAAGTAACACGGCAAAATACTGTTCACTCCTGAATGATAACTATCAGTCTAATGTGAACGTTTCGCTTTGGTTTCTACAACACAAATACAAATTTCAGAAAACTGTCGAGAATTGCCAGAACTTGAAATATTCCACTAATCAAAACCATTTGTATTACAGTTGATGAATAAAGGTGAAACAGACAGCAGGCAACAGTTAAATTCTATAGCAGAACATTTTACAAAGACGGACAATAAATGTCCTAGCGATAAACCATGTTTATGGTGTCGTTCTTCTCCAGCATGGAGTTACGTGGATGGTATGTCTGGATGGTGTATGAGAAACTGTAAAACTCAATCCTGTGTTCATTCTAGATGTAAATGTAAATGTGTCAACGCTGATGAATTCTCCACTCTGTTACAAACTATAGCTTCAAGTGATCTTAGAGGAAAATAATTAACAGTGGACTAAGGAAGAATAAAAACAGGAAAATCCAGACGAGGTTCCTCGTCTAAGACGCCATTTAGCCAAAATAAAACCGAGTGATAGATAGCATATTTGTGCTGTTTGAGTTTTATATGAATATGTTGAATGAATGCATGAATGAATATTGTTGAGTCTGATAAATATTATATGAATTCCCCCAAAAATTCATACCTCAAATTGTAACTTATATGCGGAGAGATTTAGAATAATCTAAGGCATTACCTTACAAATAGTTTAACTGTAGCTATCATAGAAGAGTTGATAAGTCATTCGGATTGTAATATAAAATGCGGCCCTGTGCAGGCTATGTATGTCAAATATTTCTCGAAAGCTCAAAGATACGGTCAATACCGCTGTTAGGCAAAATATGCATGCCGCTGACTGTCCTCTTAGACAACCATTAGTACAGCTGGTAGGACGTCAACACCATGTTATTTTGATTGTTAACATATTTTTAGGAAAACAATTATCTGATTGGATAATAAAACCCAATTCAAAAACAGTTTAAGTGACCAATTTCAATAAATCAGATAACTTGAACTTTTAAATCATCAGTTGAGTTTTCGAGAATAAATAACATTTTAATACCGATACCCGACTGCTATCATTGTATGATATTTTTATTTTATATTATTTTGATTTTAATCCATGGTAATTTAGGCTTTGTATATTGAAAAAATTTAATGATTGAGTGCATAATTATGGTAGGTTTTTAGACGTAGCATTTACTTATACTGCCCGAATTTGTCATTTACATATTTATAAGATGTATACTGGACTTTTGTAAAAACTAATATAAGTACTGGTCACTTTAATCGTTTGAACACAATTTTATGGCTAGCAATTACTTTATTAAAGTACTTGCGATGTTTCAACGAAGATACTCTCGACTTTTTCAAGCAATGTTATTGAATCCACCAATTACTAAATGCCACAATTGGTTATAGTTTTTGATGAACATTACCTGTTGTATTATGCGATATTTTTGATTTTATGCTTTTGTCCTAAACCTGTATTTTAAAACACAATACATTTTTTTTTTATCAAAAAATTCTAATAATTCTGTTTTGTCCACAGAACACTTCCTGTATGACTAGCATGTTGCAAAGGGCTTGTAATAAAGAGTAAACTGTGTTCCCGTCTTCTTATCCCAATAATAAAGGATGTCGACTATTCATATACCTCTACCAGAATAATTCCAATGTGATGCTTATAACAAACTGCTATTGGTCAAAACATCTATTAGCCAAATGGACACGAAAATCTCAGACAGAATATTATGTTGCATTATCCCTTTATTGTACTATAGGTTTTTAATTTACTTACTATTAAAAAGTTCACATTCATGTTATATAGGGAAAGAGCCAAAAGGCTGCAAAAATAAATCAATAAATAAAACAAGCATAACAAACCCTATCGATTTAATTTGAAGCGTGGCCTCTGCCAAATGTATTTCGAATCTATCCTATTAAGAGAATTATTGAGTGTTCTTTCGAAATAAAGGGTTTAAAACACTGATATAATGTAAGATAGCTTGCCAGGCAAGGTAATATACGCCCACTGGCAGCATTTATTTCAAATAAAAACTTTTCAGTAAGGTTACAATAAGTGGAATGAATTATTCAACCTACCAACCTATTTTATTCTAGGGTCTCTAGTTTCATTAAAAACTGTCAAGAATTGTACCTAATAACAACTCATTAAATATTTTTCGGTATTTTTATGATTTGCAATAGGGTTCACCCTTAATAATATTTTGATATTTTTAATTCTTAATAAGGCTCATCCTTGGTTGATATTAAACAATTTCAGCGAGTTTTGTCAAAAAGGAATGTTTAGAGTGTTCACAAGCCAAAAGTTGAAAGCGTTTTTGAAAACAGGCGCAATAAATGACACTAAATATTTTTCGATTTATCTGATTTTCAATAGGGTTTATCCTTGTGAGAAAACAAATACTAAAGCCAAGTTTCATCAAAATCCATTCAAAATTGTTCTTTCTAGGGTGTTTGCGAGTTAAATTGAACGCGTTTTCAAAAACAAGGTCAATAACTTGTACTAAATATTTTTCCATTTTCAATAGGGTTCATCCTTGGGAGACAACAAATACTCCAGCCAAGTTACATCAAAATCCATTAAAAATTGTTCTTTCTAGAGTCTTTACAAGCTAAAATTGAACGCGTTTTCAAGAACAAGGGCTATAACTTACACTAAATATATTTCTATTTATTTGATTTATAATAGGGTTCATCCTTGGGTAAAAACAAATACTCAAGCCAAAGTTAATCAAAATCCATTAAGAATAGTTCTTTCTAGAGTGTTTACAAGCTAAAATTGAATGCGTTTTCAAGAACAAGGGCAGTAACTCATACTAAAAATTTTTTCAATTTAGCTGATTTTCAATAGGGTTCATCCTTGAGTTATAACACACTCTCACACCAAGTTTCATCGAAATCCATCAAGAATTGTGCCATGTAGAGTGTTTACGAGGCAAAAATCGAACGCGTTTAAAAGAACAAGGGCACTAATTCATATTAGATATATTTTGATATTTTTAATTTTCAATTAGGCTCATCCCTTGCGATATCCAACAATTTCCGTGAGATTTGTCAACATAGGTCATGAATTGTACCTTCTAGAGTGTTTATTAGCCAAAAAGTTAAACCCGTTTTCAAACACAAGGGCAATAACTGACACTAAATATATTTCGATTTATTTGATTTTCAATAAGGTTCATCCTTGGGTAAAAACAAATACTCAAGCCAAGTTTTATCAAAATCCATTAAGAATTGTTCTTTCTAGAGTGCTTACAAGCTAAAATTGAACGCGTTTTCAAACACAAGGGCAATAACTGATACTAAATATTTTTCGATTTAAATGAATTTCAATAGGGTTCATCCTTAGGTGATTACTCATGCCAAGTTATGTCAAAATTGCTCAAGAATTGTGACTTGTAGAGTGTTTACAAGGCAAAAATCCAACACATTTTATAGAACAAGGGCAATAATTCCTATTAAATATATTTCGATATGTGCTATTTTCAAAAGGGTTCATTCTTTGGTGATATTAAACAATTTCAGCAAGTTTCGTCAAAATCGGTCAATAACTGTGCTTTGTAGAGTGTTTACAAGCTAAAAATTGAACGCGTTTTCAAAAACAAGGGCAATAACTGATATTAATTTTTTTTCGATTTGACTGGTTTTCAATAGGCTTCATCCTTGGGTGATAACAAATACTCAGGCCAAGTTTCATTAAAATCCATTAAAAATTGTTCTCTCAAGAGAGTTTACAAGCTAAAATTGAACGCGTTTTCAAGAACAAGGGCAATAACTCTTACTAAATGTTTTTCGATTTCGCTGATTTTCGATAGGGTTTATCCTTGAGTTATAACATACTCTCACACCAAGTTTCATCAAAATCGGTCAAGAATTGCACTTTGTAGAGTGTTTACGAGCCATTCAAGAACAAGGGTACAAACTCATACTAATCTTTTTCCGATTTCGCTGATTTTCAATAGGGTTCATCCTTGCGTGATCATAAACACTCATATTAAGTTTCATCTAAATCCGTCAAGAATTACACCGTGTAGAGTGTTTACGAGCAATTGTGGACGGACGGACGGACGGACGGACGGACGGACGGACGGACGGACGGACGGACGGACGGACGGACGGATGTGGGTGACGACAATATACGCCCCCCATTTCATGTGGGCGTATAAAAATGATTTCATTACAACAAAATATATTCTTGGTCCGATTGTCTTGCACCCTCCTACTTTTGGAGCCATCAGTGCTCAAGGAGCAAATTCTTATTAGGTCAGGTGAATGAGTGTTATAGCCTTGGGATTTAACTTTTAACATCATCTTTACCTTTCATGATGGATTAGCTCACGACATCAATGGTGTGATTTCTTTCAAGTGAATGATACAAGTACATCAAACCTAAACTTATAATCTTATCAACCATGTATTGGAGTTCAAATCGGGCCGTCATAAATCAAGCAATGTTAACACATTCAATATGATTTTATTGATTCGTTGTCTATTACCCATGGCGCATACCCGGCCTATATCTTACCCCCACTTGATACCACCCGACTTTGATCCTTGGTCACATTCAATTCCCTGAAAAATGTTGCATCCTTGCATTAACCGTTTTCGCAACATTGGCGATTAAAAAAATGTACCTTAGAGTAACATTCTCAATATAGATTATGCTCATAACAAAGGTAGACCTGCAGACTTCCAAGGCACTTAATATTTTATATATACGGAAATTGTGTCAGGAATGGGTATTAGCCTTAAAGAATTGAGTCCTATTCATTAAAACATTAAAAAGGATAGTAAAAGACTTGACCACTTTATATTGTCTGGCTATATGATATTTGGTTTTCCGGAAACAGTAAGTAAATAAATGAAAACATAAAAAATTTCCTGACCTCATAAACAGAAATAGTTGATACTTTGATCGATATAGAGTAATGTCATTTTCATATAAGATGATATATCAATTTTATTTTCAGTTGTTGGCTTAGCCTATTTAAGAAGAATGATGTCAGTAATATTCAAATATTTCCCACGCCATATGTTTTTATTTACTATTATCGGAAGTATCAATCTTACGGTGATCTTACTATGTCCACTTATTAATACCTCAAGGTGGGTCGACATGACATTTTCTTATTGGTATTTAATCAGCTATGATCAATTTTATTTCCGCTCTACAAGATATACCAGGCTGATCTTCAGGTATAATGTGGGTTTGGCTTAATTTTTAATGACAGTTTGCTTTCTGTGTTTTTTTGTAGAATCTGATCCATCTGTTGATTTACTCGACCTAAACGTACCTACAAAATCGAGGTAAGAACAATTCTGGCCCCACTGTGTCAGTACAGAAACTGGGCCTAGTTTCGACTTTCAATGTTTGGTCCTTAACAATGGCTTGGTAGACGCATAATAAAATATTCATAGCACGCTTCAGGTATTAAATTTCAGGATAATTTTGATAGATTGGTGTCATAGTTTTGCTATATCAAACACAATACTCTCTTGTTAACATTACAATATGCCTTACACTTTATTGTCACCTCTTAATTTATAACAAAAGAACATATTTTCAATATCTTTACAGATAATTCCAAATTACCACCCGTAACGTGGATTGTGGTATAGGGTAAATACCAATGATGTTCCAAAAGAACTGCCAAATTGACAAACCCTGTCGCGGAGTTTCATCAGATGTTCTTGAAGAGTGAGCATAACAGTACGTATTTTACAAATCATTTAAAACTTTGGACTTAGAGCTTTAAAAAGATTGAAGAAATACTTTGAGTTATTTAAATATGTCCACCGGTAGAACAATTCAATTTTATTAATTTATGATTGATTTAAACAATATTTATTAATACAAATAAAACATTTTACAAAACAAATTAATACAGGATACAAAGACAAGCCAATAAAGGCTTATATAAGTTTGCTTCCTTGTGGAGTGGAGCATTGTTTAGAAAGATGTACAAAATAAGATATATACAATAATAAGTGAGGATATAAAACAATCAATAAATAAATCAAAGTGAAATAAATTAATTAATAAAAAGAAATAAATATGAAAAATATGTATACTAGTAAATAAATCCGAGAAATGTTACTTTTAATAATAATTATATAAATGAACTAAATAAAAAAAAAAAAAAAAAAAATAAATAAATAAATAAATAAATAAATAAAATAAAAAAACTAAATAAATAAAAAGAATAAATAAATAAATAATAATAATAATAATAATAATAATAATAATAATAATAATAATAATAATAATAATAAATAAGTTAATAAATAAATAGATAGATAAAAAAGAAAAATAAATAAATAAATAAAAAGACCAGTCTCGAAATTTGGTCTCATAGATCGAAGCGTTTCGAGGCCTTGATGAATTGGTGTAATGTTTTGAAGATTCTGACGTTTTCAGTATAACTGAGCTGTTGGTTTCCGTAAAGGAGGCATGAAATATTTTGAAAGTGAATCGGAAGTGTGTGAATTGAATTAGTGCGGCAAGTTGAGTAGTTAGGACACCAAAGTAAAAAATGTTCTGAAGTTTCGAGATCAAGATCACATGAGCAGCGGGGATTGTCATTGACATGCATTAGAAAAGTATGGAAATTTAGATTACTTTTATTGTTACGTAGTCTACAATGAATTATTTGCATCTGACGTTCACCATAGTCAAAGAGCTTTTTGCGGGGCGGAAAAAAGGATTTGTATAGTAATTTTTTGAATTTAGAGACAGAGGGCTGTGACTTGATGTCATTGCTCAATTCATTCCATAATTTAATAGTAGAGGGTAAAAAGGAGGATTGATAGAAGGAAGTTTTGCATCGTATTTGGCGGATCATGTTAGGATTTCTAAGCGAGTAAGATGAATGTTGAGAAGATGAAAAGGGAACTAGAGAAGAAAGATATTGAGGGGCTAGGCTATTTTTCATCTTATAAAATGTAACTAATTTGTGGACTTTCCTACGTATGGAAAGAGAAGATAATCCAGATTCATTGTAAAGGATACTGTGGGATGTACCTCGAGGCAAACCAGTGATTGTTCGGAGAGCATCTAGGTGTAGGTTTTCAAGTTTAGTGGCTAAAAGAATAGAAATATTGTCCCAAACGATGTCAGAATAATCAAATATAGAAAGAATAAATGAGATATACAGGGTGGTGAGAGCTTTACGGGAAAGGCGATATTTAAGGCTTTTTAAACAATTAATCATTTTAGCAGTTTTCTGTATCAAATAATCAATATGGACATCCCATTTACATGTTTTGTTAAAAAATAATCCTAAGTGTTTATGGTTATCAACATCATTTATTGGAGTATTATTGATAATCGGAATTATCGCGCTTGACTTTGATTTTCTGCTAAAGGTAATACCTTCCGTTTTAGTCGGATTGAATTCGACCTTCCATTTTTTTGACCAGATATAAATTTTTGATAAATCATTATTAAGAGTTGAATTTATGATTATGACTTTATAGTGATAAATATGTAGAGACCATAATATAATTGATAAATTATAGAAAGTTTATGGAGATGAAGTATCTATATCCTACGCAAAGGTAATGTCAAATCTATTTTATTGTTTTATATCTTATTGGCCTTTTTGACTTATTGATGTTTTTAATATCCCACATTAAGTTTTAAAAGTACAAATCAACTTGACCGCACTTAATATTTGTTCATTCATTTCATATACGACCAGTAAAAAAAGACAATGCGACGTTCGGAACTTGCAAAATCGATGATTTGTATGAATGAATGAATTGTCGCTTTTACGTAACACCCTTGGATAGTTAGTTACCAACACCTTTAAGTAAATTAACTAGCTTCTTGTATGGAAGGTTTACCTAAATCTGCTTCAGTTTCCGACAGTCACAAGGTTGAGTCTCATTTCACAATTTGTCTTTTGATTTGACATCATATTGAAGCTCATAGAAGGAATTCGTCATTACTCTATACTTTACGTAATCGTCATCAGCTTGCGTTTCTTCCAAAATATTTCAGTTGAGCTAAGAAAGACACGATGAGATACATAAATATCTAATAGAAAGACACACCTTTTGAGTTCCCCGAGTGACATTGTTGAGTAAAAAATTATGATGTACGATTTACTATAGTTGACTTTTATTAGAAAAGCAATTCTTTCTTGTCATCAAATATATGCTATGCACACAAACAATCATATTAACATTCTATCGTTTATATATATCATAAATAAAGGTATGCAGTTATAGGCCTATTGTTAAGGGGTGTTATAGTACACAAACAAGACTTCAATGTTCAAGCGCAGCGCAATCCAAATTAAAAAATATTCAAATGGGGCCAAATGGCCTCGGTTTTTTATTTAAAATATTTATATTACTATCTCCCTTGGACAAGAACAAACTTCTCCAATCTTCAGCATACTTCTTCAGACCGCGGTAAATACTATTTTTTCTATACCAGTCCTTCCAATATACACCTTATTTTGAGATCGAAATAATCTGAAGTTACCTACAGACTTCTTATCAGGATCGTCCACCACCAATAATACCAGCTACCGGTACATAAGTTACAGTATACACTGTGCTATCTCTATCTTAAACATATTTTATTCCGTTTTCAAACGCTCAATGGAAATATCATTGTCTTGTGGTGCCTACCCAATCTGTCCACAAATTAGCCTTTAGTTGCTCTTTTCACTTGTTGCTGGAGAGAAATATCTTCACTTGTCAAGTCAGTGTCATTTACTTTTAACAAGAAAACTAATAATCAAACAATTATCGTTCGTCCATTGATACAAATTATCCCCCTTATCAACACTTTGGGTTCACTGGACTGTGAAATGAAAGGATGATATATGTCATACGTCAGACCGTTTGGTATGTGTTATCAATAACGTCTTAACATTAACAATATCACTGTTATATCATTATAGTTTAGGGATGATTAAAGATATTCCTGGTAGATTTTTAGACCTAATAAGGCAGAAAATAGTTCATGAAATTCTATAAATACCAATTGGCTTTTTTATTTGAAATACAATCTCGTTTTAATATAGTCTTGTTTTCCTGGAATTGTTTGATGAAAATGATAATGAATCTCAGTTAAAAAGTGTCTTTTGTCAATTGTGTTCTGGTTCTGACTTGCATAATGTTTAGTATTTAAGTATCGATGTATAAAGCACATCAATATCAACCAATTTTATTTTTGCTGACCACATACATGTAGTATCTTTAATACAGCGTTTTCAAGTTTTTGATGAACAGTGTGTTAACTTATGCAAGAAGGCAATCAGATGTCGATAATAGGGATGTACATGTAATATGTTTGACATGTTATTAGTATAATAACTAGTACATTAGACCAATCAATCAATCAAACAGATTAATAACCAATCACAGCCATAATCTGTCCACATTTTCAAATTTAACATAATAATCTATCCTATGTGGTCTATATTACACTATGAGGTTTTATTATTTTGGATATATTTTATACATTATCGTAGAAATATCAAATGGACAGAATATTTTACGTGGAAATCCTCGAAATCAATCCAATAATCAGCAGGTCAGTTCCAATTAATTTTCTCTAATTGCCAAATCATAAAGTCTTGTAACTATTTCGTTTACTAATTGGTTATATCCCGCCGCATTTCATTGAGCCGGAAATGCTGAATCTTTGTTTAGGATAGCGACAAACTTCTATAAATCCTTTATATATGAATATAAAATAAGCTCTGTACGAAAATATTAGACATGATTGTGCCACTTGAAAGAGACTATAGACATGAATATACTTTCAAAATGCGTTTTTTTATTTTGCAATTAACTTTCTATTCAATCTATATTTTGTTTTTAATCAGCTAAATTAAATAAGATTACATAACATCAATTATAGTTATTTTTAAAAAAACAACAACTTTTAATCAAAACTAATGCTGTCCTAAATATAATTTTAATTAAAGGTAAAATAGGCCTAAGAAGGAAAATGTTAATTTAACTCAAACTTGGACAATAACAGTTTAAATCCATCAGTGGACTTACCTGGTGTCATAACTATACATCAAAATCCCTCTAAAATCTACAATTCAAGTTAATTGTGAAACTTTTCAATTTGCGAGGGAAATAAAGGGAAATAACTCTAACACCAATTCATATGCCAACTGTTTCAATGTTGATTCACGAAATTCAACCTTCCATAACTTTTTCCAGAAATCTCCTTTAAAACATTCCTATATGTCACATGAAAGCCTGGCAAATACTTAGTTTCTGTACAAAAAAATTTCAATATAGCATGACCATGAAAATTTTGAACTAAACAAAATGTAAATTAACTACTACATTTTATCAACATCCGCTTGACTGTCACCGACACAAAACCAATATTTTTAGAAATAACCTTCCGCCAATTAAATTTCTCATTTATCAGAAATTCTGAAAGAAAATGCAATTTCAGAAATCAAATTCCAAATCTAGACCAAAAATTAATCGAAAATGGACAAAAGAAAGGGAGAAAGAGTGTTTCTAAAATAGCTCGGACTAAATTCGCATTAGCATAATATGATTTTGTGGTCTGAGTCCAAATGTAGGCCTACTTATGATTGCGATTCATTTCCTATCCAAAATTTTAAATCAAGGACAGTTCAATTACCGACACCGTCTCAATATTTCTGCCATGTTTTATTTTTGTCAATTTACTTCGTATAGGGGATCAGCGGGTATATGATACCACAACACCAGGGTAAAATTATATGAGCTACCATACTCGTATGTAAATGTCGATTGAATTAAAATTCACTTAATCCAACTCTTACTAAAAAATTGGCGAGGCGAACAACGGTACTTTGGATTTATTTAATTGCATTTGAATGCATATTCTATAGTTTCGTTTTCTTACAGAGATCAAGAATCATCAATGGACTGAATCGGAACAATAACCTGGTGAATCGCAATGATCGAGGCCAAGATATACCTGGTGGTCAACGACCGACACTGATAAACCAACTGAGAATCTCACAGCGAATCAATGGAGGGTCAAGACAGAACAGTGGCAGGATAGCACAAATCAGTGGTCAAATTGCACAAAACAGTGGTCGGATATTACAGAGCATTGGTCGAATATCACAAAACAATGGCCGGATAACACAGAGAAATGGTCGGATATCACAACATAATGGTGCATTGCGACAAAATATTAGACAGTTTAGACAAAATGGTGATAGGGTGGATCAGACTAACTTACATCAAGACGTAGGTCGGGTGCGACAAAATAATATTTTACGGAGCAGTGGGGGACAACAGCTTAGACAAAGAAACAGTCGAATACAAGATCACAGTAACCAACAAACACAGTATAACGATAGGCTATTGCAACGCGGAAATCAAAATCAGAACAACATTGTACAAAGTCAGAAAAGTCCAAAACAGAATAGCGGACTATTGCTTCCAAATAATGAACTGAAAACATCCCAAGTAAGCGAACAATTCAGAAATAATTCAACAACACAAGGATATGTGAGACGGAATTTAAGGCCTTTGCTTTCAGTGAATACGCTACAAAACTCATCAACGAAACTAGGAGGGATCAAAAGTGATTCGAGATTAAGGAATAATAATCCTAGACCACGTACCGCCATCAACGCTTTAAGGGTTCTGCCTGCAATCAACAAAATTACCACAAACAACAACCATAGAAACAATTTACGGCTTATAAGGAATAATGCTGGTTTAAAAGGTGATAGTGAGGGATTTCTCGAAGATGCATACCCCACACGACAAATTATTGGAGGGCGAAATAAAAATGAAAATTATCAACAACAAAGGCTGCGGTCACAACGACCACAGATGATTAACCGTATTCTCGGAGAACACACAAATCAACAACTGCATAGCGAACAAAAGACTCCGAACAGAAATCTAAGTGTGCTTCCTTATGCCAACCAAATAAATCGAAAGCATATCCAGAATACCCGACGGTCAAACTCTGTAAACCAAATAAATTCAGACCAATATCAAAATGAGCGGCAGATGAATCACCATACATCTCGAGGTATATATAGTCTTACTCCAGACTCCGGAATAGATTATCAAAATCAGGTGCTAGATCAATTACCATCAAGACAGAGCAGTCCCCCTGACACTAACTCACTGCAGGAACCTTCTTTAAGTCAACCAAACCACATGATAGAGCTAACACCCAATGATAGGTTCTTTCCGGGCAAACCATCACCGTTAGGCAGAACAGTTAAACAGTCAACAGGAAATGGCCAATCGCTTCTGGTTAAAGATGTTGGAAACATTCCACATTCACAGTCTCTTGGTGACATTAAAAATGTGGTGCACACAGCCAAAGATAAACGACTGGGAGGCGAAGTAATAAAGTCGCAAAGAGAGATTAATCCTCGGAAACTGCGCAACCGTCCGCGACTAAGAGGTCTTCCTGCAAGCCAAGCTACAAACAGACAAAATCAAAGAAGATTACAATATCGGCTTAGAACGAGACTTAACAGTAGACATCCTCCGTCAAGGTCATCTCCGAGAAGACGTATCCGACAAAGAGGATCAGTCAGTAATATGTTTGGTATGATCGATGTCTTAACTACTCCCATGCCCACTACATGGCAAGAAACAACACTGAATCCAGAACTTCATAAGATCAATTTGGGACACAATAACAGTGTAAGTAATGTTAAATATATTACAGATACATTAATAACTGTAGCTCCTGACCCATACACGATCTTTCAAAATAACAATGACATACATGGCAGATTGAGAATAAGCAAACCTTCACTATTTGAACAGCCCAACCTAACGGAGAGACGAATTACAATGGAAGAAAATGTAAAAGAATTGACTGCACCCAAAGAGATGATACCACTGAACGAAACTTTGAAGACTACGACCAAAATCCCCGACGGTGCAATAGATAGTTTGGATAATGGGACAACCCAGAGCAATATCGAAATGAATACCACTTGGCCTTTATTTCCAGATGTGGTTATTCTCAGAAAGACAGAGGCACTCAATACGCATCCCACACATCCAGTAGTTAACATGGATGTTGCAACTCAAGCTACTGCCAAGAATTTGAATAATTCACCTATCACATCACGAAAATCTATAAGTAAAAAGAAATATGTTTCTAAGAACGTTAAGAAGGCTATCGTAAAGCATTCCTTAAAATCCCAAAGATTAAAAGACAAGGAAACAAATGTAGAAAAAGTCAATGCACCTGCTTCATTTAGTATTCCGTGGATATGGCCAGATTTCCCAGCTTATGATACAGACCAGAAGCCCAATTTATTTGACGAAATTCAGGAAAAATTGTCTTCTTCGACAGTTCCAACGACAAAGGCTCGGACAACAACTCTGATGACAACGACGAAGAAATCATTTTATAAAATCTTAGATTTTGATCCTTTTAAAGATACCAAACTTAAGAAGAAATCTAAACCCAAGTCGAATATTTTAACCGATTTCTTATGGGAGAATCCAATGGAAAGATTGAATTCTCTAACCAACAGTTTTGATATGTATAAACAGTTGGCAGCCGTCAATAATGATTTTGGCCTCACACCAAATGCATTCGCCACGGACAATACTCGTATACCGCCTCCACCACCGTTTAAACCACCAGTAATCCACAAGAAGAAGTCTAAAATACTGAGAGGGCAAGAAATCAAATATTCAACATTTGGTAACATTTACCTAACTGGTGGAAGCGCGGGAATGAAGATTAAAACTATTGACGTGAGTTCTCTTTTGAAGAAAAAAAGTAAAACAGATACCAAGATAGCTCAACCTAAGGCATCACCAACCTCCCCGAACATAAAGATAGACGCTATATCGAAATTCCCAAATATAGTTAAAATTCCAACTAAACCGTTGGCAGTTTACACTACAAATCTACCCACAACTCGTCATCCAACTACGATTGTTACCACTCCTTCTCCAATACAAATTAGCCTGATTAAAACAACCAAGAAACCAGTACTTACAACCCAATCCACAACCAGAATAGCAACAATGAAGCCTACGACTTCAAAACCAACAACGAAAATGATCACGTCTGCACCAGCACAAACAAACCCAATTATTTCAACACTATTGCCGACCACTCAAATAGTTAATCGGACAAAACACGAAGAAAATGTGAAAGCAGAATTGGCAAAAATAGACGAAATTATCAAAGACTCTCTTCTGACAGGTTATATAAGAACTGGATTGCAAGGAATCAAATCATCTAAAGGAAAGAATATTGAGATCGATAGTCTGCCAATGAGGACAACAGAAGAATCCATTCCATCCAACCCTACTACAAGGCAACCAACCACTCCTATTAAAGAAAAGACTACTACTCAGTCATCTTCTGGTATCACTGGAAAACCAAGTTACAAGTTAAATGATGTGAAATTATCTGAAAATTCTAACACAAGTTTAGTTCGAAGCTCTCTAGATCTGATGACAGAACACGCCACACAACGACCTTCCGATATCACACATTCTCGCAATCAGAAAGGAAACACAAATTCTAACAAAAATAACCAAGTTGTCAAGAAACAAAAGTCAACTTTTGTGGGAAGCCAACCGTTAGAAGCAAATAAGACAAGGACACGTATGATATCAAAACTCCAAAATACCACAACCATAGTTAAGGCCACGCTGGCCTCTCAAAATACCATACATTCTACGACGAATACCATACCATCTTTCAACAAATCTGAAATCATTCAGGAGGTACAAGAGGAATTGCTGAAAAATAGTTCTTATGTGGATGCACTGGTCGAAAACTATATTTTTAGACACCTAATATCACCCCAGGAAGACCCATTTTCTGCCCTTCTGGAGTCGAATGGTCAACTTCCAACAGTAAATCTTAAATCATTCGGGATAACAAGCGAAAACGTTCAGACACTTTCACAGGGATTAAAGATCACAGAGATACCTCGAACAACAGAAGCTTACAGTACATTGAGCACAGTACAAAATATCAATACACTTAATTCGATTTATGACAACAGTAAAGATCAAAATAGAACACAGAGAAAAGAGATGACACCAAGTTATAGAATATATACCACAGAACCAACTCAGAGCTCTAGTTCACAATCACTAGCAACTACATTGACTCCAGAAAGGACCACTATATCGTACATGGATAAAGAAATATTCAGGTTACTTTCTCATGACATAAATTCTTTTATGAAATCCCCTCAAATACCAAAGGATATTTGGCATCAGGGTGAGAAAAATCAAACAACCACTACAACAACAATTAAACCTACCACAACACATGTCAAACCTACCACAACAACTTTCAAAACAACAGCTGTCAAGCCAATAACAACAACAGTAAGATCAAAAGCAACAAATGTCAAACCTTCCATAACACCCGTCAAACATACTACATCAACTGTCAAACCTGCCACAATTATTAAACGAACCATCACAACTGTCAAAGCAACAACAAAAACTTTCAAACATACTACACCAACTGTCAAAGCTACAACAAAAACTGTCAAACCTGCCACAACAAGTGTCCAACCAATCACAACAACTGCCAAGCCAACAACAACAACTGTCAAACCTGCCACAACAAGTGTCCAACCAATCACAACAACTGTCAAGCCAACAACAACAACTGTCAAACCTGCCACAACAATTGTCCAACCAATCACAACAACTGTCAAGCAAACCACAAGAACTGTCAAACCTACCTCAACAACTGTCAAACCTACCACATCAACAGTTAAACCAACCACAACACCTGTCAAACCTACCGTAACAACTGTCCAGCCTACCACAACAACTGTCAAACCTACCTCAACAACTGTCATAACAACCACAACACCTTTAAAACCTTCCACAAACATTCTCAAAGCAACGACAAGATCCAGAATCGCGATAACATCATTAACTATGACCCAGCGTCCATCAACGAAAACCACCAGCGTGGGAAATGTTAAACCAACAACAAACACTTTTGAAAATGAAAATGTAAAAGAAGAAAAGCTTTTTAATAGGTTGAAATCACTAATTCAAAACTTATTCTCATCAATTTCTACAGAGCCCGGAGTAACAGCTAAACCCAATTCAGAAAAACAAACCGTTATATCTACAACCACAAGCATGGCAACCGCGTTAGACACCAGTACACCGTCTTTTGTTTCAACTACAAAACCATATCAAACGGAACATACCACGCAAATAAAACAGCCCATAACTCTAACTCTTAAAACCACATTAACACCAACAACCGAAACTACGGAAGTGCCAAAGAGCAGTTCAACAATCCGTACAACCACAAGCCCTACAACTCAAAAGACTTTTCAGACCACCACAACAAGACCAAAAGTTAATTCCGATGAAGCCCTTTATAAGAAACTTTATGACGATCTATTCTCAAAAATGTTTGCAAAGTCTCACAATCCACTAATGCATCATCAAATGGTTCCATTTATTCCGGGTTCTGGATCTTTATCTCCTTGGCTTATTCAAGGCAGGAATAATGTTCCACCACAATTGTTACCACCTCAGTTTCATTTAAATGGGCAACAAGTTCCATATCCAGCTAACTTTAATTCTTGGCAAGACATCCATCATTCTAGCCTACTGGGCAGAGGAATTTCCTCAAATGAATTCTGGGATAGATCATTAAATCAAAATCCTTTTCATCTATCGAATAAACTTCGTCGTGGTTCATTTGATACGTCTTCTAATTTCGAACAGAATTTACCACAGAACATAAATTCCATGTCAAATAATCGCTCAGCCAATATAGTTAATATAGAAAACCTAGAAAGAAAAGGCACACGCCTCATCAAATCTAAAAGTATAACAAATCCTTCTCCGGAAGTCACGACTTTCGTTCCTATTCAACAAAGCCATTTGTTCAACACACCAAATAAACAAGATGATTTTACGAGAACCACAACCAGACCAGAAAAGACGCCCTCAATTCTACTCATATCTCAGGATTCATCATATTCCCGGACAGTGACCCCCTCTATTAGTTCACTATCAATTACCAAAGATCCAATACATAGCAAAACACATAAGACCCACAGGCAGAACTTAGAATCTACTACTGTTAGCTCGACGAATAAAGACGGCCATATCAAAACAGACAAGACCCACAGGCAGAACTTAGAATCTACTACTGTTAGCTCGACGAATAAAGACGGCCATATCAAAACAGACCAATCAAATCATCATAATATTAGGGACCATATAATCAAAAGAGTCAACACAGACCACGTGTCAGGACATAATCAAACAGATCAGATCGCTGTCTTTCGTGAACACCCAGTTAAGCTTTCTAACAAATCAAAGCAGAGCAAAACAACCATTGGCCCTACCACAGTTAGTTCTCGTCATCACGCAACATCAACAGTGAAATTGACCAACACCCCCGAGAAACCGCTTCCCACGGTTGTGGATCTTTTCAATTCTACGGGTGATGTTTCCACAGAAAATCCGAATAAAACCAATGAAGTTGAATTTGCATTTAAGGGAGAAACAACTGAGCAACCGATCATTTTTAGCTCTACACAATCTATCGCTGTTGGTCCAGAATTCAAATCAACAACGGAGGATCCATCGTATCACACAAGTGAACCTCTTCAACAGAATGAGAATACTATGGATGGGTTCTTAAGTGATCACACAACGACAAACATTTTAAAAATCAATCAAAAAGTTAAGTCCACCGCAATGCCCGCTGTAGAACAATCAAGTATCAATGTTCTGGGTAACCACCAAAATACTGTGATGTCAAAGAATCATCAACATCATCTTTCAGATCTGTCTCACCAGGTTAACAGCAGTATTACTTCTACTCCAAATCACGATAAAGCATTGAGTAATGAGGTGTCCGATCTTGCCCTGATTAACCAGATGATAAGGAGTCTGATTGGATCAAACGAGACTCTTGATGGACTGTTACAATCAGAACCAAATGTAACTCATACAGACGATCTTCTCTCTCCGCATACTGTACCAGAAAATCGTTTCGTTAACCAAAGCATTCACAGACAAAACGTAGATGGTCCTATAAAGCAATTGGCAACAACGCCTAAAACAGAAAATCACCGATTTCACAAGCCTGCATCTAATCCGTTTATCTTTCATAATCGCCAAAATACACGACATAATCTGCAATTCTTGTCAACTACTATACCACCAACTCAGAGAGCCAATCCATTTTTACGGCATGTACCAAACATTGATCCGAAATTTACTTTTGTACCACATAATAGTGTAAAAATCGATCTTCAACATCCAGCCCAAAGGAAAAACCCATTTTTAAATAGAGCACCCACAATCAATCCCCTATTTTCATTCAATAATAGACCCGAAACAAACCAAAACATTCCTCCAAATCAAAACTTTGTTACAAAAGATGCAATCATGAAAAAATTTATGGAAAAGAAAGTGAGCAATTCACGTGACTCTCAACTGGTACCTGATGCAACTGGGTCTCTAGCGAATCATATTCCCAGTGATTCTAATTCAATTCTTCAAAGGGTGTTGATGAAAACTTTAGTTGAATTGGACAAAGGTCGTGTGGATCCTATAAGAAACGTTCATAGAGGACACAATTTCGCGGGTAGCCCGAAGGTCCAACTTTCAACCAGGACGACTACTACGACAACGACCGGTCCATCAATAGAGGAAGGTGGAGCAACCACGGAGGAACCAGGTGAATCAACAACTTTGAACCTTCAAGATATCGAAATTGGTGATATACAACCAACATTCCCGCCAAATTCTACCGTACCACCAGGTGGTGAATGGGAGGAGTACTATTACTATTACTGATGGCTATAACAAAGAATGGTATTGGTGTATCTGGAAATAGAACTATAAGGACGATTTTATATATGAGGCAACTGAATTCAATGGTCTAATTGTATTGTCGTTAAAGTGTGTATAATATATTTTTTTAATAAAATATTTGCAAATTTACTTTTCTTAGGTACTTTATTAATGTTAGCTACACAGCCTAGATATATCTAATTTATATAGTCCTTATCAAATATAGTATAGCAAAAAAAAATAAAAAATCATAGGTATAGGCTATCTGGATAATCTGAAGAAATAATTATGAAAAAGAAATTGATTAGGGCAAGGATATAAATTTAAAATTTAACAGAAATGAAGTGGGCGCAAAAGTTTTCTCGGGGCCTCCGTACGATCGCTTGCGCAGTCTCATCTATAAAAAATAAGTGAGCCTTTCATGCTACATTCCTCGCTAATGACATTTTTTACAACCAAATGTCGATTAAAACTGTCGATTTGCCTTCAATAAGTAGACTATAATATAATGCGTAGAATGGATCAATATAAATGGATTTGTCTGTGTAGATTTGTCAATAGCACAGTTTTCACTCAGAATTTTTTCTATATTTTGAATAACTTTCATAATGATAAAAACTGTATGCGTCTGAGAATTAAATTACGTACAGATTTAAATAGAAAAAGAATAGACATACAGTTAAATGTCAATAACTCTCTTTTTGTATTAATACTCTGATGATCAGGCAATCTTGACTTGATTTTATCGACTGCTTCGATTAATAATATTCCTGTCAATTTCTGATAATCAACCAGTAGATATTGTAATCATTAGAGAGACAATATCACCGACTGTAGTATTCTGCTGATCTTTATATCATCTAAATATTTCTCAAATGTTCATAATAAAAACGTCAATTAAATCATTCAAATGTGAAAATCAATCAATAATTCATCGAGGAACATATACTGATCAATAGTCAGCTGGGGAGATCATGGCAGCTGGACTCTATGGAATGTGAACGCATAAATTGTAGAAGAGGAAATGTATCTTTCGTTTCCTAATATTTATTTTTCATCTTCCCTGCATTCCCTTTTTTCCTTTCATATTCAAATTTTACCACCCTGGTAGTAGGTGGTGTTGTTGTACTGGTAGAAGGTGATGTGGTTGAGTTGTGTTGTTGGACTGGCAGTAGATGATGTTGCTGGACTAGTATTAAAGGGGTGGATGCTGGAAGATATAGGTGATACTGTTTGACTAGCAGCAGATGGGGATGTTGTTGGACTGATAGTAGGTGACGTTGTTAGATGTCATTGTTGGACTGGTAGTAAGTGGTGTTGTTGGGCTGGTAGTAAACGATGTTGTTGAACTAGTATTAGTATTAGTATTCACTAGAATATCTAGGTGATGCTGTTTGACTGGTAACAGATGGTGTAGTAGGACTTGTAGTAGGTTATGTGGTTTGACTAGTAGTAGGTGACGTTGTTGGACTAGTAGAAGGTGTTTTGGACTGGTATTAGATGGAGTTGAAGGGCTGATAGTGGGTGATTTATTTGGCTGGTAGTAAACGATTTTGTTGGTCCAGTATTAAAGCGGTTGGAGAACTGGAAGATCTAGGTGATGCTGTTTGACTGGTAACAGATGGTGTAGTAGGACTGGTAGTAGGTGATGTGGTTTGACTAGTAAAATGTGTTTTTGGACTGGTATTAGATGAAGTTGTAGGGCTGATAGTAGATGATTTCTTTGGACTGGTAGTAAATGCTTTGTTTGTCTGGTAGATGATGATGTGTTTAGGACTGGAAGTTGGTGATGTTGTGGACTAGTATTATTGGGGCTGTTGTACTGATGGTAGGTGATGTTTTTGAACTTGCATAAGGTGATGTTGTTTGACTGGTATTAGGGGGAGTTAGTGTACTGAAGGTAGAGAAGGTGGTTAGAGTGGCAGTAATAGATTTTGTCTAACAGTTAGTAGGAGATATGTTTGACTAGTAGTAAGGATCTTGGAGAACTTGTAGTAGGAGTTGTTGATGAACTCGTTTTTAGGGAGGATATTGGGCTTATGTTATCTTATGCACCAAAGAAACGTCACTAGGCACATGGACTTGTAGGAGGTAGTAAGAGATTTTGTTGGACTGGTAGTAACGGATTTTGCTGGACTGGTAGTAGTGAATGTTGTTGAACTGGTATCATCAGACATTGTTCGACTTATATTATGGGATATTGTTGGACTGGAAGTTGATGTTTGGCTGGTAGTAACAGGTGTTGTTTGACTTGTATCAACTGATGTTGTTGGGCTGTTAGAATGGTATATTCCTGGACTGGTAGTAACAGATGTTGTTTGACAGGTATCAATGACTAAAAGATAGAATCTCTATATAAGACCATATATCCATAAAACTAAGTAAGTATCGAAAACGCTTCTAACTGTATTTCAAATTTACTTTTTTACTTTTGAGGACTTATCTGGTGAAACAAAGACTCATGTTGGCCATGTTTAAAATTTTCTGGTTCTCTTTTGTTTTGTTTCTTATTAATCCTAAGAGGTAGTAAACCTTTAATATTTATAATAGAGTTTCGCTCCACTCGTTTCTTCTTCACTGTGTCTGTTATGTATTTCGATAGGGTAACGCAATAGGTAGGTTTCGCATTATTGTAGACTCCCTAATTCACATTCTTTATCATTTTTTTAATTTTTAATTACAATTTTTTATTATCATATCGTAGGTTCTACTTGGATATTTACTTCTACTTGGCGATTATAAGGTATAATATTTTCTCTAAACATTATTAGGGGTAGACGGGTATAAAGGTAGTCTATTATCCAATTGAGGTCGACCTCTTTTCCCTTGCAAATACATTACAGGTATGTTACGGTATTACATTGAACGTCTTAGCTTACACATTGCTAGACATAGTTTTACAAAGGAAGGCTCGACGTGTTATTCATCTTTATGAATTGAAACCTCTTTTCTTTCATATACCTATGATAAAGTCTACCTCGAGGTACAGATTATGGATATCTATGTACATGTACATGTATTGTGTAATTAATTCAAAAATGTGTCTCTTTTACTACCTTTTAAGGATTGTAAATATAATTATTGGAAGTCTTAATAAAATTCGATATCCTTTTCATTCTTTCAACCTGATATAGAAAATATTCTTAAGGCAGGTAAATATTGGTTATTGAATTACACGTAGTGTTTTCATAAAAACCCTTAATAATCTTCAGGGTGTGTATTGTCTCTTGTTTTCTTGTGGTTTATACCGTTATATTTTGCCAATGTAATAATGCTCCTGGGTTATTTGTATAGTTGCTATAGTGAAATCAATGCACAGTATAGGCCTATTTAATGATGATGGTTGTTACATTTATTATTGATAACTAGAAACGATTTGAATTTCAAAATTCAGTAAGTAGTATATAGTATATTATCATATGAATCTATGTATTATTCTTTGCAGTAAGTATGTGTACATGACAGTAGTGTGTGTTGTTTGTTACTCGACTAGGCTGTAAAAAACTACCATAACAAGTGAGTATTTCATGCCTCCCTGAACATGCCCGTATTTCAATTATAATACTTAGTAATCAGATTATATACATAAAAACAGTTTGGTTTGGTTTATTCTTTATTCCGTGAGGATTTATGTAAAAATGAAATGAATTGGTTTAATAAGTCTATGGTCTACTTCATCCACATTGTTGGTTTTAAGATGCCAACAACGCAATACAGTTTGTAATGAGGTAACAGCGAGACGCTTTATTGTCCCGTCTAAGCAACTCGGTGCTTTTTCATGTCGATCCCCTTCTATTCTTTGAGAGAAAAGAAACCAGACTGAAACACCCGGTGGTATATTTCGGGCTCTTCCTAGTTCGGTCTGTACTTGTATTTTATCAACAAAGTACAGTTATTGCTCCATCATGCGAAATGGATATAAAATTAAATCATAAAAAAATAGTTTTCTAATATCTGATGTAACTAGGGTGTGTCAAAACAAATAGGGCCTATCCATGGTTTTGATTCATCTTTAGATACGCGTGATGAAATTTATATACAATTATCAATGGGACTGATACCTTCTGACCGAGAATTAATAAAGTTTCACTAACGTTAAGGGTCTACAAAAATAATTGGAAGTTACGCAGATAGGTTTAGTGTCAATATAACATGAACACTAAGTTACCTCCCGTTCCCAAACATAAATCGGCCTTTTATGTAAAAGAGATTATTGGCTTAGTTTAACAACTGATTATTTCAACAATTTTAATCTAAGTGAAAAGAATAACACCATTATTATCTTATTAATTTTGATTGTATTCGAGGATATATTTAACTGTTTCCATGGAAGCCTTATATCCAAAGTAACTTTAAAATGGTTAATATTTTGGGAGGACTTCAGTAGGAATGTCTCAGTTTTTATGCAAACATTGTTTATTAGATGTTAGCTGCAGTAATTTGTTTCGTTAATAATGTTGTGAAGATAATTATTCTGAAAGTGTTTATAGTAGGTATAATCTTTGTTCATTAAACTTTATTCACATATCCTTGGGTCAAGGTGTCGTGGATGGTTGTGTTTGTAGCTGAACAGAATGTTTGGAACATTTTGGATACAAAAAAAAGATTGTATACAAGTGGGTATATTTTTGCAAAACATCTATTCTAAAAACTAGAAACAGTTTACGGAATTTTTAAGTGGTGGTCGGAGTGTATTGATTTATGAAAACGATTGAATGTATCCCGAAGCAAGTTGGATTGTGATATCACTATCGGACTATCGGATCATATGTTTTTATTGGCAGGTCATATCACAACAATTAAAGCGTGTAAATAATAAATGACGCTGTTCGCGATACATACACCTGACACGTCATGTATACCCATTGATTGTGTAGGGCTGTATAAAAAATATATGGGTATAGATATATAGGTATATAAAGGAAGCAGATGGTACAATTGGATTGTCAGCTATAGGCCTTATATAATTTATATTGTATATTTCTATTTAAGTTTTGATTTAAGCTGATGCGGACATTCACTTTTCATCTACCAACCATGGAATTTTACTAACCATCTTGCTTACACTTTCCAATCTTACATTTCCTCGTTGGGATTTTCTCCTCCGAGACTTATTATAACGCGTTTAGATTAAGATTTAATTTAGATATATTCAATATTATAGATAAGGCTAGGAATTTAAATTAATAATTCTAATTTGCAATTATTTCCAGCTATTTGCGAACATCTGCTGTCCTAGTCGTTATTGCACTTTTTGGAGAGCACGTTTATGCGCCTTTTCACATGGATGCTCTGTGATTTATAGGCTGGTGATTTTACCATGATGGTCTATATAACCAAATTTTCTTTTTTATGATATGTCATTTAGTTGTACTTCTGGTTCTTCTGTTTTTAGTAAGATAAGACGTATAAATAATGGTGTTTGTGACTTGGACCACACCTTATGTTTTAAAGAAACGCCATTGGGCGTAAACTTCAAAATTCATCTCATTTTGTTTTTTTTTTCCATTTCAGATGTAATATGAAGAAAGAAGATCGTAAACTATCGAATATCTTAAAATATGGAGATACATGGAATGAAATCTTTTTTCAATTTAATAGTTTTTGCTGTGTGTTTATTTATTTTACTCAGTGTCATTGGAATTCTAAGCTCGTATAACAGTAAAAGTAAAATGGCGGATAGTACGCATAATGCCGACTTCCGAAAAAAACGAGAAATGGATGACTATACTAATATCAAGAATTCGAACTATTCTGTGAAAATGCCTTCAGAGAACCAGTTTGTGAAATCCGTGACTCATCATAATATCAACAAAAAATATATTTTATTTAAAAAGAACGAAACCAACATAGTCCAGAATTCCAAAATCGATGTGCACAAAAAATTGATTATAAATCGAAAATTAAAGAATGCCAAAGATCATTCGCATACGAAAATATACAAACCAGAGATAAAATTACCAAAGATCTCAGAAAGGGTTTGCATGCCAAACCAACGAGGTTAAAAAAGCCTGAAAACACATCAATTACAACGAAATCTGGTGCTGAACAATCAGAATTAAAGCCAAGACATAGAGATAAACATGTTAATGATGCTGCTGTGAAATCTGCCAAAAAAGATTTGGATGTGTCTGTAAATAAACCTCTAATGGTAAAACTCAATTTAACAATGGAAGACAAAGATAGACATTTCATTTCACAATTGAAACGCGAAGTACAAAATAATAATAGTAATGTTCGTAAAAGGAATCGAACAATAGATATGATCGGTGTGAATAGTGAAAAATCACAAACACTTTTCTTTAGACAGAACAAGAAAATACTACTTGTTACCACACCCAGATACAGGGACAACATAATTATTAGTAGGCCCAATTCACATAATAGCCATAGATCGACTGGCAAGGGGATTGATAGTATATCGAAGGTTATTGGTGATAAAAAAATAATGACAAAAGGTGATAGGAAATATAGTTCAACTGTTACTTTACCAACTACATAAATTATAGGACAGCAAATAATATCTTCATACATCAAACATAAAAGTGGTGAAATCAAGTCTACGGTGGCTCAAATTTATTTTGAATTAAAAACTTTATTTTCCACCTAGGTGAAAAGTGGGTGAAAAGTCTGGTAGTTTTTGTTGAAAAACTTTTTTTTTCCACCTTGGTGAAAACTATTTTCACCTAGGTGAAAAGTGGGTGAAAAGTCTGGTAGTTTTTATTTAAAAACCTTTATTTTCCACCATGGTGAAAACTGATTTCACCCTATAGGTGAAAAGTGGGTGGAAAGTCTGGTAGTTTTTATTTAAAATCTTTAAGTGGGTGTAAAGTCTAGTAGTTTTTAGTTAAAAAACTTTATTTAAATAAAAAATACCAGACTTTTTACCCACTTTCACCTAGGTGAAAACATGAAAATGTAGGTAGCATATTTTCATAATAGGTATCCCTATAGGCCAACACGTATTATTGGGATGTCATTATATTCAGTTAATTTTTAAATGAACGCTTAGATCTGAGATCTCGAAATTAACAGAGTAACGCGAAATATTCCTCGATTTGTTCGTGAAACTTGTCACTTTGGGTGTAGTTTCAAGGAGGTTATTCAAACAAATTTATGTAGGAACTATTGCTAAATTTCTCAATCTCAAAATATCATCACCCCACCTCCTTTATGTTTGCTGCTGCATAAGTGATTATATGCATATTGCTTCTTGGTCAGAAAAAGCTCAGGGATCAGGGCTGGTTACAAAGAAGAGATCAACACGTTCTCTATTGAGTGAATTACATCTTAGAGACTTCGAAATGTGTTCATGCATGAATGTAACTTCCGTACATGTTTTATTGGCTTCTAAAATCAATGAGAACAATACACAGTTATTACCATGAACTGCTCATGTTTTCCGTATGAGCCGCCATTGTAAAAGCCACATGATGCTGATATTAAAGATTTAAAAATATTGGTAATATTGCTTTGGAATTTGAAACTAAACCTTTGAACAAAGCCTAACATTCATTGTTCTTGGGAAAGTCGTCCGAAGGATTTAACATTTTGTCCGCGAGCAATCATACACGTGTTCTTTCTGACTAAAATGAATCTTCCGATGGTTGTTTACGACACCTTTCAGCCTAATACTAAAGTTTCCCTTGGAATTTGGGAGACAGTTCCTTCCTCTGGAGAGACGAAGGATTGTCTTTCACACTCCTGTAGTATCGTTTTATCATATCTCGAACATAAGGTTGTCCTGGTGCTTTCATTAAATGTAGATCATCCAATTTCTTCAGGCAGGTGTCACTGGCTGTGCCATAAGTAATACCATGCACCATGGCCCAATTACTAAACGAACCAATGACTCATTATGACTTACCGTTATATATCTCAGCTGAAACAGTGACGTTATGAGTAAGGGCTACCTCACACGTCAGTGAGTTCGTCACTCGTCACTCCGTCAATGAGTTCGCCACTCGGTCAGAGGTGTCGATTAATACGTCGATGCTACCGTACAATTTTCTAACCTTTGTTATTAATAAGTTCTTAAATAAAAAACCAAATTTTTACGTAGAATTTGAATCAAAACGTCAATAAGTCATGCAAAAAAACGATGTATTTTCCCCCCGTACAAATTGTGAAATAACACATACTGACATATAAGGTAACCCTGGAAAGAAAGGAGAGAAATTTGTCCGTCATTCGCTTTCGTAATCCGTCAATGAGTTCGCAACTCTCGTCAATGAGCCCGTCACTCCTTCACTTGAATGGTTGAATGACGGATTCAGCGAAGTGGCAGATTTCAAGAGCGAATGACGGACAGATTCCTCTCCTTTCTTTCCAGGGCTACCTCATACGTCAGTGAGTCCGTCACTCACGTCAATGAGCCCGTCACTTGAAGGGTTGAATGGCGGATTCAGCGGATTTCAAGAGCTTCCCACTCACGTCAATGAGCCCGTCATTTACGTCAGTGAGTCCGTCACTCCGTCAAAGGTTGAATGGCGGATAACTAGAGCGAATGACGGACAGATTCCTCTACTTTTTTTTTGTTAGTACGTCAGTGAGCCCGTCCCTCCGACAACGAGTTCGCCACTCACGTCCATGAACCTGTCACTCCGTCAATGAGTTCGCCACTCACGTCAATGAGTCCGTTATTTACGTCAGTGAGCCCGTCATTTCGTCAATGAGTTCGCCACTCACGTCAATGATTCCGTTATTCACGTTAGTGAGCCCGTCACTCCGTCATTGGATTGGTTGAATGACGGATTCAGCGAAGCGGCGGATTTCAAGAAATGAAAAATGAAATGAATGGAGTTTTACGTCATACTCTTCTGCACCTTATGGGCTAATGAAGACGGGCAACGCCAAGTAGTGTGCATTGAGGGAAATTTTGCCGGGACAGCGGCATAAGCCTTCTCTTTTTGCGATTTCCAAACGTCGAGGGATCTTTAACGTGCACAGCCTGTAGCACACGGGGCCTCGGTTTATTGTCCCATCCGAACGAGTAGACGCTTTTTCCATGTCAGTCCCTCCGACCTGCATCACTGACAAGGGGAAACCGGGTTGAAAAATCCGAAAGTCCATCTCGACCTTTGCCGGGATTGAACCCTGGACCTTCAGGTTAGCGAGCAAGTGTCTAACCCACTGAGCCACTGCGGCTCCTGGCGGATTTCAAGAGCGAAAGACAGATTCATGTACTTTCTAGGGCAACCTCATACGTTATTATGTGAACGAGTTAGCTTCTCCGTCTATTTGATTACTAGGTGACGGATTGAGCCAATGACGCATTATTTCGTTTTCTTTTAAAGATACGCTAGTATTCCTTACTTTGTAAGGTAGCATTGACGTAAGTCTTTGTAAGAATTTCGTTTTGAGTTCTTTTTGTGATTATATTTCATTAATATTTCTGTTTTTGATCGGTAGCATTGACGATTGACGGAGTGACGGGGTAACGGATGAGGTAGAATTGATTGGAGGTTTATTGTGACCTGTCCACTTACAGCTACACAAGGTAGTGCAAACTTATCCTCGATGGTCATGCTTCGCACACGAAGAATTTAGAAGCTATAAATTTCGAAAGAGATAATTGGATCATTATGCTCAGTCTACCTACCCACTGTAACCATCGTATGCAGCCATTAGATAGAACATTCTACAAATCGTTGATGAGTTACTATAACAAAGCTTGCGATAGATGGATTAGAACGCAGAAGACAGCTATAACCGTTCAACAGGTAGCTCGCCTTTTTGGGGAAGCTTATGTTCAAGCAGCTACCATGTCCAATGCCTTGAACGGGTTCCTGTGCACTGGTTTATGGTCTTGTAACAGGAGTATATTTACGGATGCTGACTATGCTGCATCAGAACGATTTGTTTATGATGAAAAGAATGCAGAATCAAGCTTCAACCGCATGCCGCCAAATACTGCTATTCAAGATGTAACTGTCCAGTTAAATACACCTTTCTCAATGAACCCAACCGAACCCATGCCATCAACATCGGAGGGAGTTAATATCACACCATCAGAAAAACATCCTCATCAACTGGAACCAAATTTAAACCAAAGTATGCAGAATGCAGAATCAAGCTTCAACCGCATGCCCCCAAGTACTGCTATTCAAGATGTAGCTGTCCAGTTAAATACACCTTTCTCAATGAACCCAACCGAACTCATGCCATCAACATCGGAGGGAGTTAATATCACACCATCAGAAAAACATCCTCATCAACTGGAGCCAAATTTAAACCAGACTTCATCGCTCGTTGTACCTCTACAATCCGATACATTACCAGGTACTCTTTCTGTAATTAAAACCTCTCCAGATGGACGTTGTTTTTTTCGATCCATAGTTACGAGTGGGGCTGTTGATTTACAAGAAGCTGAAAGAGACCAACATGGAAGGATACACGGCCCAGTTTTATATACTGAAGAAACTAGTGCTGCAGATGACCTCCTATCTCGGGTAATTGTCTACATACTATCAAATGTTAAAGAGTATGGATGCTATGATGAGCAAACTATTAACGCCGATCTTCCAAACAGTATACACTCTTCAGTCCGCGATAGGATATTTGCTATGGCATCACCTACAGAGATGATTGGCGAATTGGAGATAGTAGCTACATCTAAGGTCATTGGAAAAGCGATTCACATCATCATTGACGAAACAAAAACCTTGAAATATGTTGAAAGTAATAGTACTCCAGTAATTTTGACTTACACAAGACTTGGTGAGAACACGGGCCACTGTGACTGCCTTGTTCGGCAAGAAATAAAGAGTCAAGCAATGGATGGATATATTACCCCGGCGATGATATCTCCAATAACAAAAATATCTAAACGACATAGCAACAGAACAGCTAAACCAGAAGTTCTGACAGACAGTCCTTACAGAAATCAGCTGGCTGTAAATTTAGAAAAATCAAAAAAATCATTGAAAAAATCAGTGAAACGAAAACTCCAAACTGTATTTCCGAGTCAAATAAAAGAAAAAAATCAGAAAAATGGATGCAGACCACGACGAACCACTCAAAATAATACATGTACCAGAATTAGTGAAAATGAGAACACTATCGATGACTTAGATGAAGATCCTTGGTTTTGTGTAATCTGTGATGAAGAAAGGAAGGAAGAGATGGTGAGGTGTATATTTTGTGCTACTTGGGTACATACAAGTTGTGCAGGGGGATTGGATCCAAACTTTCGGTGTGATCTTTGCCAGTGATTTTTATATTAAGCAGTGTCTCTGATGAGGACATAATTCATTACTCTTAACCTTTTCGTTTGTGTTGGCTATTTTCATTTTTTTAACAAACACATAACATGTAGACCAGTTAATGTTCCTCAATTTTGAATTTTAATAGTTATGCATGGTTTACATATACTTTTTTTTTTATCGAATTTTACCAATAGCCTACATAATAAACTTAAATTGAAGTAAATATCACATCACCAAACTTGATAGGACTTACAAGTGAATATATTTTCCCCTTAAAGACACATTTTCTTCCTCCATATTTCCAAGAGTTTCGGCATCTTTATATTGGCATGCCTATATTGGACCATTGGTCCAATATAAGAATGATGTGGTCCAATATATGGACCATGGTTCTGATATTGGACCGATAGCCTGATTTACATTTTTGGGTTGTATTCGATGAATCATATAAGTATCTATCTATGCTCTTCAGAATGAGGTATTATTTAGTGCACGATTTGTGCAATATATTCTTGGTATGATTACAAATTCTAATTTTCTGACAGATTGTTCTTAGGTGGTCCAATATTGGACATCTTACCCTACGTCTTCTTTCCGAGTAATGCGGCAATGTCATTTGGACGACTTCGCTTTTCTATGAATTGCCGTTTATGTTGGGATCGATAAGGCCATTTAGTTCACAGAGGTTTAAAGTTTATTATACACAATTGTATCAGATTTTTTACAGGAAAGGCAGACGAGAGATAGGCTGAAATGAGCTACACTGCCTTTTGTCGGTTTTGGTAGAGGTTTGACCTTTGACGTGTTTCAGTAGAATTGAAGAAGCTTCCATTAGTAACGACTTTTCCATGCTGTACGTGATACTATTTTCCCCAGCACCACATGGAAATGTGGACGTATATTGCCGTCGCCCCTGTCCGTCCGTCCGTCCGTCCGTCCACATTTGTTGTATCCACGATAGAGGCTACAGTTTTTATCCGATCTAAATAAAACTTGGTATACATGTATATATTGATGATATCTCGGTCAAGTTCGAAAATGGAAATTATCGCATGAACGGTTTTTGAGTCATTGCACTTGACTTAGTAAAAACGTGTCAAATTTGGTTTTTATCCACAATAGAGGCTACAGTTTTTATCCGATATTAATGAAACTTGGTATACATGTATATATTGATGATATCTCGGTCAAGTTCGAAAATGGAAATTATCGCATGAACGGTTTTTGAGTTATTGCCCTTGACTTAGTGAAAACGCGTCAAATTTGGGTTGTATCCACAATAGAGGCTACAGTTTTTATCCGATCTTAATGAAACTTGGTATACATGTATATATTGATGATATCTCGGTCAAGTTCGAAAATAGAAATAATCGCATGAGCGGTTTTTGAGTTATCGCCCTTGACTTAGTAAAAACACGTCAAATTTGGGTTGTATCCACAATTTTTATACGCCCACATGGAAATGTGGACGTATATTGCCGTCGCCCCTGTCCGTCCGTCCGTCCGTCCACATTTGTTGTATCCACGATAGAGGCTACAGTTTTTATCCGATCTTAATGAAACTTGGTATACATGTATATATTGATGATATCTCGGTCAAGTTCGAAAATAGAAACAATCGCATGAGCGGTTTTTGAGTTTTCGCCCTTGACTTAGTAAAAACACGTCAAATTTGGGTTGTATCCACAATAGAGGCTACAGTTTTATCCGATCTTAATGAAACTTGGTATACATGTATATATTGATGATATCTCGGTCAAGTTCGAAAACAGAAATAATCGCATAAGCGGTTTTTGAGTTATTGTCCTTGAATTAGTAAAAACGCGTCAAATTTGGGTTGTATCCACAATAGAAGCTACAGTTTTTATCCGATCTTAATGAAATTGGTATACATGTATATATTGATGATATCTCGGTCAAGTTCGAAAATAGAAATAATCGCATGAGCGGTTTTTGAGTTATCGCCCTTGACTTGGTAAAACGTGTCAAATTTGGGTTGTATCCACAATAAAGGCTACAGTTTTTATCCGAAACTTGGTATAGATGTATATATTGATGATATCTCGGTCAAGTTCGAAAATGGAAATTATCGCATGAACGGTTTTGAGTTATTGCCCTTGACTTAGAAAAATCTTGTCAAAATTTTAGTTTTGATGCAATAAATCCTCGAATTTTGAGAGGATGTTGATGAAACTTGGTTGTGAGCATTGGAATTGATTAGGCCTCAGTCAAGTTTGAATTTGACAGTTTTTCAATTAATTATTTTAAGTTATTGCCCTTGACTTAGAAAAATCTTGTCAAAATTTTAGTTTTGATGCAATAAATCCTCGAATTTTGAGAGGATGTTGATGAAACTTGGTTGTGAGCATTGGAATTGATTAGGCCTCAGTCAAGTTTGAATTTGACAGTTTTTCAATTAATTATTTTAAGTTATTGCCCTTGACTTAGTAAAATTGCGTCAAAATTCTATTGTGGTTGCATTAAGAAGCTTTAATTTTCAAAGGATTTTGATGGAACTTTGTGTAAGCATCAGAATTGATAAGACATTAGTCAAGTTTGAATTTCTGACTTTTTTTAACAAATGGTTTTTGGGTTATTGCCCTTGACTTAGTAAAATTGCGTCAAAAATATTTGTGGGTGCAAAATAAGGTACAATTTTTTAATAGATTTGATGAAACTTGGTATGAGTATTGAAATAGATAAGATGGTGGTCAAGTTCTAATTTGACAATTTTCCATGAACAGTTTTTGAGTTTTTGCCCTTAACTTCAATATAAATTCAGTGAATGTTTTTTGAGTTATTGCTCTATTTATTTTTCAAATTCAATGCTGCCAGTGGGCGTATGTTACCTTGCCTGGCAAGCTATCTTTGCAATTTATTCTGTTAAATGTATTAAGTTCTGGTTGTGGGTTCTCGAAACGGACCCAGAAAGCTTACCCAAAAATATGTTCCGTTCACACCAAAAACGCGTTTGGTGGTTTTTCGCTGGGTGGGTTTCAAAAGCCTACCACCAACCGCAGCCAACCGGCCTACCGGAAAGAAAAAATGCGCCAAAATAGATATTGTTAAATTTAAGGATCGTAGATTTTCATACAATACAACGAAACTATTCAATTTGACGGAACTTTTGTTGACGTCAAAATTATGGAATCAAAATTATTTTAAAAATGAAACGAAAAAAATAAATATTTTCTTTTCGTGTTCAGCGATGTTTTTCTTCACATTAACTGATACAATCCATGCCAAAAAAGCAATAATCTAATTTGTATTCAAATGGGACACACAATTAACCGTAAAAGTACCCTTAAATCTTTTTTAAATGATCACGACAGGAAGGTCGTTTGTTTCAGAGTTACTTCCCTTAATTTATTTATTTAAAGGGATAATAGGCGTTAGAACGAACATAAAATTTTAAGTTCACTCAAATTTGGACAATAACAGTATATATCCATCAGTGGACTTACCTATACATCAAAATCCCTCTAAAATCCGATAAATCCCCAAAATAAAGTAGTTATCATAAAACGCTTGAGCCATCCATCAAGCGATTTTCAAATCGTGTAAATATAAAGGGAAGTAACTCTAACATGTGAGTTTTCACGCGTCCTTGACCCCTACTGTTGAATTCCACAATGACATTTTAGCGTTGATTTACCAGACGCTTTTATTCTCAAACTGAATGGAATCGTCGCTGGCTCACTTTTTTTTAAAATCCCGAATATATTTTTATTGTGGCTTTTTAAAATTTGGTAAAGTGTGGGATGCATACTTATTTAACTAATAGTCAATATGAAACACAAATATAAGCCGTAGGACGAGTGTATTCTAACGCCTATTATCCCTTTAACGTCGTCGGCAACATGGATGATCAACAAGGCCAAGGGATCTTTCTTCCACCTTTTAGAATTTTTTCAAAGTTAATCCTTGACGTAGACTATAATAATTCTGCGAATGCTCCTCCTGTTAATCCAACCAAATCAGCAGAAGGCCCTATATTTAGATGATAAAACGCTTCACCAAGACTGGAAGCACACTTGCAGCACTTGGAAAAATCAGGTTTCCAGATACAGAACATTTAGATAATTGCTTTTTTGGAATGGATTGTATCAGTTAATGTGAAGAAAGAAATCGCTGAACACGAAAATAAAAATTAATTTTTTTCGTTTCATTCTTAAGATAATTTTGATTCCATAATTTTGACGTCAACAAATATTCCGTCAAATTAAATAGTTTCGTTTTATTGTATGAAAATCTACGATCCTTACATTTAAAAATACCAATTTTGGCGCCT
The DNA here is from genome assembly GCA_030562195.1 of Nipponacmea schrenckii. Classification (NCBI taxonomy): domain Eukaryota; kingdom Metazoa; phylum Mollusca; class Gastropoda; family Lottiidae; genus Nipponacmea; species Nipponacmea schrenckii. The sequence continues at coordinate 20,404,724 of JAUJPP010000007.1, read as the reverse complement.
TTTTTTGCTATCGGTAGGCCGGTTGGCAGCGGTTGGCGGTAAGCTTTTGAAACCCACCCGTTTTTCGCTCATGACAGGGGTCACACAACAGCGTGAGTTAACTTTGAATTATTTTTCACCCAGGTGATAATTCTAGTTTAAAAAAAAACAACTACTTAGTGATATTTCGATAAAAAATGGTACATAACGATAAGTCCTGTGTATGTCATATGCTTCAAGTTGACCAATACTCGTTTGAGATGTATGGCCCAATAAGTACCAGTCTCCCCTGCGCTATGACTGACTTATCCTGTCTCTGTAAACATCTTTAAATGTTATGTTAGGTATTCGGTAATAAATAGATAAGATGGTGGTCAAGTTCTAATTTGACAATTTTCCATGAACAGTTTTTGAGTTTTTGCCCTTAACTTCAATATAAATTCAGTGAATGTTTTTTGAGTTATTGCTCTATTTATTTTTCAAATTCAATGCTGCCAGTGGGCGTATGTTACCTTGCCTGGCAAGCTATCTTTGCAATTTATTCTGTTAAATGTATTAAGTTCTGGTTGTGGGTTCTCGAAACGGACCCAGAAAGCTTACCCAAAAATATGTTCCGTTCACACCAAAAACGCGTTTGGTGGTTTTTCGCTGGGTGGGTTTCAAAAGCCTACCACCAACCGCTGCCAACCGGCCTACCGGAAGGAAAAAAATGCGCCAAAATAGATATTGTTAAATTTAAGGATCGTAGATTTTCATACAATACAACGAAACTATTCAATTTGACGGAACTTTTGTTGACGTCAAAATTATGGAATCAAAATTATTTTAAAAATAAAACGAAAAAAATAAATATTTTCTTTTCGTGTTCAGCGATGTTTTTCTTCACATTAACTGATACAATCCATGCCAAAAAAGCAATAATCTAATTTGTATTCAAATGGGACACACAATTAACCGTAAAAGTACCCTTAAATCTTTTTTAAATGATCACGACAGAAAGGTCGTTTGTTTCAGAGTTACTTCCCTTAATTTATTTATTTAAAGGGATAATAGGCGTTAGAACGAACATAAAATTTTAAGTTCACTCAAATTTGGACAATAACAGTATATATCCATCAGTGGACTTACCTATACATCAAAATCCCTCTAAAATCCGATAAATCCCCAAAATAAAGTAGTTATCATAAAACGCTTGAGCCATCCATCAAGCGATTTTCAAATCGTGTAAATATAAAGGGAAGTAACTCTAACATGTGAGTTTTCACGCGTCCTTGACCCCTACTGTTGAATTCCACAATGACATTTTAGCGTTGATTTACCAGACGCTTTTATTCTCAAACTGAATGGAATCGTCGCTGGCTCACTTTTTTTTAAAATCCCGAATATATTTTTATTGTGGCTTTTTAAAATTTGGTAAAGTGTGGGATGCATACTTATTTAACTAATAGTCAATATGAAACACAAATATAAGTCGTAGGACGAGTGTATTCTAACGCCTATTATCCCTTTAACGTCGTCGGCAACATGGATGATCAACAAGGCCAAGGGATCTTTCTTCCACCTTTTAGAATTTTTTCAAAGTTAATCCTTGACGTAGACTATAATAATTCTGCGAATGCTCCTCCTGTTAATCCAACCAAATCAGCAGAAGGCCCTATATTTAGATGATAAAACGCTTCACCAAGACTGGAAGCACACTTGCAGCAATTGGAAAAATCAGGTTTCCAGATACAGAACATTTAGATAATTGCTTTTTTGGAATGGATTGTATCAGTTAATGTGAAGAAAGAAATCGCTGAACACGAAAATAAAAATTAATTTTTTTCGTTTCATTCTTAAGATAATTTTGATTCCATAATTTTGACGTCAACAAATATTCCGTCAAATTAAATAGTTTCGTTTTATTGTATGAAAATCTACGATCCTTACATTTAAAAATACCAATTTTGGCGCCTTTTTTTTGCTATCGGTAGGCCGGTTGGCAGCGGTTGGCGGTAAGCTTTTGAAACCCACCCGTTTTTCGCTCATGACAGGGGTCACACAACAGCGTGAGTTAACTTTGAATTATTTTTCACCCAGGTGATAATTCTAATTTAAAAAAAAACAACTACTTAGTGATATTTCGATAAAAAATGGTACATAACGATAAGTCCTGTGTATGTCATATGCTTCAAGTTGACCCATACTCGTTTGAGATGTATGGCCCAATAAGTACCAGTCTCCCCTGCGCTATGACTGACTTATCCTGTCTCTGTAAACATCTTTAAATGTTATGTTAGGTATTCGGTAATAACCCTTTAAATTGCGACAATGCATGTATAAACAAGTTAGCAATCCGGTCGAGACGAATTGATCAATGAATAATCGATCTAAATGAACTATTGTAATAATGTGCTTCTCGTCACGTTCACGGTGGCGAAAAAAACGAAGAGTTCTGAATGAGGCTGTATTTGCCGTGTAGTGTGTAGTGACTTACGGTATAGTACAGGTCAGGTTTAATAAGGTGAGGAATTAGGTCGAAGTTATGCAGCCAAGATGCCGATAAACACCTTAATGTTTAGAAAACAAATTGATAACAAAATTCGTGTCATTCATAATGGTAAATTATACGATATTACGAATTTTTCGTCCAACCATCCTGGAGGGAAGGAAATACTAGAGAGAAACTCTGAACAAGACGTAACTTTGCTGATGAAAAATGAGACTGGAATCTCTGGACATAAACACAGCCGTGCAGCTTATGATATACTGAAGAAGTACTATGTATGTGATGCCACTGATTTCAACAAAAATGGTCATTTTCATACTAATCTTGAAGAGAAGGTAAGTTTGGCTGTTTACTATAGCATAGGTGTAACCTTATTGTGAAAAAAGGTTGTGAAGTAATTGTGTATGACAATAATCAGTTAATAGAAACATGGTTTATTTAGAAGATTCTATGAAAGTGTTAGTAAGGCCTATGTCTTAATTAAGAGACTAGAAGTTAGTGTATGATATAGCCTATATCAATGTTTGTATAATAGCCTATAATTTGTATAATTAGTAACACATGTTGTTTGTTTGATAATGTCTAATGTAGTCAGTAATGTAGCCTACTTATTTCAATGATGTTGTGTTGATGGTTGGGACTCAAAATGTCTTATATTGAATAGTGTTATTGAAAAGTAGCAACCTTTGATAATGATAATGAGAATTGATATTATAAGGGTGGCAGGTTGACTACCTGTACTGAAATATTGGGTGGTGGGTACCATATTTTGTATTCTTGTGACAGTTCAAATGAATAGACATGATGTCGGAGGCTGGGATAGTATTGAATCCGGTGAGTGTAAAATTCCAACTCGGCCGACCTGCCGACTCGCATCAAAAAAAGACTTGCTGATCAAGATGAAGATTTCTCCTCAATTCGGAAATGATTCTTATCATAATGAGAAAACGAATAAAATAAATAGTATACTTAGATCAATGGTTAAATAATTATTTTTACATATAAAGTGTCCATTGTTTTCTTTTTGTTAAGGGTAAATACGGTTTTCATCCTTTCTAGTTATTTTAAGCCCTCATTTTTAGGTTATTTTGATGTTATTTACTTATATGCGGTTGGGGGCTATTCTTTTTTTTTTCTTTCGTGTAAATTGCCAGACAAGTTGCTATTATCCAGAATAATTAATTACAGTGTCAAAAAGTGACCTGGATTATCTAGACTATCGTCTTCGCCTGTGGACTTAATGAAGTGCCACTTGTAGTGAACACCCAATCCTTGCGAAACGCCCCTAATTAAGAAGATTCCAGATTTACTTGCCTGAAGTGGCGGATTAGATATTGCCTCATTGTATGGAACATCAGAAATAAGAAGTAAAAACTATTCGTCACTGCTTAAATCTGTTTTCTGAAGAATATCCCCGTTTTTTGATGTTAGTGACATGGTTGCCATTGATGAAGACGTCTTCAATAGCCTTGATAATCAAGTTCACTTTCTGATACTGTAATTGATTATTCTGGATAATAGCAACTTGTCTGGTTATTTACATGAAAGAAGAAAAAAAGAATAGCCCCCAACCGTATATAAGTAAATAAGATCAAAATAACCTAAAAATGAGGGCCTAAAATAACTAGAGAGAATGAAAACCGTATTTACCCTTAACAAAAAAAAAACATTAGACATTGTCAAAATAATTATTTAACCTTTGATCTAAGTATACTATTTATTTTTTTCGTTTTCGCATTATGATAAGAATCATTTCAGAATTTAGGAGAAATCTGCATCTTGATCAACAAGTCTTTTTTTGATGCGAGTCGGCAGGTAGGCCGAGTCGGAATTTTACACTCGCCCGTATTGAATCCCAACTACCTGTTCACAGGTAGTTCCAAAGAACCCTAATGAAAATTGTACCAATGTTGGTATTGATATATTTTGTGAGATTTCGTAAATCAGACAAATAAGTAATGTCAGTGTCATCTGAAGAAAAATAAAACAAGATATTTATTTCCTCCATTATATTTTGGTAAAAAAATGACAAGGTTGGCATCACCTGTTTATGTGTGATTTCAATTGGTGTGGTTTGGTTTTTTTTGGAAAAAACAGGGGCAGGGGGACAGTCAGTACAAAAAGTCAAGGTTCAATACGGTAGCCTACCCAGTCAACTGTCAACATATGTTTTTGTTATTAAAACTAGTATTAATAGATAAATATTTTAGCTGTTGGTTATTGCATTGGACTAATACAAATTCATGTGGCACCCATATATCACCATGAACACCATCACCAAAAAATGGAGCTAGTAATATTAATCAGTGGCATCATTGTTTCAAATAAACCTTCCCCTATGTAGAAAATCATATCGGAGGTCACATACCTTGATATGCAAAAAAGTACCTACTTCAATTCATGCTAATTCTTTTTCAATTTACATAGAAAATGCCTTGAAAATGTAAATGTAGGCAATAAACTTTTACCAATCATTTCCCAATGCCCCGTTCTTGGTGAACAATTATCATTTTTGGCGAGCTGACAGAACAGCTTCTGGCGGTGGAATAGCTGCTTACTTAAGATCTAGTATCGCTGGCGATAGAAAAGTTGAATTCGAATTTAAGGAAATTGAATCTGTTGCAGTCGAAATTATTATTGAAAACTTTAAGTGGATTTTCGTAGGGGCATATAGACCTCCCTCAGTGAACAACGGTATATTTGTCAATGACTGTTATACCGTTTTAGACAAAATATCAACAAAATATGACAATATCTGTGTTATTGGTGACTTAAACTATGATATGCGAAATGAAAGTAAATGTATGAACTTGAAAACTATCTGCGATGTTTTTGACCTAACTAATTTAGTGAAAGACCCTACATGTTTTGTCAAGGGTCATATCCCGACGCTAAACGATGTAATTCTTACCAACAATCCTTCCCTCTGTGGTACACACTGTAACTTTAACTGTGGGATTAGTGATGTTCATAACTTAATTGCCTTAAATTTGCAGGGGACTATCCCCAAACAGAACAAACAAACCCTGCACCTTTCATGAATAAAGCACTAAAGCAAGCAATTTATAAAAAACGAATGTTATTTAATAAATATCATCAATATAATTCGAAACATAATTGGGAAAACTATCGTAAACAAATAAATATTGTGACTAATTTACGCAGAAAATCTATAAATAAATATTTCATTGAACGTTGTACAGGGGGCCCCAAGTCGCGAGACTTTTGGCCAACTATTAAGCCTTTTCTGACCAACAAAGGATCAAATATCAAGAAGGATACAATCCTTTGTGAGCAAGGCAATTTGATATGTGATCAGAAGGAAGTATGTAGTATTTTCAATAACTTTTTTGTAAATGTTGCAAAAGATATTGGTGATGACAATGTAGAAGTACATGAAACACACCCCAGCATTAAGAGTATTAAAGAAAATCTACCTTTAGAATGTACATCTATGTCTTTTTCTCCTGTGGCTACAGACTTTGTGAGTAAATATATTGACAGACTAGGTTTGAAAAAGGCCACGGGCTGTGACAATATCTCTTCAAAAGTTCTTAAACTAGCTAAACCAGCTATAACAACGCCTATTACTCTCTTGATAAATAAATCTCTTGAAACGTCTGTTTTTCCAGACAAACTCAAAATTGCCCAAGTTGTGCCACTACATAAAAAGAATAGCATGCTTGAGAAAAGTAACTATAGACCTGTCAGCATTTTACCCACAATTTCCAAGATTTTCGAAAAGGCAATTTATTGTCAAATCTTGGATTTTTTCAATCAACATTTTAATACATATTTGTCTGCTTTTAGACCAAAATATGGCTGTCAAACTGTTTTACTAAAGATTGTGGAAGAATGGAGAAAGGCTTTGGATGACAATCGTTATACTGCAACCATTTTAACTGATCTCTCCAAAGCGTTTGACTGTCTTCCACATGATCTTTTATTATTGAAACTTCATACTTATGGTTTATCTAATAATGCTGTAAATCTCATCCATAGTTATTTAAGCAACAGAAAACAATGTGTGAAATTAAACGATATATACAGCTCCTATCAGCCTCTAGTTAAAGGGGTTCCTCAAGGGTCAATTCTTGGACCAATACTGTTTAACATATTTATTAACGACATTTTTCAGTGTATTTTAAACTGTAATTTATATAACTATGCTGATGATAATACCCTATCATATTCGAGTAGTAATATAGATGATCTTGTCAACGCTTTAGAAAGGGATAGCGCAAATCTTGTGGAATGGTTTAAAACAAATAAAATGAAAGTAAATCCTGAAAAATTTCAAGTAATGGCAATTGGCAAAAAGACTGAATCTTTTCATTTTAACATAAATGGCTCTCTATTAAAACCTGATTTAGAAATAAAACTTCTTGGTGTAAATATCGATTTTCAACTTAAGTTCACTAACCATGTTTCAAATATGTGCAAAAAAGCATCAAGGCAATTAAATGTCCTCAAAAGAATAGGGAAACACTTAAACAAATTGGGTAAACTCACTATTTATTATTCATTTATTATGTCTAACTTTAATTATTGTCCTCTGACTTGGCATTTTTGTGGAATCCAGAACACTCAAAAAATGGAAAGAATACAGGAAAGAGCATTGCGCTTTATTTATGATGATTTTCAAAGTTCCTACCATTTTTTACTATCACGCTCCAACTTACCTTCACTAGCCCTCAGAAGAATGCTGCTGATTGCACTAGAGGTTTTTAAAATTGTTAACAAGCAAGGTCCGACCTATCTACATGATCTCATCAATGTAAAACAAAACTCATATTCTTTTAGATATACAAATACAGCTTCTTTACCCCAGGTCCGGACTTTGGAGTTTTGGATTAAACTCTTTCCGGTATAGTGCTGCCAAATTATGGAATGATTTACCTAATGAATTCAGGAATTTAACAACTTACAACCAATTTCGTAGTGCAATCAACAGCTGGAACGGTTCAACATGTCATTGTAGTGCATGTAACAATTCCTAGATAATTAATAAAAAATTAACCATAGATCTTTCTCTCTATAGTGCTCCTTCGTTTTATATAATATGTGATATGTGATTTTTTATGTGCTATTACTCCTGTTTTATTATATTTTATCTGTTAGCATGGTGTGATATGTGTGTTATATGCAGTCCTATGTTGTGCGTCATTTATATGTATGTTTCATAATCTGTTATTATGCATGTTTTATAATTGTATTGTGTATGTTTTATATCTCATGTATGTTTTTTATCTGTCATATATGTTTTATGTAATATGTACTTTGTATAGTCAGTTATAATAGCTCTACAGAGCTAATGTTACTTTTTATAAACTACCGACTGTAAATAAAGTTTATCTATCTACCTAATGGTTTGTACGATTGTAAAACAGGACAAATGTTGGCTATAACATTTAATAAAAGCACAGTGATTGATATCAACTGTCAACAATAAAAACTGCTATCTACAGATATATATTTTTTTCTAATGACACCTTATTTTATGGTCACTCTGTATTGCTTATAACTTACGATTTACAGCTAATGTTTATGACCTGGACAAAATTATCTAGGATTTGTTCTCAGTCCTATTGTATACTATTAAAGTTATGCCTACCCACAAACAATACAATTCAATATTTTAATAGGGAATATATTAATTTTCAGTGAATTGATATGTTGCATAACCATTTTGTCAAATCAATAATCTACAATTAAATCAGATTGCATGCAGTATGACTTACAGCTTATCTTGCATAATGAAGTTCAATCTGAATGTCAAATATTTTTTATTCTGGTTTATATATTATATAATAAGGCAACATGAAGTAACAGTAGAACTTATTTATTGACCACAAAATATTTAGCTGCGGTTTGCAAGTGTCTGTTAAATTTGTATATATATTCTAGACAAAGTTTGCAATGAACAGGAGGCTACAGTTTATTACGTATTTCGACTTTGGCGAAAACGTATTGTAATCGTTCGGATTACGTATTTCGACTTTGGCGAAAACGTATTGTAATCGTTTTGATTATTACGTATTTCGACTTTGTCGAAAACGTATTGTAATCGTTCGGATTATTTTATTTATTTTTTTTTTTTTTTGTAATTCTTGGATGAGTTTGCAGACAAACTGGTAAAAGGTGCAGAAATTCTAAATCTACAGTTGATCTTAGAATGATTTCTATTATCAAATAAAACAAAACCGGAAGTTCTATCTCTGACAGGAAGTGAGAACCGGAAGTTCAGGTTTTTTTGCTTTAGCAAGTTTATTTTCAGTTCGATTTTGACCGGATTTTCAGATTTGAAAACTTCAATGTATTTGTCAACTAACAATTATAGGTTTTATGCAATTAGGTTAAATATTTTACCCACGATTTGCAATTCAATATTCAAGGGTCATCGGCAAAAATTTCAGACCGTGATTTCTCCTTTAATATAAATGGTAAAATTTTGAAACTTTACCAGTTGATAGGCGATATGTTTATAATTTTTGAAAAAATGTGAAAAAAAAATTCCACTTCCGGTTTAGCCTCAAATGACGTAATTACGTAACTTCCGGTCTATAACTGCTAGGTGAAAAGTGAAAACTGTTTTATAAATAACTTGTCAATAGTAATTGATTTGACCTAAATAATTAGGTCAAGCTGCCATATCGGCCGCCATTTTGAATTTTCGTTACAATTCTTAAATCCGAAATTCAGACACTACTGATAATTGTAAGCAATTCTAGTTTTATTTATTTTTTTTTTTTTGCGATTCTTGGATGAGTTGGCAGACAAACTGGTAAAAGTTACAGAAATTCTAAATCTACAGTTGATCTTAGAATGATTTCTATTATCAAATAAAACAAAACCGGAAGTTCTATCTCTGACCGGAAGTTGAGGTTTTTTTGTTTTAGTAAGTTTATTTTCACTTCGATTTTGACCGGATTTTCAGATTTGAAAACTTCAATGTATTTGTCAACTAACAATTATAGGTTTTATGCAATTAAGTTAAATATTATACCCACGATTTGCAATTCAATATTCAAGGGTCATCGGCAAAAATTTCAGACCGTGATTTCTCCTTTAAAATAAATGGTAAAATTTTGAAACTTTTCCTGTTGATAGGCGATATGATTATAATTTTTGAAAAAATGTATGAAAAAAAAAATTCCACTTCCGGTTTAGCCTCAAATGACGTCATTACGTAACTTCCGGTCTAAAACTGCTAGGTGAAAAGTGAAAACTGTTTTATAAATAACTTGTCAATAGTAATTGATTTGACCTAAATAATTAGGTCAAGCTGCCATATCGGCCGCCATTTTGAATTTTCGTTACAATTCTTAAATCCGAAATTCAGACACTATTGATAGACCGATTTTGATGAAATTTAACACATAGATACATTGGATCATTATCTACCTTTTCTAGGAGATCGATTTTTAAATTTCGTATTTTTTTTCGAATTATTCAAATTTCGATTTTTTTCAAAATTAGGTCACTTTAACGGCTACGGAAGGTGTGACCCACTTAATCTATGACCTTGAAAATTAAGTCAAATAATATTCAATATATCGTCTACGAGTAGGTATTTTTTTATTTGGCCTACTTGAAAAATTCACAGAGATAAGTGTACTTAAATACAGCAAAAATTGATAATTTTCGTATTTTCGCCATTTTTAACCGTTACGGAAGGTATGACCTAATTATTTTATAAGTTTGAAAACTAAGTCAAATGATATTCAATAATTGTCTAGATGTAGGTAATTGCAAAATAAAACAAAACCGGAAGTTCTATCTCTGACCGGAAGTTGAGGTTTTTTTGCTTTAGCAAGTTTATTTTCAGTTCGATTTTGACTGGATTTTCAGATTTGAAAACTTCAATGTATTTGTCAACTAACAATTATAGGTTTTATGCAATTAGGATAAATATTTTACCCACGATTTGCAATTCAATATTCAAGGGTCATCGGCAAAAATTTCAGACCGTGATTGAAACTTTACCAGTTGATAGGTGATATGATTATAATTTTTGAAAAAATGTGAAAAAAAAAATTCCACTTCCGGTTTAGCCTCAAATGACGTAATTACATAACTTCCGGTGAAAAGTGAAAACTGTTTTATAAATATCTTGTCAATAGTAATTGATTTGACCTAAATAATTAGGTCAAGCTGCCATATCGGCCGCCATTTTGAATTTTCGTTACAATTCTTAAATCCGAAATTCAGACACTACTGATAGACCGATTTTGATGAAATTTAGCACATAGATACAATGGATCATTATCTACCTTTTCTTGGAGACCGATTTTCAAATTTCGTATTTTCTTTCGAATTATTTAAATTTCGATTTTTTCAAAATTAGGTCACTTTAACGGCTACGGAAGGTGTGACCCACTTAATCTATGACCTTGAAAATTAGGTCAAATAATATTCAATATATTGTCTACGAGTAGGTATTTTTTAATTTGGCTTACTTTAAAAATTCATAGAGATAAGTGTACTTAAATACAGCAAAAATTGATAATTTTCATATTTTCGCCATCATTAACCGTTACGGAAGGTGTGACCTAATTATTTTATGACTTTGAAAACTAGGTAAAATGATATTCAATATATTGTCTAGATGTAGGTCATTGCAAATTTAGCCTACATAATATTTTAAGGCTTTCGAAATACGTTCATAATTGTAAGCAATTCTAGTTTCAGATTTTGATCAAAATTTTGTTGTATATAGATCTTGAACAAGTTTGAATTTGGGTATGGGTAGACAAATATAAATTAGTTTTCACTATTTCCACTAGTGATGTGTTTATAGATGAAATATTACCTAAATGTTAAACAGAAGTGTGTAACTGATTGTATTAATTTAATTTTTTCAGAAAGATCTGGTAGACTGGAACAAACCATTATTTCATCAAGTTGGATTTCTGGGTGAAAATTATGATGAATGGGTTCATCATCCAGTGGAAAAGAAATTACGATTGTTTAGTTATGATTTATTTGAATTTTTTAACAGTTCACCTTGGTGGATGGTACCAATCTATTGGATACCTATATCTATTCTCTTGATCTATTTTTCTCATAGTTATTTAACTGAGAAACCTGAATATATCTTTAATGTTGGCCTGTTAGATTTTAAAGGTGAGTTAACTGAGTTGATATAGCATACCAGACTTGCATTGTTTATTTTATTGTTCTGTACCATAGAATTCCATAAATACCAAGAATACAATATTTATTCTAGATTCCCATTTTTTTTGAAAGTGAATATTCTTCTCTTTTGACTATCTGAATCTGGAATATTACCATAAAAACACGTAGATTTGATTATTTGTGTAATTTTGGTACCTCAAGTCTTATATCTTGGGCCTTCACTGGTATTATTCAAACAGTGGTGAGTAACATGCAAAGGGAAACATAAGTCATAAAATAGTACAAAAATAGTGACTGACTTTTTTGCAAAATAAATACATGTGGAGCCAGTAGCTCAATACCCATAATCATAGATATATGGTTTTTAAGTGGCCTTCATATGTGAAGTTCTCATACTCTACCTGTCAATGAGTGAAAGGTATGAAATACAGATGATCAAGTTTGGTAACTAATGAGAGTTATGTATATTTCATTACCTACCTGTACATGTGTGGAACTATTGACTGAAGATACTACAATTTTTGGGGAGTAAAATAAATATCACGAAGACCTCTTTTGTTGTTACTATGTGATCTGCAGTTTCATTCTTTGACTCTTTTTATCTGTGTAATATTTTGTAGGCATTGAGATTAACGGTAGTGCCTTACCTATGATAATAACTCTTGGAATATTACTGTGGTCATTGGTAGAATATGTTATACATAGATGGGTATTTCATGTTAAACCACCATCCTGGTCTCCCTGGTTGATACGTCTTCATTTTCTCTTTCATGGTCAACACCACAAGGTATGTATTGTGTATACCCCATACATATACCTACTTTATTGAAACAAGATTCTTTAGATGATCTTTGTTTAAGGTGTCACAGGTACTTCTTAGTAGAATAGTGAAAAATGGAATTCCCTGATTTATTAGATCTTTTTAGTCTTCACAGAGGGTAGGACTATAGAACAGAATTGAATTAAAGATCACCTATAAGACTGGTTGGAATAGTTAAGTAGAAGCATAAATTGACCTAAAAACAATTCATGGAATTATAATACAAATACTGATATTACTCATGACTAAAGCTGTAACAATCTGACCATTATTCTCAATGTAATAAGTTAATTAATACAGGCAATGTATTGATTTTTTGTAAATAATATGAATTTGGGAAGTATATTTGAATATTAAGTTCATTATTTATTGAAAATGAGAATTAATTAATAAAATTGTCCACAAAATTTTGTTTCAAACTGCCCTAATAAAAAATCAATATATATATATTACAAAATGTATCACTACATTTTCTTATATTGTTAATGTTTGAATAAATGTACACTACCAGTTCTAGTCTTACCATTTTGTCATTTGTAGGCTCCGATGGACAAAAGCAAGCTGGTTTTTCCACAATTACCAGCATCGTTCTTGGCTTCGCAGATCTTGTTGATATATTGCCTTCTCATACCAACTGGGACAGCGTTAGCACTGTTTGCTGGTACAATTATTGGTTATATGTTTTATGATTTAACACACTACTATCTACATCATGGAACACCATCCTTAAACTACTATAAATCATTAAAAACATATCATATGAAACATCATTTTAGTGATCATTCAACAGGTGAGTAAACAATTTGATATATTCCTGAATCTATATTCACTACTTATGAAGTTTTTATAGTTATATTGTACTGTTTTCTACAATTCCTTTTATAAATTATGACCAGTGCAAAATATTTCGTCTTAGGAAGTAAATTAGTGAATTGTTAATATTGAATTAGTTCATTAGGCATTTGATTGCATTATAAAAGACACATTGGTCTTTTTTTGATAAAGTACTTGCTGTATTTTAGGATTTGGTATATCATCAAAGTTATGGGATTATCCTTTTATGACATTGAGTAGTTGTGATTAAAATGGAATTTAAATGAACAAGAAATGGTAATGGAGTACAGGTTTTAATAGTTGTTTTCAGAGAATTGTTGTTCATTTTCCTTTTAATTTCTATTATATAACCGTTTTATGGTAAATCTATATTGTTAATGTTTATGAGATATGCCTAGAAAGAAATTTTATAGACATTTTTATTGCATTCATGTTATTCTTTTAAAATTTTAATCAAACATTTAACAACTTGTATATCTTGCCATGTTCAAGACGTTTTACTGAAAGACCTGGACAGATCGGATCTGTTCAAGGAAGCACAGTGTTAAGTCAGAAATGAACAGAATATTCTGCCTCAGGTTTGATTCATCATATTTGTATGGCTTTCATGCGTAGTTGTAATAGATTGTTACATCCTACATTATTTTTATGAATTAGAAAGCATTTCATGTGCAATATATTAGGCTTAGCCTTGTAATTTTTTCCATTTATTAGTGCTCACACGAATAATCAATTAGTAGTATTCGAAGCCATTTTCGCGAATATTCGAATCAGATTTTACTATTCGATTATTCTCTCATAAACAAGTTTAAATTATAATACATGCCGACATTTTGAAAACTACCCTTTGAATATGTTGTCATATTAATAGCCCAAGTGAACAAGGCAATTTTTGATCTCCGAAAACTGCTACTGATGTTTCAAAATTAAACTTAACTTCCGACAAACTTTGACAAATCAAATAAACAGAACTGTTGTAAATCTGTTTTTTAAGAGAAAAAAACGGCAAATTTCACCGGTTAAAAGCTGATTTTTCAATGCAATTTACTCATTGAAAATATCGTTGATTAATCGAATACAAATCGAATTACGCTGTCGAATAATAAAAATCACTATTTGTGTGAGCACTACCATTTAGGTTTGGTTATATGATAGATGATATTTAATCAAATCATGCTTAAAGTGATAAGTCTGTCTTGTTTTGTTGATAATATAATTGTACCCCAGAGAAATTATCTTCTATATAACAAATTAAATATCTTATTTTTAACTAGGTATTTTTGCCATATCCTTTTTACTGCTTCTAACATATAAAATATGAATTGTTTAATAGAGGCATTTTAATTGGATTGTGCAGGTATTTTTAGAATTTCATGCTCTCCGTCCTTTTACTTTTTATGATAATTCTAAATGCAAAATTGATTTCATATTAAATCAATGATGATTGCATAATAGCCTATAATTGACATTAATTTTAGTCTTTCATTCTAGTCTTTTCTGAAATTAAGAGAACAAAAAAATCAATGGAATTTTTCTAGTATTTTATGCTCAATAATTAACACAATATTTTTATATTTTTAGACTTGCACAAAGGTTTTGTATGAAATCACAAGCCTAGTATTTTTCTAGTTAGTCATTAGTAAGAAAGTCATATATTTAGGCTTTACATGTTAAATTTTTATACGCCCACATTATAATGTGGTCGTCACCCCAGTCTGTCCTTCGGTCCGTTGGATTTGAATGAAACTTGCTGTGTTCATTTATATTAATGAGATCTCGGACAAGTTCGATGAACTGTTTTTGAGTTATTGCACTTGACTTAGTCAAAATGAGTCAAAATTGGCTTGTGAACGCAAAAGAGACCACAGTTTTTATCAGATTTGAATGAAACTTCCTGTGATCATTTATATTGATCAGATCTTGGACAAATTTGAAATAGGCGATTTTTCGATGAATGGTTTTTGAGTTATTGTACTTGACTTAGTCAAAATTGGCTTATAAACGCGATAACAATTTCCATTGGATTTGAATGAAACTTTGTGTCATCATTTATATTGATGAGATCTTAAACAAGTTTGATAGTGAGGATTTTGTGGTGAACGGTTTTTTGAGTTATTGCCCTTGACTTAGTCAAAAGGCGTCAAAACAGACTTGTGAACACCACAGAGATAACAGTTTTCATCTGATTTGATTGAAATTTGGTGTGATCTTTGGTCAAGTACGAAATTAACGATTTTTTGATAAACTGTTTTTGAGTTATTGCACTTTACTTTGTCAAAACACTGCGAAATTAGCTTGTGTTTGTTGTAGATAATACAGGTTTCATCTGATTTTAATGAAATTTTATGTGATCATTTTAATTGCTGAGATCTTGAACAAGTTCAATATGTACTCTTTTTCGATGAACTATATTTGAGTTATTATCCTTGACTTAGTCCAAACTCATGAAAATAAGCTAGTAAATACAATAGAGACTAGGTTTCATCTGATTTGAATCAAATTTGGTGTCAACGTTTATATTGATGAGAACTTGGATTGGACCTAAATAATGTTGGAGTTTCTGCCTGTGTTACAACAGAAAATATATTTTAAAGTGGGCGTATCTTGCTAGGCAACTGCTTGTAACTTTAGGCAACCTCACTGAGATCAATTTGATGATATAAATAACTTTCCATCTTAGATTCTTCATAAAAAATTTTCCTTTGGTATGTCTGCTTTTTGGCAGTTGAAGATTGTGTGCTCAGCATGACAAGAAAAATTATTTTGAATAGAAATGGCTACATTGTTTGACATCTTTAATAGTCAACATTGAATTTAAACGTTCTCTGCAGGATTGCATTACTGTTGGAATAGCAAGGAATCTTTATATAATCGTCACTGATCTATTATCATGAAAGGATCATGGGGAGGAAGTTATTTGTAAATGTGGTTCAGGTGTACAGTAGAAACTGTATTAAGAGACCACTCAAGTGAATAATCTTTCTGAAGGTGGTCTCTTGGATTGGTAACTCTATAGCTATTTTATACAAGATGTCTCTACATCACCCCAGGAACTTATATTTTAATCCAATGTCAATATTTTTTAGGTCTCCATGTTCTTGTTTTGGCGTTATAGTTTAAGCAAAAAGAGTTTATTTTTTCGACCTAGGATAAGGTGAAGAATAAGGCACGAGTTAGAGCCAGTTTAATTTGTAATTCAGCATGATAAAAAGACATTAAATTAAGATTCTAATTTCAAAATATGATTTGTACAAATTATGTATAAAAGAATTTTATTAAATTCTCTGAAGGTTTATAGATATTCAGAATTTAGGCCTCACTTATACCTTGACTGTATATGTCACCTTTCTTATATCACAGGCTTTAATCGCTAGCTTAAGAGTCCAATGAAATTGTTGCTTTTAATGATTTAAGAATATTAGTCCATGTATTAGGAAAAAGTGTTAAAAAGCTTGATATTGTGAAAATAAGGCCTGCATGTTTTTTTTTTCTTGTTAAAACATGCAAAATAGTCACCAAAAAATTCGAGATAAAATGACCAAGAGTAGTCACACATTTCAAGAATTTGAATGACTAATAGCAATAAGATTGATGGTAGTAGATTACTCTTAGTACTTGTTGGCAACTGGCCACAGAAGCGATCATTGCTATCAGTTTGATTAAATCCACCTCACTCGGCTTCACCAAAATATTATTTCAACCATTAGGCTGAATGTTATTCTGATTGTTCACATTATATGAGCGTGAAGATTTATCTGATATACTAGAATATGTTCAATCTCACAGACTTAAACAGGAAGAAAGAGAACTGATGTTATTTTTTAATCTTGATATTTGCGGGTTGATAATTAAATTGCATTTATTCATATAGTAAATATTTAGTTTTTAATTGTTTATGATTGACATATTTAAATATTTGTGAGTTTTTTTATTAACACTATCTATTGTAAATAAGTTAGTTGGGTTCTAAAGTATTTCTAGATAATTGTTACTATATATGTTTGTTTACAAAGGAAGTAGAATAGGTTAGTTATTGTGCAAACAATCCCTGTTTATTTCTAATAATATTATCTTATAAAAGATTTGATTACAAAAACCACACACTTTTATTCTTAGTCATCTGAGCTCTCAAGAGCCTGTAATATGAGTATAATTACATCTTGCCCTGGAGATAGTAGATGGATATTGCAGTCATCATTATTTTCATCGGTTGAGGATTATATTGATTAATCAAAAAATGATATTTTATTTATTGTGGAATTGTAAAAATGAAATACATGTATGTATACTTCTGTTATGTGCCTCATCTCTTTAATGTCTGGAATATAATGCTGATATAATTACAAATTGTGGTGCAAACCATTTAATTTGAAGTCAGTATATAAGCAAGATGAGGAATGAAGAAACAATATAGTAGACTTTAAAAGGGTTGGAGTGCTTTATAACACAACTTCTGATTGTAGCTTGTCTCTAGTGAATATAATAAATAGATCTGATGTATTTTAACGTAGATAGAACTTGATGTTTATATATATTATGTGTTTTATTTTGAATGATATTAGACAAATTTCACTTATACTGAAGTGTTTTATATAATCTTACTAACCCTATGCAGTATTTTTCAGGGATTTTGTTATTCCCCAATATTTCTTACAATTCTTCTTAATTTTTTGTTGTTGAGAAGTTGTTGTATTTTTAAAACAAGATAATGGATCCAAAGTTACAGTGAACTTTCTCAAACCAATATTTTCAGTGTTTGTAACATATTTTTCTATGTTTAATAGATTATATTTACATAATAAACATGCCACTTTATCTGCACCAGGTTTGAAAAGAAAGAAACCTTAGAACTGCCTTACAACCGTTGATTTAACTATGGTATTTTTTTCATTTGTTTAAGAAGTTATTTTTGAAAGTGTTCAGTATTTCCAGGGCATCTGGTAAGAATTGAAATATTGATTTCAATGATGTCATGTTTAGGTTGTGGATTTTGAGTTTTATGTTACTGTTGTTAATTGTTGAATATTATTGATGCTGATGACATCTGTTATTCATGTCCTATTAAACTGTTTTAGTTAGTTTTAGTAGATTTATTTAAAATAAACAACAACCTGGGGTGAAATTAGATCAGAATTGAGCATGGAAAACTGAATCAACCAAGTATAGTACTGTACTTACAAAAGTGAACCCATCTCACTATATTAAATGCAGAAAGACAGAAAATTGGTCAAGATTATTTTCATGACAATGGACTATATCTGTCCATGAAAAAACAAATAGCAAATGCTAAGGTCTGAAACATACTATTCAGTACTGATCAGTTGACCTGCTATACTTGGAATCTTAAGCTGGTAATATTCTGATGAAATACCCACAATTCTAGTCCATTATGAGGGTATTGTGATAAAATGATGCATCTAAAATACAATATGTTGATTAAAATATTTTATTTAATAACAAACTAAAAGCCATTTTACAGCCATATACATTCATCACATCAGAGAAACCTGTATATCAAGCAAAATGTTTCTATTCCATCCAAATGAGTAAGACTATATTATTTGTGTTGTAACATCAACTATAAAAGCTTCCAATTAGAAATGCAAATAAAGAATTTACTATTACTTGCGAACTGATATTATGAAGTCTTTGATGTGATTCTCAAAATATATTTTTATACTGGTTTTACAGTGTGACTAGTACATATCAATAAAATATATAATATATCTTAAAAATACCTCTTGCAATATTCATTCACTGATATATGATGAAAGGAATTATATCTCTACAAATCAATACACTGTATAATACATACAATATTGCTGTGCAATAGCCATCAATCATAAAACCATACATAACACAAATTAATTCTAGAGATACAGCTTTGATAAGAATAAAAATAAAAGAATGACACAAGAAAAAGACTTTGCAAGCGAGCACATGCAACTACATATATAACTCACATTCACTACTAATTGAAAAAGGAAATGAATTTTAGCATTATTCAGATAAGTCACTTGACAAAAACTAAATCAACACTCAGAAATAGGTAAGTAAATTGTTTGAAAGCACAAATGATAATGAAAACTAATTTAAAACACTGTCATTTAGTTGTAAAACTCCTAGGTGGGTGCTAATGTTATTTATTGAATCGTCTAAACCAGGAGAGGGTAAATCAAGGGGAGGTAATGTCTCGTCAATGAAAGGAATATCAATTTCCATTATATCTGGTATATCATCAAACAACTTGTCATCTAAATGCCCTAAACCTGAAACATAATAAAAATATAAAGGGACGGATTAAAAAAATTTGCATTTCTATTCAGCACCCGAATCAACTAAAAATGGAAACAGCAAGCAGTGTTTTGAGAAAACTGTTAGCTTGGTGTTTTGTAAGATCATTCACATACAACCAGTAGAACATATCCACTTGTTCCATTATAAACCAAAAGTTTGTTTCAGAGAAAAAGGTGGTAATGAGGTTGCATCATCCATGAATGAATAAGGTTGACAACAAGCACATCAAAAAAAGAATAGTTTGTAAGCTTACCATCTGTGTCTAGTTTAGTAAGATCATCTAAGTCATCAAATACATTTTCTCTATAAACCGGTCCATCTATTTCATCATCATCATCACTTAGAGGTGGAATACCAAATAAACATGGTGGACGCCACTTTATTATTTTCTCCAGATAATTGGAAATTTTTTCTTCTGGTGGAGGAACACGATTATCTGAAATATTGTCAAGAATATGAATATTCATATTTTCATATTTATTTTTGGCTTATGTATATAATATTACATACCAAACTTGTTCAAAATTGGAATAGACAGTTGATTCTTGATTGTTTGCACGGAAATGTTGAAAGATTGACACAAGTGCTGACAATATACATTTATTTAGTATGGGAGAAAAAAAAATACCTTGAATTTCTGGAGGGATAGACATATGATCTACTTCATCTACCTCTAAAACTCTTTGGTTATTTTCTATCTGCATTAAAACAGGTGCCTTAACTTTCATTGGCCTTTTATGGTTGACATTTTCCTTCTACATACAAAAAAAACAACACCACAAAATGTCAAACTGATAATGAGCAAATACTTTCTCTTCAGACTCTGAATTGCACATCAAATATTCTTCACAAAGAGCTAGACTAGAATCATAAAGGAATAGTTGACTTGATCATGTCTATAATAGATATAATATATTATTTTTCTCTTTGAGTTGCCAAGCTATGATATGTATTAAAAGTAACATATATGCAATCAAATATGGTTTACTTACATCTTGAATATTATTTTTAAATGAAACATGCCGTTTTGATTTTACAGATTGTTTCTGAAGATTTAGAGAAGGTTTTATATTGCTGACAGGTTTTAAGGCTAAACCACCAGGCTTTAAATTATGTGGGGTTTGATTTAAAATGTTCTGGGCATTTCCTAAGGCTTTACGTGGCGTTACAAATGCTGGTGTATTAGATCCTTGAAATGACTTGATTCCTGAAATAGTAGCAAACATTTATAATTATCAACATTTTTTATGATTAATTTCACTTATAAGTATAAAGTATAAGTATAAAGATGCCTCAGATTAAAATAAATTTCAATCTTAGTAAACAAGTTAAATGTAATGATGCACAGCATGTCAAATTTTATCAACCCAATTACAATTAAGTCTACTAGTGATTCAAAACCCAAACGACTATCTGCAGTCTAATTTTTACTCACTATTGAAATTAGAACCACTACCAAGTGGAAGTCTATTTCCTTTTGGTCTGGCCCCAGCATTCTCTTTATCTTGATTGTGTATTTGTAGAGCAGACATCTTGAGATATCAGGCAAGTTTATCTTTGTAGGTCTG
The DNA here is from genome assembly GCA_030562195.1 of Nipponacmea schrenckii. NCBI lineage: Eukaryota > Metazoa > Mollusca > Gastropoda > Lottiidae > Nipponacmea > Nipponacmea schrenckii. Next base: position 20,383,600 of record JAUJPP010000007.1, on the reverse strand, counting down.
TCTGCAAAAAAAATAATAATTGCAAAAAAACAATTAGGTCATTATTTGTAACCAATATCTGTTTTTCTCTTACACATCACTTTTAGTTACGTGTCAAGTGGACTTCAATGAACCTTTGCCTTGGTAACTTAGTAGCAGACTAGTTATAGTCATTTTTGTATTACTACTACTATAATAGTATTAGTCTAGAGAAATATCAGTCAGTTCTTTGACTTGACTAGTTACTAAGAAAAGTAAAGTGTTTTTTGGGGGTTTTTTTTATTGTCATTATTCAATATAAAAAATCATACTAATAGTAAAAGATCTACTATATCTAGGCTAGATCTAATACTAGCACTCAGAAGACATAATAAACCAAAATACAATTTTGATGTGCTTCGATAACGCAAATAGCTGATGCAAGAAACCAAAGAAAATACTATATGATGTCCTCTGTTAATACTGGAATATTTAAATGTTTGATAAGATCCCGTCTTTGATGTCATCAGAATTACCAAAAAGAACGCCTCAAATGACAAATAGTATGTTGTAAAATCTTTGTATTCAAATTTCCCGGCATGCCAGTCACAGCGCATGCGTCTTCAATCTGGGTTCTTCGTTTTTTTTTATTGGTTTTGCTTGTTCCTTATTACTGTTTATTCTATGTGAATATCATCTAAAATAAATAGAGGTAGTGAAGAAATATACCAACAGTTTCGTGAAATACCTATAGAATAAGAACCTATTTCATAGCCGACTCATTATTTAGGGCAGTGTCATAATGAACATTTTTTTACTATTAGCGCCGAATGATTAAATTACATGGTTATCTCCCATTAATCTTGCAGCTTATATTTTTATTTTTTCAAAATAGAATATTTTCAAACTATGGCGAATCCAGGGCATGCCAGGAATATTTACAATTCCGAAGTCAAAAGATTATACCCAGAGATTTACAGAAAGTGGAGGTTAATTCATTATTATTTACATGTCAATTTCGATTTTCTCAAATATCTCATTTTTTCTTACAACTACAAGTGTGTGTAATTTGCAAATCACCAACTATGCTCACGTCGCAAGCTCGTAGATTTCCTCTGTGTTAAGTTATCCTGATGGTAAAATCTAAATCAAGATTATATTTATTATATTTAAAGATGGAACACGTCTGGAAGTAAAGGAGATAATGATATAGGTTAGTAGATCTACTAATGTAGTAGAAGGCCTAGGCCTAATGCATTATTTGAAGATCAGTGAGTAGGGCCTAGTCCATTTTATTAAAAAAAGGCATGGTCGGATCTTAAGATCAGTGAGCTCTTTCTAGTTCTACTTAAAGTTAAGGTCATACTAATTAGCTGATCAGTTAGTACCTGGGTTAGGGTTAACTAAAGTAGGGGAATTGGGCTGCTGATTAGAAGATCAGTGAGTAGTGAGCACTATTTAGTTCCTTACAGTAAAACTGGCAAAAGATCACTAGGCTATTACTATTAAAAAGTGATCATTCTATATACCTTTATGTCAAGCATTTAAAGCTGCTAATGAGAAGAAAAAATATTCATGCAGGAGTAGTTCAAATTATTTAATAGAGCTAAAATCTGTGATGTAGGCCCATATTGTATGCCATTTATCATTCTGTGGATGTGTGTTAAATTGTGTTTCTTGCTATTCAAAGTTAAATTTTAATTGAATAAATTAATCATAATTTTTAGATTTCCAAAATTTGGAAATGCAAGAATGTCCCAATTGTTACAGTGATTTGAGTATGAATAATTGCCAGATACGTTTGAAACCAAAGATGAAACTAACAGCTTCATTGAAAAAATTGATAAAGAAATCAAAAGTAGGGATAAATAAATTGTCTAAGAAACAGAAACATCTTGTTGATTTGTATACCAACAGTAAAAATAATATAGTAAGTATTTGATACATTTGATTCTTGGTATAGCACAGATTCTAGTGCTGAAAATTGGCTGAGACCCGAACGAGTTTCGAACCAGAGTCAGGCACGGTTCGAAACTTGTTCAGGTCTCAGCTAATTTTCAACACTAGAATCTGTGCTATACCAAGAAAGTGTTATCCCAATAACGAAAATATTGCTGCAACACCACTTTCTAAATGACAATAAATCATCTCATGTAATTAGCCTTGGGAGCTGTGTCGTTACCGATTATCAGAGGGGTAATGATTGTTCACAGTAAAGTCTACCGGTCTTCTGCCTTCTCCTTTTGTGGAGAGTCCGTTGGCCGAGTGGTCTAGACAGTTGACATGTATTGCTGGCGATTAGGTGCCTGACTCTGAGATCTCTGGTTCGAAACCTATTAGGGTCTCAGCTAATTTTCAGCACTAGAATCTGTGCTATACCAAGAAAGTGTTATCCCAATAACGAAAATATTGTTGCAACACCACTTTCTAAGTATTTGATACTTTGAAATGAAGGGGAGTAGGAGCAGTATATTAAATCACTAGCTTTGAAAGAACTATCACATACCAAATGAGTATTAGCTATTACTATAGGAAATAAACATTCTATTAATCTGTATGTATCATATTGTGCCTAGAAGAAATGGTTGTTAATCTACATCAATGTTATCATTTAATTGTTTATATTTTTTTTCAGATATTTAAATGTTTATTCTGTAGTAAATCTTTAAGATCACCTGGTATATCAAGACCACAATTAATCAATCAAAGGTCAAAGTTTAAATTGAAGAACACAGTCCAGGATGATGCCATGTAAGAATACATGTTACATAACTAACTTTTAGTATTTATTTAAATTGAGGAGATCTAATAGGAAAATGAGTGTGGGAATTGTAAGTATTTTTGGACCAAATAAATACACATGATCTCCGTTACGAATTGTATTCGTTCTTTTTAGGTCTCCAAGTATAATTCACAACAAACAGACAAAAGAATATAAGAAAATCGATAAATCTCCAAGTAAGAAGAAAAAGAAGAAAATGCAGAATCAAAGTCTTCAGTTTATATTATCTCAAGAAAAAAGAAAGAATAGTGGGGGGACATTGAAAGATTTTTTATCAAGTGTCAACAGTTAAAAATTTGAACATTCATAAATATAACAAAGTGTTTGTTAAGTGCCATTTTAAGGTAATTTCTTTTTGACATGTGGTTTTAGTCGGTTAAAGTATTGGTATTTGCTTCAACTGGCATATGGCAATTGTGGGTTCCAATTTCGATCGGCGTGTTAAAGTCTGATATGTCATCTTTACTCATAATTTCAGTCAACCCAGCTCTAATTGGGTTCAGATAATCCAGGAAAGATAAATGCCAAAAGGTTTGGCCAAGGACCACCTTGTAGAAAGGATCCTTATCTGCGAACTAAAGTTGTAATCCTTTTAAAATATATTTGTTTATTTCCTTTTTTTCTTTTGTTTGATTGTAAGACATATTACAATATTATCAATATTAGAAAATGTGACTAGTTATAGCTGATTTTTTTAAAGAAACAATAGTTTCCTATTCAAATACCAATACTGAGATGAGCTGTGTAATTATACAATTAAAGATATACCCCAAATCCTCATTATAATTAAATTATACCAAATATATTTAATTTGACTGAATGTAGTACACATGGTAGATCCCCTCAATTATTAAAGATATATAAAATCAATAATAAACATTTGATTTGCTTATAATTTATTAACATAAATTTGTAAATTTACATCATAATTAATAATATCCATTGTGATAATTGAATGATATGATTAGTTGATTTAAGATGGAATGAAAATAGGTGTATAGAAAATGTAGGCAAATCAAAAGAATATATTGTGCTAAGCTAGAGATAAACCTCATATACCCTAGTTTTTGAGACACTGAAAGTGGTACATCACAGCGGGGAGAAAATGGGTTTAAAACCGTTCTTTCTCTTTAATGTGTGAAGGTAAAATTCATCTGAAAGTATTATTATATAGTCTAATGATGTAAAACATTGGTTTGGAGTTAGAAGTGTTGCAGATTTGCTTTTTTTTTGCATTATGAGCTATGTTCTGTCTCAATATGGCTGACACTTGAATAAGGTCTGTAGCACTGTTCCGAGGTTTTCTCAATAGTTTAAATTTCTCAGTCAAATGATTCAAAATGTCCTATAGTTTATAATCAGTTTAATTTTGACTTGTTATTCAGTGCTCTGTTTATTTTAGTGGCCAACCTTCAGTTAAACTGGAAAATTGTTAATGAATAACTTCAGATATATATATATATATATATTTGTGCTTCCCCTTCACTCTAGCTTACTTAAATATATTTTTGAAAAGAAGCCTTTGAAATAATGAATTAATTGTGAAATATGACTTAATGTGAACTTAAAGCCATATTGACACCCACTATAAAGATATCTATTGATACTAACCATCACCAACAACACAAAGAAGCTTATAAAAGGCAAAACATCAATATATTGGTTGGATATATTTCATCCATTGATAAAAAATATTAAAGGGATATAGGTATTTGATAGTTGTCATATTGTTTATTGTATCAATTTTATTTTTAACTGGCACTTTTCTAAATAATAATCTTCAGATTCACAAAAACATGTATCTGTAATAAAGTTCTTTAGACACATAAATATTTATATCCCTTTTAAAACTATAAAAAACACATCACAGTTAGATTATCAATCATCAAGTAATTTAGTTGTTGCTAAATTTCCATCTGTCATATCAATTTCAAAATCTGTATCATCATCCATCATTTTACTACTACCATTAGCTTTAGGTGTACTGTAGAATTTCTTAGTGTAGTTAAAATCCATGGATTCCCATCTTCGACTTTGAATCTTTTTACGTCGACAACTTCTTATCACAACAATAAATACAACAATCACAACAAATAAACATCCAAAAGCTACTCCAATATAAATACGCTGATGTTTATCAGTTTGATATATATTGTCTTTTTCATTTTCTGTTTTTTTATTATCATACACAGGCTTTTCTCCATTTTTCTTGATAGTTTCTTCAATTTTCTCCTCTACTTTCTCAGGTAGTTTTTCACGCTGGAATGGACCATGATTTTCCTGAACTATCCAGAAGGTGTCAAGAACACTCTAGAATCAGCTGAGATTTGTTCATATTCTATATGGGTATCATTGATAATTTGTAATGATCCAATACTTGATGTACCATTTAGTAAATGGAATGCAGACCATTCTATTAATAAGAAAAGAATATATCTATATTATGGTGAATAAGGAGTATAGAGTTGAGTTTGTCTCAGAATCCAGTATTAAATATGATATATTTAAAATTCAATGTAAGTGTGCAAATTTACAAGGTTTACATGTGACTCAACATCTGCAGAAAGATTTTTATGAAAGCAGAACCTAAGACCTGTCATTTTGAAAAAGTAGGAATAGAAAAGTCAACAATTTTTTTTTTTATATTTGTATTCATTCTGCTGTCCACAGGTCAATTGCTTACTATGAACATGAAATGTGACCACAATTACCCAACATAGTAAATATGATCTTTAGTCAATATGTCTTATACAACTGGTAAAAGGTTATCAAATATTGGCAAGATAGGAATTTGTGATAAGAATTTATCATGCCCAATTTAGTACAAGCAAGATTGTAATGACACAATAATTAAATGAAGTTTGAATTCAAAAATGGATTATCCACAATTCTCAACATCACAGTGTAATTTAGTGTTTTTCTCACACACAATAACTATTCAGTATTACTTCCCCTAATTAAGAATGATAAGGATATATAAATGAGTATGTGGTTATATAATAATATTGATCTAACCTGCTGTTATATTATCATTATTGTAAATATTGGTTCCGGTATCTAAAGAAGGGCCTACTGTTATCTGTATAGGTGCCATAGGATTAGTATAGTTATCAGATAATACCACATCTTTATAGGTAGGCCATAATCTCTCGTATATTGGTTCATGTGATTGTAGTACTATATCCACTCCATAGTTATAAAATATATCTTCAAATCTATAATAACAATGGACATATAATCAACCAATAATTACTAATTGTGGCAATATTTAGACAAGTGGCATCTCAGTATCTCAAATAAGCTGTAAATTCTATTCTGACAATTTTTTGACCTAACCCAAACTACATGCATTGATTTATTGTAAGTTGGATATTAAATATTTGGAGTTTGGTTGACATTACTTGCAATATTTGATCAATCTGATTTTATTATCAAATTATTTATTCAGAATGATAAATGATCAATTCCTTCTTTAAGTCGATTCCTTTTGATTAATGCTATAATTTAATATACTGCTGATTGCTCATTTATTCATTATGTATATGATCAGCACATAATTATGGTACGTGAAATTGTAAAATAAATAGGGGAAGTAGGGCCCCCTTTAGGGTTGGGGCCTGTGGATCCCTATGGTAGTGGAGCCACTGGTTCCTGGAAGTAATTCTTACCCTGCTCTGATAGTAGAATCAGTAGTTGAACAATCACTATTAGTGATATTGGTACAGTACATTGGTCTATGACCTAGTGCTATGACCCAGGGTCTGTCTGTACGTTTGGTGTTAGCTTGTTTTAAATCCGCTATTAACCAGTCCCTTTGTTCCTGTCTGTAATTCTTATTACTTGTATAGAATACTTCAGTTGAATAGCTGTAAGATAAGTTTAGGTCATAAGACCTTGACAATATGAGGCACTTTTCTTGTTTGGATGTCATCCAACACCTGGCTGCCATCTTTAAATGGATGTTCCAGCCAATCAAATCACTTTATTTATAAACTTCTATGATGCAATTTAGTTAAAATCATTTGTAACATTTTATGTCATGACCTTATATTGAAATAACTTTATATTTCTACCTGATGAAATGTACAGGGCCAACATCTATACTGTACCATAGTTTATTCATAGGTATTGGCCAATCTGTACCTGGCATAGAAAACTCATGTCTGTAGCTAGTGAATAAATCTGACTGTATTTCTACAATGTAATCAATATTTGTATCTATATAACATGTATTAAAATTGCTTTAGGCTAGTCCAGTGATAATTATATTACTGCAGGTGGTTTTATGATAATAGAGTACCCAGACTGAACAGGACTAATAGAGCAGATTTATTACCTTGTTTTAAATCATGAATAGGAGACATTGATCTAACTATTTTCTTTATTAGCAAATAAACCTCAGTTCCAGCTAGCAATATGAATATCAGTGGCCTAGACTAGAAATAATTTAGATAACGATATTCATTTAAAGACCAATTTTGAGAACTCATTTGACATAAAGGAAATGAAAAATGGCATTTGGAAAGTCTGAGAGACTTCTCATATTTCACCTTGTTTAGGTAATTCAAAAAGATAATGGGAAAGTAAATATACGATTGGAAACTGCTGTAGCCTACTAGATATTGTAGCATTAGTATGGTTTTGGAAGAAGGACTGTTGACTTTTGTAAACAATATTTAACTCGTAAGAGAAATGGATTAGGGAACAGGCTTTTACCTACATTATATAACCCTTTTCCTATTCCTATTGACTTACCTTGATCACTAGGTGATAATAAGTAAGGTATTTTAGTTGTAATCCCCTCTACCATTTTTAAAAGTCCACTATCATACTATAAATATATGACATAACATTATCATACTATAAATATAATATAACATATTTAGTCATATTAATGATTTAGAATTATGAACAGAGAGCACACAGGGATGAACAACTTTCTGGAATATGACAGTAAAGTTTCGCATTTGACACAATTTGAAAAAATTTTCCATATCCAAAAACCAGAATAGGTTGAGCAATTCAGCCTTTATATATGTGAATTAGGAATAATTGTTTTAATGACTGCTATTCCAATCCCCTGTCTACATATATTTTGTGATCCGTGAAAAATATGGCTTGATTGTGCACACAAAATCCATTAAAGTGTGAGAATACAGTATAAGAGGAGAATTAAAATATTCAGCAAGTTCTACCTTGATATTTTGATCATCATAATTATAATTGTGAGTTGAGAATAGTGCTGTAATATCACCGTTTAATACTTGGTTGTTGATATAAGATAATATGTCTGTATTTATAGTACTGTGTATTAAAAACTTGGGTATCCAATTCTGTTTTAAAAAGATACAAAGGTAATTTTGTTAAAAGAATACTACCTTATATAATAATTCAATTCAATTCTTACACATGGCCATGTTCAGATGTAGACCTTGTTCTATTATACAACAGTATCCTGGGATAATCATATCAAAGAAAATTAATTTTAAATAGGCATTAAAATTGTTGAGCATTTTTCAATAATTGCTTGTAGGTTAATAAAGTTCGGTAATATCTGACTATTGAGGGATTCTGTAGTATAGTTATGATACTAGGTTCGTCCAATGATGTATATATACTCCTATTGGTTAAGTTTGAGAATATTAAAAATTCTACATCTTAACACACAATAAGATTTTATATGCTTTCCTATTAAATGTTGGCTGTCTTAGTGAAGCTTGAATAAGTTGAAGACTACCAGAGGTAAAATCTAACGAGTGACTCTCAAGTTGAGACCTATTTCATAACTTTAAACAGTTAAGTACATTTAGTATACTGTGAAGCAGAAATAATGATAATGTAGATAATGATATAAGATAAGGTGATGTTAGCTAACCTTTGTGATTGGTTTAGTTCTAAAGTAAAATGGTCCAGTAGAGACACCAGTACTAATTGGACGATAGAAAAATGTTTTATCTCCTTCTAGATTCTAAAATATACAATGGTAATATCATTACAATCATGTGTAATTCCTTTAATCTAGATACTTATTTGAATAAAAAAACAAATTTTCATTTTTATTAAATTGGTAGTTTTGATACATAAAAGAAAATCCTTAAAACAAATGGATTGAAAACGAATTTAACGTTTGTGTGTAAAATGTTTAAAGGAACTAATGGAAATTTTTTTCTTCATGTTCCTTTATTCAAAGTAAAACTACTGAATCAGTTTCATACCAACTGGTATATTGTATTGAATTGTAGATGAACCTTATGGTAGATTTTTAATTTGAAAATTAACTTTGGATTGTGACCTTATACTTAATTACCTGTAGAATTACTCTATGGATATATTTTGCACTGGATTGATCTGTTTGTTCTATTTTAAGACTGGTACCGGAAGCTTGGTATTGAAAGTTCCAGGGTGATGTATCAAACCTAACAATTGTACTACAATCATCTAGTGTGGTCCACATTATTATCATTTCAGCTAAATTATTCCCATAATTTATGTGTACTTGTTCTGGCAAACAATTTACTGAAAAAAAAAATCAAATGTAATTTTCGCATTTCAATTATTGAAGCCTGTGAAGTGGAAATTGAGATGTTATACAATAGAAATAATTGTGCCTATCAGCAGAAGAGTTATTTAAAGAGACTAAATTTATAGTCATCCAAATCATGTTCTTGTATGCTTGACAAATATGTCTACTTTGTAGGTAAATGTAATAAATTAAACATTGTTCTATAATGGATTCCATTACCAAATAGGAACTCTTTATCTTTACTTATGTTTTTATCTATGTTATTTTTCATAAAATTTTACTTGCTTCTTAGTTACTTTATTAACATCAGAAATAGGTTTTATTACGGTGGTCTGTATACGACATCATTTATTATTTTTATATTAAAACTGGAAGTAATTTTAAAACTTATATTTCACCCAGATGATTCAATAATATTTATATTAAAAACTTGAAGAACTTGAAGGACAATTTGTGGGGCTAAATTCTCACGATCTGGGAACTAGACCCCAGCTTGACAGGACAGGGACAGAGCTGACTATACAGTATGTTACCTGTAATATATATAATTGCTATTTAGTGTTTGCATCCTGTCACCATCTGCATCATGATAAGATAGACTCTGAATTGACTGAACAACACATTATTATCTGTGGCAAGTGTGCCATGGACATACATAAAATAACTAGATAATAATCAATAGAATGTAGCCTACTACTTGACATCATATGGTCTTATATATAAAGTGGTATTGGGTGTTATAGAAGATACTCTCCTATGGAAGCACTGGCCAAGGTCACAAGAAGAGAACATACAGTGTGTGCGATACTAGATTTCTTTCAAGCTCTATTTTAAATGAAAACTTCCTTTTTTGATCTAAAAGCTTTATTTTGTATTCAAATATTCTCTCAGTTTGGTAAACAATGTATTATGTCACTCATGAAGATAAAAGTTTGAGGTTAAAGCAGTGGTTGACACTGAACAATATTCCATAATTTCATGGCTGACCTTTTAATTTCACCCTGTAGAACAGTAAATGTCATGAGGGACATTATACTGGTGAATCAGACTAATTATTGATAATTATACTTAATAAACCCTTCCATTATGACTGTTATTCCTATATTTTCACTGTTCATAATAGTGGGGGAAGGGTGTCAAAGCTTGGCCTGTAGTGTAAAATCACCACTGTGCTCAATGTGAAAATTTGTTTTCATTAAAAATTGAAATTTCATTTTCAAATTTAAATTGTGCTTGAACAGATGGAAATCAGCATGGCGAACAAAATCCATATGGATGAAAAAATGAATGTGAAATAATTTGAAACATAAATATAACATTACGATATTTTCAATATTTGAAAATCTGAAACTTATTTTGATTATTTTCTGTTTCACAATAAATATTTCTAGATCAAGATGACATTCTTCTGTTTGTCTATACTCATATTATAAATAACAATTTATTGGAATTTAACTCAAGTTAAATTATTGGTTGTCATCCTACAAAGTAAAATGATATTTTGAAAAATCATGTTTCAAGAAATTGTGATGAAAATCATCTTTTCAAATATACATCTTTAATCCAGGTATTTGAATTTCATCTGATTCAGGTTACATATAACTATATTCTGAGAAGGCCAAAGGGTTAAATATTTTTTTTTTACTTTTACACTGATTATAGCACTGAGAAATTACTTACAACTGGCAACCAACATTTTTCAGGAGAACAAGAAATTATCTGCAACTGTACTGGAAACCTACATTTATCAGGAGCACAAGAAATGACTTTATACTGGAGAATGAGAAAAGACTCACTACCGTACTGGAAACCCACATTTATCAGAAGAACACTTACTACTGGAAACCCACATTTATTAGGAGCATGAGAAATGACTGACTACTGGAAACTCCCATTTATCAGAAACAGGAGAAATGACTGACTAATGGAAACCCACATTTATCAGGAGCATGAGAAATGACTTACTTCTGGAATCTCTCATTTATCAGAAATATGAGAAATGACCAACTACTGAAAACCCACGTTTATCAGAGACATGAGAAATGACTTACTACTGGAAACCCACATTTATCAGGAGCATGAGAAATGACTTACTACTGGAACCCACATTTATCAGGAGCATGAGAAATGACTTACTACTGGAACCCCACATTTATCAGAAACATGAGAAGTGACTTACTACTGAAAACCCACATTTATCAGAAACATGAGAAATGACCTACTACTGGAACCCCATTTATCAGGAGCATGAGAAGTTACTAACTACTGGAACCCCACATTTATCAGGAGCATGAGAAATTACTTACTACTGGAACCCCACATTTATCAGGAGCATGAGAAATTATTTACTACTGGAAACCCACATTTATCAGGAGCATGAGAAATGACTTACTACTGGAAACCCACATTTATCAGGACATGAGAAATTACTTACTACTGGAAACTCCCATTTATCAAGAGGATGAGAAATGACTTACTACTGGAAACCCACATTTATCAGGACATGAGAAATTACTTACTACTGGAAACCCACATTTATCAAGAGGATGAGAAATTGCTTACTACTGGAAACCCACATTTATCAGGAGCATGAGAAATGACTTACTACTGGAAACCCACATTTATCAGGAGCATGAGAAATTACTTACTACTGGAAACTCCCATTTATCAAGAGGATGAGAAATGACTTACTACTGGAAACCCACATTTATCAGGAGCATGAGAAATTACTTACTACTGGAAACTCCTATTTATCAAGAGGATGAGAAATGGCTTACTAATGGAAACCCACATTTATCAGGAGCATGAGAAATGACTTACTACTGGAACCCACATTTATCAGGAGCATGAGAAATGACTACTACTGGAACCCCACATTTATCAGGAGCATGAAAATTGACTTACTACTGGAAACCCACATTTATCAGAAACATGAGAAATGACTTACTACTGGAAACTCACATTTATCAGGAGCATGAGAAATGACTTACTACTGGAAACCCACATTTATCAGAGACATGAGAAATGACTTACTACTGGAAACCCACATTTATCAGGAGCATGAGAAATGACTTACTACTGAAAACCCACATTTATCAGAAACATGAGAAATGACCTACTACTGGAACCCCATTTATCAGGAGCATGAGAAGTTACTAACTACTGGAACCCCACATTTATCAGGAGCATGAGAAATTACTTACTACTGGAACCCCACATTTATTAGGAGCATGAGAAATTACTTACTACTGGAAACTCCCATTTATCAAGAGGATGAGAAATGACTTACTACTGGAAACCCACATTTATCAGGAGCATGAGAAATTACTTACTACTGGAAACTCCCATTTATCAAGAGGATGAGAAATGACTTACTACTGGAAACCCACATTTATCAGAGCATGAGAAATGACTTACTACTGGAAACCCACATTTATCAGGAGCATGAGAAATGACTTACTACTGGAACCCCATTTATCAGGAGCATGAGAAATTACTTACTACTGGAACCCCACATTTATCAGGAGCATGAGAAATTACTTACTACTGGAACCCCACATTTATTAGGAGCATGAGAAGATTACTTACTACTGGAAACCCACATTTATCAGGAGCATGAGAAATTACTTACTACTGGAACCCCACATTTATCAGGAGCATGAGAAATTATTTACTACTGGAAACTCCCATTTATCAAGAGGATGAGAAATGACTTACTACTGGAAACCCACATTTATCAGGAGCATGAGAAATTACTTACTACTGGAAACTCCCATTTATCAAGAGGATGAGAAATGACTTACTACTGGAAACCCACATTTATCAGGAGCATGAGAAATGACTTACTACTGGAACCCACATTTATCAGGAGCATGAGAAATTACTTACTACTGGAAACTCCCATTTATCAGGAGCATGAGAAATGACTTACTTCTGGAATCTCCCATTTATCAGAAACATGAGAAATGACTGACTACTGAAAACCACATTTATCAGGAGCATGAGAAATGACTTACTACTGGAACCCCACATTTATCAGGAGCATGAAAATTGACTTACTACTGGAAACCCCATTTATCAAGAGGATGAGAAATGACTTACTACTGGAAACTCCCATTTATCAAGAGGATGAGAAATGACTTACTACTGGAAACTCCCATTTATCAAGAGGATGAGAAATGACTTACTACTGGAAACCCACATTTATCAGGAGCATAAGAAATGACTTATAAATTAAGAACTGAATTATTCATGTTAGTATGTTTTTATATATATATCAATAGCATTATTTTTATTATTTAACATGTTGAACTTGAGTTGTAAGACAATAGATATGTTTATTGATTAAACCAGGGAATATAGGTAGAAAGAACACCTGTGTTGTATTCAAATATAATAGATAATATTTATTTATTGTTTACTTTCCATTCTCTAGAAAACAATTACTATTTATTAGACAGATAGTCGGAGGCTTTTATTGTTAGGAAAATATTGTTATAAGGGATGAAATATACTTTTGAATCTCTAAATATAAAAACTAGTTATTTTACTGTTTACAATGGTTAAATGTTAATTGTTCTACAGAGGAAATTATTCCTTTCTAAATTGGGACAACTCACAAAAGGAAAATAATGGATCAACATTACCAAATGCTATCCTTAACTCAAATGTTTTACATCAAGTTTCAAACTTCTTGTGAAATAAATAATGTTATTGCTAAATTGTCACCAAAAAATATTTCGCTCATGAAGAATATTAGTAAATGAGAAATGTGGTTCTAGAACAACTACAAAATAAATAGCTGGTTTAGTATCATATTTATAACCATGGCAAATTTAATCAATATTAGAAAATTTATGATGTATATAATAAACACCACATTTCACCAATTAAATATTCCATGCTGGAAAGTAAGTCTTTATCATTTATTTCCAACTTGTACCAATGTTAAATTTAAAAATTAATAATTATTTTGATTTTCTGTGTAAATATAGAAACAAATATATAAATCATTAGTTCACTACCTATGTCTATACTGACCTATATTTGTTATATTTATACTTACAGATATGCTTTTTAGAATCCACTATTTCACACCTGGTATACCATACATTAAAACATAAAATAACAGTTATATACCACACTTTGATTCCACACATATTTCTTAATTTTAAAGTCATTTTAAATGATACTCTGGTAATATCTAATACATTATTTGAAATCTTTGACTAACAGTATACTATATTATCTAGAGACCGGTCTCAATTGTATCTCAATTGTTCACTGTGACTGTCCCAGAATACTCTCTAGAATGGTAACAGCTGTGAATGACACGTGCTTCAAACCAGGCAACTTACAATTTCAATTTTATCTAAACTAACGGTATAAATTGATGCCTCATTAAATTCATTATAAATGAATCGGAAACTAATTCCAACTGTATTATTGAATATATTATACTGTGTCCAATAAAAACTAAATTTATTTCTCATGAAGTGGACATACTGATTCCTTAGAAAAATAGGCTTATATAAATCCAGTTTGTTTTGAATTAAAAAATCAATTTAAGCCTTTTATGATATTGATCAAAAGACAAATGAAACAATCTGCATAAAGTTTGGGATCGTTGTTATAACAACTTGTTGATTAACGTGTCCTAATGTTCCCTCAGAGTTTAAGTCAATTAATATTGATGCATAGCATCCTACCCACTGAATTATTGCGGCGATTAGAGGACATAAAACTCCATTCATTTCATTTCCATTTTACGGCGATAAGAATAAGTACAAAAGGTCCTTCAAATGACCTTCAATTTAGCAGGTAGTTACTGTTGTCTTTTGAGCTGGGTCTCTATGACCTTGAAACAACCTTCAAACAGTGACTCCCAACAGTGGCGGAAGCAAGAGTTACGTCTGAGGGAGCGAAATATCTGAGGTTCTTATGAGAGGTTTCTAATAAACTTCTACACTCCTTGCGAGGTCCACTATATTCAGTTGAATTTACGGGAAGTATAGTTTGTTAATTGGAACCTGTGGCGATTTCAATTTTCAAAATGTAAAATAGAGTTATATAGAATAATATCCAAGTAGAGAATATACTTTTAAAAGCAAAAGTATAATTACACGACGTGATAGACTGTCGATTCTAAAAAAAATTAAAGTAGAAATTCGTTAAGGGTTCGAGCAGCGATTTCAATTATTAAAGGACATGACATTCGAGTATCGATTTCAATTGTTACAGGACATGACATTCGGACAGCGATTTCAATTGTTACAGGACATGACATTCTGGAAGAGATTCAATTGCTACAGGATATGACATTCGAACAGCGATTTCAATTGTTACAGGACATGAATACCAGTCAACTCGGGTACATGTCAACTCGGGGACAGTGAACTCGGAGACAAAGTGAGTTAACTCGGGTACAACCATCAGTTAACTCGGGTACAACCATCAGTTAACTCGGAGACAACTTCGACCTAATATATATTATTGAAATAAAGATGATATCTTAAAAACCTTTTGTTTTCGAATTCCCGATCATGCGATCGGAACTTCTTTTAAACATGATTTCGGTAGTAAGCGAGATCAGCGGTAGATTGTTTTTCACGGTCGGAACTTCCTTGAAACATGGTTTCGGTAAATCAATTAAACGATTAACAAACTAATTAATAACCTGTCTTGCTACAGTTACAGAAAAATATGACAAGTACGTGACAGGGTGCAATAGCCACAACCATCCATCTACACCAGGCATTGGCGATGGGTTGAATTGTCGAAAAGATGGTAAAGCTATTGGTGCAAATGCAGTCTTTCAATCTGGAAACGAAATAGCAGAAGATGTTATTTCCGCTTGTGTGAGTGAGGATCGACCAGTGACAGGAGTGCCAAATCCAGTAAATCTTGCAAGAGCCATCAATAGACATAGACAAAAATTAAGACCAGAAGATCCGGTAGATCTGGATTTTGAGGTAAATATCTTCATGTTTTAATATATATAATTAATTAAAAATAATATGAATATATTGTATACATTTTAAATATAATATAAGTGTTTTAATAATGTTTGTTCTATATTTCAGCTAAACACAGATTTTCTTCCTGAGAATTTTTTTCGTACGGATATTCATGTAGGACATGCTCGCCATTTGCTTTTTGCCACCACAGACCAGTTGCACCTGTTGGCTAAGGTGAAGACATGGTACATGGATGCAACATTTAAGGTTGTGAAGTTGCCATTCAAGCAACTATTCACCATTCATGGTTTTATTAGGAACGACGACCATCTTAAAAATGTGTACCCGGGTTGACATGTACCCGAGTTGACCAAGTACCCAGGACATGACATTCGGGAAGAGATTCAATTGTTACAGGACATGACATTCGGGAAGAGATTCAATTGTTACAGGACATGACATTCGGGAAGAGATTCAATTGTTACAGGATATGACATTCGGACAGCGATTTCACCTATCACAGGACATGACATTCTGGAAGAGATTCAATTGTTACAGGACATGACATTCGGGAAGAGATTCAATTGTTACAGGACATGACATTCGGACAGCGATTTCAATTGTTACAGGACATGACATTCGGGAAGAGATTCAATTGTTACGGGACATGACATTCGGACAGCGATTTCAATTGTTACTGGACATGACATTTGGGTAGCGATTTGAATTGTTAAAGGACAAAACTTTCGGACAGTGATTTCAATTGTTACAGGACATGACATTCGAATAGAGATATCCAATTGTTACAGGAAATGACATTCGAACAGCGATTTTCATTTTTACAGTACATGACATTCGGACAGCGATTTGAATTTGTTACAGGACATGACTTTCGGACAACGATTTGAATTGTTACCGGACATGACATTCGGACAGTGTTTTCAATCGTTACAAGACATTACATTCGGACAGCGATTTGAATTGTTACAGGACATGACTTTCGGATAGTGTTTTCAATTGTTACATTACATTACATTCGGACAGCGATTTGAATTGTTACAGGACATGACATTCGGACAACGATTTGAATTGTTACCGGACATGACATTCGGACAGTGATTTGAATTTTCAAAGGACATTGAAATTCGGGTATCGATTTGAATTGTTACAGGACATGACATTCGTATGCGATTTCAATTGTTACAGGACTTGACATTCAGACAGCGATTTCAATTGTTACAGGACATGACATTCAGACAGCGATTTCAAATTTGTTACAGGACATGACATTTGGGTGGCGATTTCATTTATGATATTACATTCGGACACCGATGTCAATTAATGCATGGCATGTCATTCTGGCAGTGATTTCAATTCACTAATGATACTCAAATTATGGAATATAATTTAAGCAGAACACAATCGAGCGACGATTTCCAATACAAAAATTCGGGCAAAGACACGATTTCATTTTAATGTGAATAAAAAGTTACATTTTTAGGAATTCAGACAGGAAGTTTTTCAACATGGCTGTAAAAAACATTCGGGCGTATTTTAATAAGAGAATCCGGTTCGTCAAAAATTGTTTTCTTGCTCGAAAAAACTTGATTTTGGGGCTGCGAGGGGGTCCGGTAGTGGACTCCAACCTTTGATTTCGGTGAATGTCCATGCAGCTACGTAACATGACTTTATTCTCATAATGGTAGTTTCACTGGATGCTCAAAAGAACTATTCTGAAATGAAGGTGAGGACAATCTTTTCTGGAATTATTAGGATTGTCTTATGCATATTTTTTTTACTTTTAAAGTTGGACGATTTGATTTGTAGACAATTTGACTTAAGGGCGATTTTACTTTTTGTGAACTACGTCATCAAAACATGTATAAATAGGCCGGAATAAATAAATAATAAAAATGGAATCGATGATCTGCATAAAATTGGTCAGGAGTGTGTGCAATACACAGGTAAATTTGATCATATTTTAGTCAATTAAGTGTTAATACAACCTCCAGCAGACGCTCAATGATCAAGTTATAGTTCAATCGAATGAAACCGAACGACCTTGACGTGAGCAATAAATAATATAAGGTTGCTACAGTGCAAAGTGCTTGTTCATTGAAGTGAGTGGGGTCCTGTAATCTAATACGCTATCACAACATACAAAAGTTAATACTTGTACAATCTAAAGAAAATTTGGTTACAATTTGGTTTTCTTTATTTCTGATATTTTTCGTCTCAATCTAGGCCTATTATATAGTATTCTACAATGTCCATTCAGTCTTAGTAATTTAGTTATAACATTAATTAGGCCTAATATTTAAAAAAAAATCACACTAAGTTACTCTTACTGTAAATTGTAATGACCACTAAGTTAAATTTAGATCTTATTTCTCAATAGCCTATTTATTGCCCCATGGGAAGAATTAAGAATGTCTTTGCATTGAGAATAATATTTAAACACATTATTTCTTTGAAATTAGGGATGTGTCTTTCCATTTTAAATGAAAACATACAGAAAATTACATTGCTATTGCATTTTGCAAGGTCATTGTATTTGTAAATAGGCTAGATCTACTGTTTTAAAACTTGTCTTTAATTGATTTTTATACGCCCACATGAAATGGGGGGCGTATATTGTCGTCACCCACATCCGTCCGTCCCTCCGCCTGTCGGTCCGTCCTCCGTCCGCCCGTCCACAATTGCTCGTAAACACTCTACACGGTGTAATTTTGACGGATTTAGATGAAACTTAATATGAGTGTTTATGATCACGCAAGGATGAACCCTATTGAAAATCAGCGAAATCGGAAAAAAATTAGTATGAGTTTGTGCCCTTGTTCTTGAATGGCTCGTAAACACTCTACAACGTGCAATTCTTGACCGATTTTGATGAAACTTGGTGTGAGAGTATGTTATAACTCAAGGATAAACCCTATCGAAAATCAGCGAAATCGAAAAACATTTAGCATGAGTTATTGCCCTTGTTCTTGAAAACCGTTCAATTTTAATTTGTAAACACTTTTGAAAGAAAAATTTTTTAATGGATTTTAATGAAATTTGGGTTTTTAGTATTTGTTTTCCCCAAGGATAAACCCTATTGAAAACCAGTAAATCAAAAAATTTTTTTAAATTCAGTTATTCCCCTTTTTTTTAAAAACGTTTCAATTTTTGGCTTGTAAACACTTTTAAAACCTTTTTAAAAATTTCAAAATTTTTAAAAACCCGGTGAAATTGTTTAAAAATATCAAAAAAAATGAACCCTTTTGAAAATAAAAATACGAAAAATATTTAATAGGTTATTGGCCCTTTTTGGGTTTTTAATAAAAAATGTGGTTGGATTTTTTTCCCCTTTTGAAAACCACTTTTTAAAAAAGTCCACAATTCCTTGGGCAATTTTGACATAACTTGGCATGAGTATTTGTAATCACCTAAGGATGAACCCTATTGAAATTCATTTAAATCGAAAAATATTTAGTATCAGTTATTGCCCTTGTGTTTGAAAACGCGTTCAATTTTAGCTTGTAAGCACTCTAGAAAGAAAAATTTTTGGATTTTGATAAAACTTGGCTTGA
Organism: Nipponacmea schrenckii; assembly: GCA_030562195.1. Lineage (NCBI taxonomy): Eukaryota > Metazoa > Mollusca > Gastropoda > Lottiidae > Nipponacmea > Nipponacmea schrenckii. The sequence goes on along the minus strand of JAUJPP010000007.1, from coordinate 20,363,809 downwards.
GTATTTTTTTTACCCAAGGATGAACCTTATTGAAAATCAAATAAATCGAAATATATTTAGTGTCATTTATTGCCCTTGTGTTTGAAAACGGGTTTAACTTTTTGGCTAATAAACACTCATGACCTAATTCATGACCTATGTTGACAAAACTCACTGAAATTGTTGGATATCGCAAGGGATGAGCCTAATTGAAAATTAAAAATATCAAAATATATCTAATATGAATTATTGCCCTTGTTTTTTTTTTGGTTTGATTTTTGTCTTGTAAACACTCTACATGGCACAATTCTTGTTTGGATTTCGATGAAACTTGCTGTGAGAGGGTTTTTATAACTCAAGGATGAACCCTATTAAAAATCAGCTAAATTAAAAATTTTTTTTAGTATGAGTTACTGCCCTTGTTCTTGAAAACGCATTCAATTTTAGCTTGTAAACACTCTAGAAAGAACTATTCTTAATGGATTTTGATTAACTTTGGCTTGAGTATTTGTTTTTACCCAAGGATGAACCCTATTATAAATCAAATAAATAGAAATATATTTAGTGTAAGTTATAGCCCTTGTTCTTAAAAATTTTTTAAATGGATTTTGATGTAACTTGGCTGGAGTATTTGTTGTCTCCCAAGGATAAACCCCTATTGAAAATCGAAAAATATTTAGTACAAGTTATTGACCTTGTTTTTGAAAACACGTTCAATTTAACTCGCAAACACTCTAGAAAGAACAATTTTGAATGGATTTTGATGAAACTTGGCTTTAGTATTTGTTTTCTCACAAGGATAAACCCTATTGAAAATCAGATAAATCGAAAAATATTTAGTGTCAGTTATTGCGCCTTTTTTTTAAAAACGCTTTCAACTTTTGGCTTGTGAACACTCTAAACATTCCTTTTTGACAAAACTCGCTGAAATTGTTTAATATCAACCAAGGATGAGCCTTATTAAGAATTAAAAATATCAAAATATTATTAAGGGTGAACCCTATTGCAAATCATAAAAATACCGAAAAATATTTAATGAGTTGTTATTAGGTACAATTCTTGACAGTTTTTAATGAAACTAGAGACCCTAGAATAAAATAGGTTGGTAGGTTGAATAATTCATTCCACTTATTGTAACCTTACTGAAAAGTTTTTATTTGAAATAAATGCTGCCAGTGGGCGTATATTACCTTGCCTGGCAAGCTATCTTTTGAATAATAAGCAAATTTTAAATTACCACAAGTCTGCAAAGATGGTACCGGTAGCTTGAATTTTTCTAATTTAGGCCTATTGTTAAAAGTATAAGTTGAATTTAAAGGTTTGGGAACGCGACAGAGATGATATTAAAGGGACAGGTGTGCCATGTAAATATTTCTTAGTGTTAGAAACGGAAAACTTTTGAGCTATGCTTATCAGTACTAGTGTTCACTTGTTAACCATTAATATTTGAGTCTTCAAGAATTATCTGTGTTTGAAAGTTCAATTGACAAATTTTTATTACGGTACTTGAGATTGCGATTACCTGTTTTAATTCAAATTTTGGGAAATAGCATATTTTTTGTATTCATGATTATCAATATTGACCTAAAATTTGTTTCATATTGCCACTTTAACTGATGATAAACATTCTCTTATATAACAGCTACACTTGTGGAATTTTGTTACTTGATTAGTCCAATTGAAATTGTAGTCAATTTTTGTCTAATTAATTCTATATGATGTGCTATTTCATGTTCACTGAAACACAGTAAAGTTATTGAAATTATTTTGATTTTAATAAGATTAGAAAAAAAAAATTTAAGCCTATAGATTAAAGCCTTTAGAAAAATTAAAAAAGGGTGTAGAATGTAAAAGAAGGGGAAGAAGATAGGAGAAATGGGTGAGGAAGAGGTTGATTATTACAGAAGGGGAGGGGGGATGAATATAGAAGAAGGGGGAGGAATATAGAAGGAGGGGGAAGTAATATAGAAGAAAGGGGTGAAAAATAGAAGAAGGGGGAAGAATAGTAGAGACGAAGGGAGTGCATCCTAAAATCAATTTGTTTAAGACTAGTGGGTCTATGTATATATGACATCTTTCCAAACGAAACTACAGTACACCGGTATAGTTCTTTCTATAAAATAACCCAAGAATGTAGTTCACGATAATTTTAAATCTCGAACTCAACTCAATGAGCAGGATTTTAAGGTATCATTTTCAACAAAGTTTCAAATCACATTTAATGGTTTAAAAATGATGTTAATTATAATTTGAAGATATTATTGAAATATTCTAGCCTTTTTGAAAGTTCAAGTTTGAAATTTTAAATAGTGTGTTATTTGTATAAGTTTCATATTAATATCTTCCCTTTTAACTAACAAAGAAGTCATTATTATTAAAACAGCTTTACTGAAATGCAATGTTATTATATCATTTTACAGTACCAGGTACCGGTAGTTTCTTTGTGAATAAGGTTTTTGACTCTATGAGACTGACTTTGGAATTTCTATTTTATAAATGTCAGTTGAATAAATAGTCATAAACCTCATTCTAATGAAATTATAGGTTATTGCATGTCATAAAATGAGGTTCAAGTAGATTTGAATTGGTGTGTCATATAATATTGTATCTTGATTTTATAATATCAAGTTGATATTATGTGTGTGGTTGGAATTCGACATTAAAATAAAAACCTCCCGGTAAAACCTAGAGTTGAAAATCAATTGAGATTATTGAGTTATTGCATCAGTCTACTAATATTAAACTCTGGTAGAAATATAGAATGGAATTAGTATGATATAATTTGTATCTACGTCTCAATGTGTGGCTCTGATCTAAACAAGATCAAGTTATACGCAAACATGTGAACACTGCTTCTACCCTGTGTCTGTGCTTTAATAACTTTACAAAAATATTGTTGCTTCAAAGTTTTTTTATTTATTTACTGACAATGGCTTATTATTTAAAAAAAAAAGACTTTCAAATCTGTTTCTTTTTAGGTTTGTTACCATTGATTGAAAACTTTTACATGTAATTAATTGGTTTAAAAATGGAACTCTTGTGAAATATTGATTTTAAAAATGGAGAGAGTTAATTGTATCATATTTTTAAGTAAGTACCACTAATATGTGTTTTTTCCTTTCGTGGAATAAACTTGAAATGTTATTTATGAAAACTATGTTTGATCATTCCATAATTGAGTTTCTGTTGGTGACATTATCTTTCATGTTATTATATAAAACAATTAGAAATTTAGCCTTGAATGTTTTATCATATATTAGATTTCAAATGATAGTAACAAAGTGTTCAACTGTTTATAAGATGTTAATGTATCAAAAATATCAATTCAAACTTGGAAACATATTAAACGACATGTGTAGCAAGTAGATAGTGAAATACATGCTGTTATGATAAACATATATTTGATTTGTAGGTATATTGTTGATGCTGATAGAGTTTAGTTATACACAAAGATCCAAAAGTAAGTTCTTTTTATTGTTCATAAACCTGCCCATCTGTGTATATGGAGGTATACTGTTGGCATCCAGATGTCTGTCTATCATGTTCACAATTTACATTTTCTAGCTTCTTAGATAAAGGTGGAAGTAACTTTAAGCACCCTAGTATTATAAGATAAAGAAAATTTTACTGTTGTATCAGTGTTTTACACCAGTCTTTCTTGCAACTCCTTTACTTTTAGAAATCATAATGTTTGGTGAAAAGGTGGTTAATAAAAAGATCAGAGATGAAAATTTTGTGTGTCTTAGACTATCTTCATAGTAGCTCATGAAACTTTAATATTGGTCGTATAAGCTTACTATTAAAACTTATCATTTCTTACAGATTTGGACCTGTGTAAAAAAGATCATAGATTTGTACCAAATGGAGATCATCTACCTAGTGTAGGAAGTAGTATGAATATATATTTTAGTGTTAAAGAAAATGTTGAACAACAATGTTTAATGAGGTTTACTACCTGTGTCAGTTGTAAACTAAATCTAACAACTTTATCACCTTACCTATCTTTTTCTACATGTCATAAACAACATGATGTAACTACAAGTCAATGTACTCAAGGGTAAGTCAAGGTCAAATATGTTGAAGGTATTCTAAAAGGGTTTTTCACCATTCCAGTTTATTATAAGATTTCTGGGTTTATGAAATTCCACTAAAACTACATGTTTTATTAGGTTACAAATGCAAAGTCCTTATATATGTAATTATATGTAGTTTGATGAATATCTCCTATAGTCTTATTACAAAGAGTAATTTGTGACATTATCCAACACTTAATTTTGCTAGAATGGTTTGGAACCACATATGTCTGATCCAGGGTCCAGTGAAATTGGCTTTTGAAGGTGATAGAGACTGCAGTTTTCTTCTGATTTTAATGAAATTTGGTGTGATCATTTATATTGACGCCATCTTGGACAAATTATATTGACAATTTTTTGATTAATTTCTTTTTGTCATTGCACTTGATTTTATCAAAACACATCAAAATTGAGTTGTGAGACTGCAGTTTTTATTTGATTTGAATAAAATTAGGTGTTACCATTTTCATTGACGATATTTCAGTGAACTGTTTTGGAGTTATTGTCCTTGACTAAGTCAAAATGCATCAAAATTTGCTTGTGAACGTGATAGAGACTACAGTTATCGTCTGATTTGAATTTGGTTAAATTATATTAATGAGATCTTGGATAAGGCCCAAATAATGTTGGAGTTCCAACCTGTGTTAAACAGAAATATACTTTAAAGTGGGTGTATCTTGTTAGACAACCACTTGTTTTTTATGGTGCCATATGAGTCTATTTTCAAGTTAATCAGGTGCATTTTTTGTATTTTAGATGTACATATCTGCATGTGTTTGATCCAGACTATCGAAATGAAACAACGAAATATTTCACTGGACCATTTGATGTTTATAGATCTGAGTCTAAAACAATGTATATTGTCTTCTGTTCCAATGGTATTCAAAATAAACATGTAAACATTACTCTACAACTGAGTGTTGAAGGTAGGTTATACAGTAAAAATAATACTAGCCTGTACAAACTGCACCTATAAACTGACATCCTCTCTAAACTTACATATTGTAGTCCTAAACAAATCTGTAAAAGGAAACCCTCAGCACCTCTCGAAACTTCAATCCGCCATCACAAGTAGGTCCCAAAATGGCTAATCTACAACTCTGGATTATCCATCAGTTGACTATAATGTAAAGGATGATGCATACCTTGACAGATTATCAAAATAGATAACAAGTAAAGACTCAATGTCTATTGATGACATATGACTATGGATTTAACTCTGTTGGAGTAGCCTGTGTACAATAAATCTCGGGAACTAAGGGATTAAATATAAGCACTGGCCATGCAACCATTAGCAACCTCAAAATCTCAACTTTGGAATATGGTAATCTCCAATTCTTTTACATCTAATATTAACAATAGTCCTGGTGCTTGCATATGTAAAGTTGTTTTATGATATTTTATATTTTAGAAAAGAAAGAGGTATATAAAGGATCATCTCAAGATAGTCATACTGGATATAACCAAATTGTCATGTCACCATTCTTTCCTAAGTATTATGCTGAAAATTCCGAGGAGTATATTTATGAATTTCGAGCTGTCAATCATGAAGATTATGTATTTTTAGTTTTTGATGACTGGAATCTTTCCCCTTACAGTACTATTCAGGTATTTTTGCTATAAATATATATCTTTAAGGCTGAAATTTTTGTGTGACAATCACCTTAAGTAATCCCCCCGAAATCCTTTGTATAAATATAAAATAAAAATGCCTCTTATTCTGAAAATTGAAGAAGTTAAACATATACAGCTATGTTCATCAGTTAAGCAATAGAAATTGTTGTGTGATTTTTTAGTGCTATATTTTTTTTAAAACAGTAAGAAAATCTCTCCTAGCATATATACTTTGTGAATTATTGTTTAAAAATGTTTATGAAATGTAAGTATCCATACTTATTTAGAATTTTGAGTATTCAGTTTCTGTATACATGTACATTTACAGTTTGAGAATACAAATATCCAAGGTCCAATAAAAGGCTCAGCTAATAGACCATCTGTATTGTCTAATGGACCATATATAAAGTTACATTTTAAAACTGGTAAAAGTTCAACATCACAAATCAGAAGTTATATGGGTTTCAAACTTTCTTATAAATTTTATGACAGTAAGTAATGATTATTTATTTGAATTGATGCATTTCCTGTAGCATCTTATAGATATGTAGAAAGTCAGTGTAACTTGTGACGTGTTCAGTTTTCCCAGACATGCCAATTTGAAATGATTATTATTACTTACACTGATAATTTCTGTATAATTATAGAATATCTTTGCTATAAATTATTGGTCCCAGCATAAGATTTATTGTATATAAATAAATACTTTGATAATGAATAATGTGAAACTTGTTTGTTAGATACTAGATATAAGCAAACCTTAGCTCTCTGATTAAACCCTAATCATCTGACTCTACTCTTTTTCAGAGAGAAAATATGTTCAAAGGCGTGAAACAAGTGAGTAGACTGGATAATGCAATTTTATATGTGCATGGTCTTCTTTGGTTAGATTGATATCTCTTGAATTATTTCAATTTTACTATAAACTATGTATATGACTATGATCAAACTGTGATTATTATTATTATTAATTCTAGATTGTGGTGAATATATATTAAACAGAGATGGTGGTACTCTAATGTTTCAACCATCTAGTAATATCAATGATTTCTATGACTGTATATGGGTTGTTAAAGTACAGAAAGGTTATGATGCTGTCTACTGTAAATTAGAAGCTTTTGAAAGCATAAGAGGTACAGTGAAATTCTAGTGTATTATCTTCAGATATCTTATTAGGAGATTCAAGGTCTATTTTATACTATAAGTTTATACTTGCACAAACTTAACAAATAAAAATTCTTGAAGGTTCACGAACAGTGGATTCAAATTCAGAGCAACTTAATAATTAAGAGTGAAAACACTGCAATCTCTGTTTTATACTAGACTTCTTCTTTCTGTAGTTATGCAAGGGTAGTATGTATTCGCCAGCATGAAAAAAATTAGTCCTATTTTTAATTCAAACAATGAATAGCAAGAATAAAATCAGAGTATACCCAGAAAAGGTATTTCATGTTATATATGAAGATGGTAAGTCAGGACAAGAATCTGGCCCTAAACCATTTTAATGAAACAAAAGTTTTCTTATAGATTTTTGTGTTTTCTCTACAGATTATGACTCTCATAATCGTCTGGAGATAAGGGATGGTTTAACATCACAAGGAACTCTGAAAGCCTCTGTTAGACCAGGAACTGTTGATGCTAGTAGTCTGTATGGTCATGATTCTAAAACAGGGTTATATATAAGACTATATGGTCGATATCGAGATGCCAAAGATTTTATTCTTACATATGCTTCTTATAAAAATGGTAAGTTACCTTTATATTCTACAATTTTTACATCAATTAGCATTGATATTATTTTAGTTAGTTTGTTTGGAATATATTTTAAAACTTAATAACATATAACCAGATACTATAGGGATGATAAAATAAAGAAAATAGCTTAATTCTTTAATGCTTCCCATTTTGAAACTTTTCTTTACTCTCATGCTTATCAGGTCAGCTACCAAGTCTTGAAAAAAATTCCCTTTGTTGATCACTGCTAATCTTTTCTACTTTACATTTAGAAATACAAAGGTTAACTATTTTTATACGCCCACATGAATATGTGGACAAATATTGTCGTCACCCTGTCCGTCTGTTTGTCTGCCCACATTTGTTGTAGACACAATGGAGGCTACAATTTTCAATGGATTTTGATAAAACTTGTTGCGAGCAAGTTCGATTTTGACAATTTAGATGAAAGGTTTGTTTGTATATCAAGATGCTATAAATCAAGGGAAAAAATGATTCACCAATGCTGATTGTGGAGATATGTTACCTTGCCTGGTAAGCTATCTTTATCTTCTTGGTCATTTTAAATTTCTTTTGACAACTATAAGTTTCACTTTTATCTACAGGAGAATGTGTTGGAGAAAGGTTTTTTAGCTGTGATAATAAAAAATGTATAAATTCCCAATTTGTATGTGATGGTTATAATCATTGTGGAGATGGATCAGATGAAAAATTTTCTTGTAGTAAGTTAATACTTAATGTTTTAATATAATGTGCAGGCTTGTATAATTATCCTCTAATATATCTGGTAAAATCTATGTTTAATATTGCGCACCCTGTCCTGGTTGACATTACACAGACACCATGATATGGTAACAATGCATATTCCATAGCAAGATATTTCAACAGTTGGTGGCTTGTTGTTGTCCATCATATTTGAGTCATTTTCTTTTAAATATATCCTAATACTATACTAATACTATTCGCTCCTTTAGATTTCCTAAAGATGTTTCAGCAGAATAAAATAAGTTCTTGTATTCAGAAGAAAAGAATGAGAAAATCAATGAACTTGTTATTTTGTAGGAACCTATACAAGACCAGAAGATTCACCAAATTCCTATACCCTAAGTGTTGGTGTTATTATACCTATAGTAATATCAGTATTTTTGATAGTAGTTATTTGTTTACTGATTATATTTATTCGAAGATGTCGACGTTTACAAAGTACAATACCTGATGATTCTCAGAGAAACAGTACTGTATCCTCAAACAATTCTCAGAGCAGTGGTGGCAGAGGCAGACGTAAGTTTACTTTAAACATATAATAATCACAATTATCAGATGTGGTTATTACATGCTCTCACTTTGGGATCTACTTATTTAGAAAGTAGGACAGTAAGACTGAAAGATGGTGACATGAGAACATAATCTCATAAAAGCACTGGCTTAGGTCATAAATTAAAAATTTATGATAAAACCAGGTGCAAGTAAAAGGTTAAGATAAATTGATACTTCAGTTACAGAAGACATATCTTTAAGTAGCATCATTTTATTTAATCTGATATTAATGTCTGATTGAGGAAACACCAAATCAACAGCCCTGTTAATGACTATCTATTGTAAATTCTGTAAGATGAAATTATTTGAAAAATCTCTAATAAATCTACCTATTACTTGGTGATATACATGAAAACCTTGTACAGTTCTAATTCTTGCATAATAGGATGCAAGCTTCCAACACTTTAATGTTGACTTTAAGACTTTTGTCAATCTCAAGTTACATCATTTTATTAACAGGTCACAGAAGTCGTCAGCAGAGAATCAGTATGAATTTAACTATATCTCAAGATTCACCACCAACTTATGATGAAGTTATACGATCAACACCTATTGGACACCTTAATATGGTAAGTCAATAAATCATTGTTTAAACTATGGATTTAAATGTGGCTTAATTTGCACAAGCTGTAGATTTATGCCTCTGTTATTTTTACCTACACTATTAAAACTTTATTAAATGAGCAAACTCTTGTGCAATTTCCATTTGTAACCACAAGATTTGATATTTCCAGGCTTTCATGTGGTCTAATGCTGAAGATGGTATTATTCAACCTCCTACTTATGAAGAAGCTATTAGTTCTACTGGTGATCTACCATCTATATCTCATAATCTCTCATCTAGTTCCACTGAAACTACAGCCTCAGCTGCTAGACCTGTATCAGAATTAAGTACTTCCACTGATAGCTCTTACCATCAAAGACCCCGTCAGATCTCCTCATCTTCTAGCTCATCAGCAGCTACAATTACTGGTAATCCCAATTGGCCAGGTGAATCAGTACCATCAAGTGTTCCTCATTCAACATCTAGATCATCGCGGAATAAGCCTCAAGATGACTTTATCGTAAGTGCCAATGCTTTGGGAGATAAGCCAAACGAAGTACAAGGTGAGCACTCTCAAGGTCATGCACCACCTCAACAGCCAGTCACACCAAAGGAATGTGGAATGAGGTATGATCCAGAGAATCAAGCTGCTGTTCCTTCAGCTGTTCCTTCAGCTCCCTATGACATTGATACCAGTAGAGCATTACAAGAATATGTCACAAGGAAAAAGAACCAGAAGAAGAGATCGAGTACTGATGGACAGACATCTAATGGTGAATCTAGTGAGTCACGTGTTAGATCTCCAAGACATAGACATCCTGCATCTGAGGGTTCATCAAGCAGTACTGAACAAAATCACAGAAAACGACAAGATAGAAGGGGAGTTAACTCTAGATCTAGGGATTCTCCTTACTCTCCTGGTGCTCAAAGTGTTCAAGAATCATTACCGCCCCCACCACCCTCTCCTCCACAAGGATCAACAAATCCTTCCAGGTCAGAACGTGCTTCTTATACTGATCCTCGATCGGAGCAGAGCGTATCTGATAACTCACGACTTAGTGAATCCACACAAAATCTTGTTATAAATCTACAGGTCAATGCTGATGACCCTCAAGAAAATTCAGATATATTTGTATAATTGACAGAAAAGGATTAAGCTTAAGTGATATAGGTGATATATAGCAAGTCTTGATGCTGTTTTTCATGTTAGGAATAAGAAAGGAATAACCAAACTATGAAGTATAATACACGACCAAACCAAAAGGATTAAATCTACTTTTGGTTCAGATGAATCCTTCAATGATTATCCTTAGTTTACATGTATTTTCATAAATTATATTACTAGGCTAGCTGTATGAATGAATGCTAACCAGTAAATTATGATATTATTTATGACATACACTATATACCATATATTGACCTTATCAACAGGGTTCAGTTAATGCTGTTAATTAGTAATCAATTAACTTTCAAATTTTGAAAAATCAAGTTTTATTGCCTTACATATCTTATCATTATTATTATATATAGTGCCTGTATATTGAAAGTAGTTCACTATCACATTCATATAGAAGGTTTTTTTAAAGAAAACTTGGATTTGTTTTACAGTTTTATTTGATAATTGTGTAAAGTGTATCATCTCAAATAAAACTGTATGTGATATAATAAGGAAAGAAGACAATGATGTGTTTTTTATCAATAAAGAAAAGTGAAAAACTGTTCCAAGCACTTTTAAAGCCAAGATAAAATATGTGACTGATTAAGACAGTCTAGACCTAATACATTTTATATGATCATAATAGTGACCTGTATTGTGATTTATCTTTTTAGTGCTTTATATTTTATAATGAAGAATTTAGTTTTCTGTGAAAACAATAAACAATATGATAAAAATTGTTTATAACTTAAGTGGCAATATATGTATGTATATAACTGAGTTGTGCCTACTGTGTATTTCTAAACAACTACTAATTTTAATTAATATTTTGAGAACCATGCTCCATTTTCGTATCAATCAAACCTTTTTTTATAACATTTTCAATAGTTCTTATTTCCTGAACATTGAGCAGCAATAGTGTTAACAGTTATAATTGCCATTTACTTGTGATAAGCCAATATTTTTTTAGTCTTTTTTAATCAGTGAAGTCATCTTATAGCTTTATATTTAAATAGTAATGTTAGTGAATTTGTTATGTTTAATTATGAGTTTACACTGCTTTTTTGTCATTAGTGCAATTCTTCTATTTTATATTAAACCAGAGGTTGAAGTTTACAATTTTGATATAACCTGTTTTCTTCTTTTAATTAAAAGTTGTGACTTTTATGAATTCCCCATGAAGCTCAAACTATTTATCATGCTTATTTTTAGTTAACTTTTTTTTAAAATCATTTTTGTAAATCAAACCTTTATGTTTCATAGTCAAAACCACAAATAATCAGCTTCTAATTTCTCAGAAAAATCTTAAAATGAATATTTGTTGTTAAGGTTGAATTTTAGAACTACTAAGTTACACAAGCTCATCCCGAAATACAGGGCCTGATGTTGTTATTGTAAATAAAATAATTGTTATTATTTATCTGTGTATTTAGTCATTGTTACCTGTAATGTTTAATACTTACAAAAGAACTATAGTCAATGTTAATAATTAGTATTATGTTAATACAAATATTTAAAGAAGCACATAAAATTGATGAAAGAATATATTGCCATAGCAGAATATTTATTAAAGCATTAAAAATAATTATTTTTATTTGGACTGTTTTATTTTAAAACTAGTTTATGTAATATAAGGTATAACTAAATCTCGCTTCAATTTATTTTAGTAGTCAGTCATATTCACTATTTTGTTTACATTTTAAATACATTTGTACATTTATCACATCTATACATTGATTAAAACAGCTTTAATAATTTTGTGCTTTTATTTTACTTTTTATAGTTGTTCACTGCTATCATGTCACAATCTGTTACCATCATTTTATCACAAACATTTTAGGGGCTAACAGATGATTTCCTAAAAATACCGTTTAAGTATGGTAGCCCAACCTGGATGAACTCGTCCGGGACAACTATGTAAAAGTGAATTCTTTACGTTTTTAACCTAAAGAAGACGCAGAGGCAAATTTGACCTGATATGTGGACCTGTTTATTTGGTGTCTGACTTCACTCAATTACCTATAGGGTGCAACTTGTTCCCACTCTACAGGCTACAATTCTTCAGGTTCTTTTGATTTTTATTTTGCAGGTCAGTGTCATTATGAGGATATGTATCGATATTCGTGAACATAACTTAGGATGCAACCCAAGCTCACTCTACAGACAAAAAATCTTTATGGAGTCTTTTTTTATTTTGTAGGTTTGTCATTATGTAGATGATCCCTATTGATTTTCCTAATGATCCTTTATCTTCTTTATCTTGCACACTAATATTTATATTTCTAACAAAGCAAAAACAATCTAGGACTATCATTGCTATCTTAAAGATATTCTTTTTTGCATAAAAATAATTTTGAAAAAAAATATACCGGTAAGTAAATGTCCCATAGCCAGGAAGCAAACTGTTAGATATTTATAAAAATTTATTTTCTGGTATATTTATCTCAAATAACAACAATACATTGTGTACATTAATAATCATCAACATAAACTTTATACATACATTAATATGTACATTATCATGCATTTCTTGTACAATTTATGATTAAAGCTATCATGAAGTGACAAAAAAAGGAAAACATTTTCATAGAAGTGGTTGGTTAATGCTTTCATATAGACAATAAAATCTTAGAAAGAAGATAAAATGTACTGGACGGATTAATTTTCAATACATAGTGTGTGTTTTATCCTGGAATAGTGATAGGCTACCATTGTCTGCTTGGTTATGAAATGCTATAGGTACCATATCTCCCGTGTTAAGAAAAATTCCAATTACAAAGCCTATACTACTGATAGTGTGTTTGATGTTGACTTTTAATCACTAATTTGTAATAATTAAACACAGGACAAATCAGAATATCTCTCATGTGTTAACAAGGTTTCTGTTTCACGTCAAAATATACACTGGGAAAATACAAATATATTCATTGATTAGGCTATTTCAAAAGACCTTAAAACTAACCTTTACAGGGAAATATCTCTTGAGATTGATATTTATATCCCATTTATATTTAATATTTACAACTATTTTATAAGTTACGGTAATTTTTAAATTAATAAATATATGCATTACTGTAATAATGTTTACATAGAAATATAATACAATTTTTACAGAAAACAGTTATATAAATAGATCATATTGCACAACTAGAATTTCTAAATATTCAATTGGAACTCTCTAACCACTGTGATGTCTAAATTGTATATACGTTCAAATATTTTACAAAAAATTATCAAATAATTGTGGTTTGTTAATTTGTACTTTACCAATCAGAAGACAATCCACTTTTGATGCTTATATTCGGGTCGATACAATTGGTAAGATATATGTTTAAACAATTACCAACTTAAACAAATCCAGGTATATGTATAGAGACCAGGTTGTGTTTTGTAATTGACATAGCTAAAAAGGAGTACGAAATAGTAATAATTCTCTTTGGCAAGACACAATGGAAAGTATAATAGATATGGAGTTTGTCTTTTTACTCATTCAACTCATGTAATAGCATTTCATTCAAAAGTAAGCATTTTTCAGAATTTCGAATATTCCTGCCTTCAAATCAGGAATAGTTGTGTGGTTATCAATGTTGGTTGCAAAGCTATTACAAATAACAGGTAAGCATACTAAATCAATTATTATTAAAAAGTGTCAGAAATCAAGGTTGACCCTTAGTTTTGTATATGATGAGTTGTTTTGAGTAAATAGACAAACCCACAGAAATAAGGCAAAACTCATAATAATTTAACATATCACATATTTGTTTATAAATAATAATAATAATATCAATAAAGAGTTGAGCTGAAAATTATGCTGACTTGAATTTGCAGCTCTTGCATCTGTAAAATAAATTAAAACATATCAATTATTTTCCAAAAAATCGAATTAATTTTATATTAACAGTAATCCAATGTGCATAAATATCGTTATCAGACATTAGTTATCTGTCAAATCTTCTAAATCTTACTAATAGGGGCATTTTATTTTTTTTATGTGGTAGTGATTTTGACTTTTGTATTTTAAACTTGACTTTTCACCAGGGTGAAAATACTTTCCACCTTGGTGAACAGTCTCAACTTAAACATCAAATTTTTCGACTTTTCACCAAGGTGAAAATACTTTCCACCTGGGTGAAAAGTCCAGACTTAAACATCAAATGTTTCGAATTTTCACCAGGGTGAAAATACTTTCCACCTGGGTGAAAATTCTCGACTTAAACATCAAATTTTTCGACTTTTCACCGGGGTGAATCAAATTTTTCGACTTAAACATGTCGTTTGATGTTTATGTCTGGACTTTTCACCCAGGTGGAAAGTATTTTCACCTAGGTGAAAAGTCAAGTTTGTAATACAAAAGTCAAAATCACTACCACATGAAAAAAAAAGCATTTTGTAAATTCTGTGGCGTATAACAGCCACCGTATAAACTAAATAAGCACATAATCCTATTTTTTTAAAATAAGCATAAAATATGTATTGAGAACAAAATAACAACAACAAATTGTTCAACTTACAGCATCTATGTTCATCAGATCCATCAATACAATTTCTAATACCATCACAACGTTTTGATTTGGCTATACACTCTCTACCACTAACACACATAAAGCCACGATAACATGGTCTCTCTGTTTTAATACTCTTTATTGTTGATAATTCACCTTTAAATACAGAATATACAAACAGAATAATTTTTAATCTTTATAACTACAATTAATTTCACTCTTCTTAGAATGTAACACAGACACACTTTTTGTATCCAATCTGCATTCTGGTTAAAATTTCTATAAAATGACTCACTTAATTGTTGAGAATATTCATATGATATTTTGAATGGCAGATAATTAGCGTTGAAAATATTTAGTCCAACATTGACGAAGTTTCACAAGATTTTAAAAGAAAACTTTTTATCTGTAAGTGAGTAAAGATTTATTATTTGCCAAGCCCTTTAGTAAGATAAATAACATTATTGAACAAATTTAAATCAGGTAACAGGATGAAATTTATGTCAAATCAATCCTAGTTTATATGCACATCAAAAACTTACCAATAAAATCTGGGACAGACCATTTAAAACTCAATTTCCATAATGCTGTAAATAAAAACAATACAACTTCTAAAATCAGGTAAATTATGACCTACAAGCTACTATTTGTTAATTTGTCATCCTTATCATAGAGGCCATAATGCCAGTAAGTTTATCCCATATAAAATACAATGTTCTTTGAACATATAACTGACCTGATGCTGAACAATCTAAGATAGGAATTTCATCGGAACCATCACCACAATGATCTACTGTATCACACATTAATTCTTGATCAATACATAATAAATTACTACACAGAAAATCATAGTAGCCTGGACATCCTTCTACAATAAATAAAATAGAGTTATCTCCCTTTAGTCTCCAAATAGAAAGCACATAAAGGGGAAAATGTTTTCATGTCTTGGTGTTTGAATTTGAATCATGATGATCAACAGCAAAGTGTGCGTCCAATGTAACATTTAAAATTTCACTAATGTTTTATACAATAACTGAAATGAATAAAATTCAAGATGTCTGATGATCACTTACCTTGTGTAACATTTTTATAAGTTGTATAAATAAAATTTAATTTATCGGTACTGTAGAAAGAACCACGTAGTCTAATATAGAAACCATTACTAGTAGTAGATATAGGACTAACATCACTTAGATTTTCATAGGTATATCTATCTAGTAACTTTCCTTCTGATGTCACACCTTCTCTTATCTCTAAATTATTACTTTTACTATACTGTATCCAACCTACAATTATAGAACTCATTTAACTATACTCTATCCAACCTACAATTATAGAATGCATTTAACTATACTGTATCCAACCTACAATTATACAATGCATTTAACTCTTCTGTATCCAACCTACAATTATACAATGCATTTAACTCTTCTGTATCCAACCTACAATAATAAAACATTTATAACTA
The DNA here is from genome assembly GCA_030562195.1 of Nipponacmea schrenckii. Lineage (NCBI taxonomy): Eukaryota > Metazoa > Mollusca > Gastropoda > Lottiidae > Nipponacmea > Nipponacmea schrenckii. Next base: position 20,347,422 of record JAUJPP010000007.1, on the reverse strand, counting down.
TAATGTATTTAGTCTACAATAATAAAACATTCTCAACAACTATCGGCAAAAACACAACATGAAGAAGGGTGCTCCTTGACTGCCATTACCTGAATTATACTTAAGGCATGAGCATAGCCCTTCATTGTATGGTAAAACCATATTGCAAATAGAAACATTGTAGAACATTCACAATATTTAGTGATCCAAAACTAAAACCTCATCATAACTAGTAACATTTGTATATATCATTTACACAGCAAGAGGAAAGTAGTCAGTCTAGATTTTACTCTATATTACTAACCATCACCTAACAGAACTTCACCAATTCTTAATACAACTCCATCTGGTTGATTGTCTGTTTTAATTTCACGTTTTATTATCCACACACAATCAAAATATGTTGGAAATGCAGAGGCTAGTCCCGAAAAATCAATGGTACCACCTGATTTCATAGGATATATCTTACTACAATCTGTAAATATATCAATATATTAAATCATGTTCTTATTTAAATAAGTGAACCTCCAAGTCCAAATTTCATGTCACATTTAACTTTGGTAGTGAGTTGTTATCTTATTGTGGATTCCTGTTTTTATCAAAGTGTTCAGACCAAAAACAATCCATTTGAAGAAACTAATGTATAACACATGCCTCAATATTGATCTAAACTGTAACTTGCTTACCTGTTACAGGCTGCTCTGTCCACACTTTTTCTGCAAAAAAATATATACAAGTTGAGAAATTCTTGTCATCTGTGTGTATGTATAAATTGTGTTTTTGGACTTCTAATAATTGTTGAATGGATTTATAGAAATAGATCAGTGATTTTCATATCCAATTACCAATGGCTTCTCAGATTTCTAATAGAAAAGATGTATGTTGCTTGATTAATTATTATGCAATTAAAAATTTCCATTACTGATAACTTTTATCAATATTCAAAAGATCAATTCACATTATTTCCACATGAAATTTACGGCCACATTTACATTAAAAGAATGAGAATTATTTACCTGAGACAAATTGGTAAGCAGCTTTAAATCCTGAATATTGACAGCATTTTAATTTACTAGTACCGGTATTAAATACAATAAATATAGTATTACTCTCAGAGAGTATAACTGGTCTGTTATTCAAATTTAATACTAATGATGGTGAATCTATATTTAAACCATCATATACCTGAAAATATATATATTTAAAACAAAACTTCATTTTTTAATTTATTGCTTTCTTTAAAAGAACATGCCAAGAACTGTAAAACGTGAAACTTGGAAAATGTCTGAATTTTGGATAACATTCATTTTCAATGATGCCTTGATAACCTGCAATGGGAAAAATTTGAAGAATTTTAGGAGAGAAATTTGTTGGTGGTATGCAGAAATAACAATGGTATTATTAGGATTCTTATGAAAAGTTATAATCAATCTAATATGATTCCTGTCCCACCCAAATAACATTAACATTCCCAATTGTACAGAGAAATCTGAAACACAGTCAGGAGAATATAAAAATGGGCGTACTTGGTTATCAAGAAAAATCTCATTAATTCCCTTGCTATCCTCAAAGTTCAATTTCTAGATCTAAAAGTTTGTCAAGCTATCATATTTTATTTATATTTTATTTATTGAATATAGACAAAAACTCTTTGTAGAGTAAAACTGTGTCTGGTGTAAATGTTGGGGTATTTTTTCCACCTTCTGTATGATAATTAGATAAGTAATTTGTATGAAATGATATGATATTTTACACCCCACTTTTTACATCTTACTTCACTAATGAAGACATTAAGTATGTAAGTATTCTAGTGGATATGGCATCCTTTGTCAGTTAATCTTCAAAACAGATTATTTTTCTAAAGAAATATCAATAAAATGAAGACAACAAGAAATAGAAGGCTCCATTTAACTCACAACATCATTAAAACTTCTTGAGAAGGAAACATAAAACTTGAAACCGAAGTAAAATGGCCAGAATTTTTTATGTTCTACTTAGAATGGACCATTGAGTGGCTAATTTGGCAGAAAAACAGGAAACTATAAAGCGTAGGTAACAAGTTTATTATTGATAAAATAGACATTTTGATGTAGAAAAATAAATAATTAGCTACAGGTGTTGGAGAGGGTATTAAGCCGAAGAACCAGTGGTCATTACACTGATTACGGTATTTAAATCTAAATCTCAGTTATTAACACACATGTTTTTATTAATACTCTCTAGTCTACCATACTTATTGTAATACATACAGAGCAGGTGCTCCTACAGAGACCATGTTGTTGGTCTGATAAATATCTCTGTTAAATATCAGAGATTAATATATCTACCTACTTAAAAGTATCACATCATTTTTCATCCAATGTCAATTTGTTTCTAGCAAGTACCTCATCTGGTTTCTTTGTATCTTACAATACTTTTTTTAAGCTATTGTGTAGGATTTCATTCATGTACACGGACCAGTGCCGAAATATTTCTACTCCTGTGAAATCTGAATCTTTTAATTGATCAGATCTGGTCTTATAATGGCCTTTGTATCAATATAACATGATTTCAAATATAGGTGAGATTAAACAAGATGATAGTTTATTGGCAATTAGCTAATCAACACACTATTAATATAAAAATGATAGTAAATATCTACAAGAAAATCCCCTTGAGGGTTTTCTTCAAATAGTTTCTACTGTATTAGCCAACTATGTTTGGTCATACAGTCTATTTTTATTTTAAATAATAACCACTTAAACAATGGTGGGTCCTAAATGGAATTCTAGAAAAAATTCTAGACCAAATATGATGTGCATATTGCAAACTCTATATCAACTATAATGGCACTAATGTTACAATCTATTGAAGAAAGTTTTAATTGTCTGCACCACAGATGTCGGTTTGAAAATTAAAAAGGCGCAAATGAAATCTAATAGTATACACAATACACATATAAAGATAAGAAAAGCTCTTTACAAATTCAAATTACAGTTTCTGTCCAGACTTCGAAAAAAGTCAAATATATATTTAAATTGCTTTAGGATTGTTAGAACTCAGTTATCTTAATAGTGGGGGTTGACCACTGATAATACATTTAAATAGGTTTACATTATTACCCATAGTGTAAAAAGGGTATTATATTATTCCATTAGCCAGATGTTAATAGTTTACCCCTCACCATTTCTTATCTTAGTCTTCATACATATTTAACACATTATACATCTTAATAATTCTCTTACAATTTCTTCTCATCATTGTAAGTGGTATACCTTCTCTTTTTATTTTACTTTTTTTTCTACAAGTTAATTGAACATGAAAATAGAAGTCATTTATATACAGAATAACAACTTTATTTCAAATGTACACATTTACAATTCAAAACCTAATCATACATTCCACCATTATTGTGAAAGTTATTTCAAATCAAGGCAAAAACATCTACATAATTACAGAAAGCTTAGTTTTTAACTTGCTAGGAATTGGTAATTCTAAAATATTCATTAGTTAAGGTACAAATCAATCATATTACACATGTTGTTTTTGTTCATTTTCTATTTTGTTGATTCACATGTCATCATTGTGAAGATTTTCTCTAAAATACCTTACTCACTTTTTTTCTGCATACAATTGCAGTTTTTTTCAAACTGAGAGAAAGCTAATTTTCCAGTCATTAGTTTTATTCATGACTTCATCATTACTTTAAAGAAGCTTATCTTTCTCAGCACTTCTCTTAGAGTATAGCTATAATGATGGTTTAGATTAAAACTAAAAGGAAATTAAATGGTATGGAATGGTAATGGCCATGTATGAATGGTAAATGGCCATGGTAAGGAATGGTAAATGGCCATGGTATGGAATGGTAAATGGCCATGGTAATGGAATGGTATAATGGCCATGTATGGAATGGTATATGGCCATGATATGGAATGGTGAATGGCCATGGTATGGAATGGTAAATGGCCATGGTATGGAATGGTAAATGGCCATGGTATGGAAAGGTAAATGGCCATGATATGGAATGGTGAATGGCCATGGTATGGAATGGTAAATGGCCATGGTATGGAATGGTAAATGGCCATGCTATGGAATGGTGAATGGCCATGGTATGGAATGGTAAATGGCCATGGTATAGATAATAGAATTCTGAAGTGCAAATCAGTTTTGACCATTCACTGATAAATTGACTGCAAATTAGAAGACTCTAAAAATATAGATAAATCAGACTTCTGCTAAGTATTCTTTTAGAATCATTCCAAGACAATTGAAAAACAACAATTTATTTTTTTTCTCAAGTCTGTGAATTTGAGAGGAATTCAACACAAAATATAAAGTGTAATGATTCATTTAATTTTTTCAGGTAACAAAAAAGTCAAGTCCTTAATTTTTTTTGGCTCAGCTCTTTATCACATCTTACAGAAAGAAATCCTAGAATTTTAATTGTTCTGGTGTGAAATCTGATGTATAAAGTTTCTATGTCTAATGTTCAAGCTAACATAGATCTATTATTTTAAGCTGATTATAAAGATGTAGAAGAGCAGACAAGGGAGATAATAAAAACATGTCAAGTTAACATGATATATATTACAGGTAACCTAATACCAGTTTCAGTCTAAACAATTACAGATAGACAGATAGTTTGATAGACATGAAGATAAATGAACAAGATTTTAAGCATTACGTCCTCATCCTTTTCTATCCTTGCAACACGGGGTGTTTCATAAAGGCTAGTTTCAGATTGTCATTCCAGTTTTCAAGTCATCACTCAAAGTAAAATGAATAACAATAAGGAAAATATTTATTTCATTTTTAGTGAATCCTGATAAGGATGTTATATCTGAAACATGGCCACCCCTAAATAGGACAGGGTATTGAAACGTTTACTAAATAATAATCATAATAGTGATAAAATGAGAAGTCATGAAATAACAGGGACAAAATCACTCAAAGATAAATACTTCCATTAGTTTAATTGTATTTAATTACTTGTCTTAAGATGTTTAAATGTGTCAGCATCATTCCAGCTACTTAGTTTAAATCATAAACTGTTATTTGAGATTGTCACAGTGGTTACCAGTATTATAATGGAGGATGTAATTGACATTATTTCCTCTCCAGTAGAAACCTTATCCACCCTGATTCTAACTCCCATGATAGAGACCTACTGTCTCCTAACTTCATGGGGGACCATTTTAAAATAATCATTAAGAAAATACTGTTCATTTTCTCACACCACTCTTTAAACTGACTATTAACATAACTTGTATAAATTTTAATGACATTTTTCATGTCTTCTGTATAGTTCTTATAGAACGGAAACACAGTGTATGTTCCTTCCATTACCATACACAGTCAACAACCAACGTACTTAACACTTAAAGATTCTAACCACTTTCAAAGCAGGTAAATTTCAAATGGTCCATTACAGTGTAAGATTTCACCTCCTTATCCTACACTGCTAATTGAATAAGGGAATTATGTTATATAATATTATTTGAGTATTGGTGAGTATTAGTAATGTTTACATAAGAAATAGCTTGGTAATGAAGACAATATTCCCAATGAAATAACCATATAATACTTAATAAGAATCAAAATAAGTTCATCTACAACTATGTTTCAGAGAACCACAGACAGAAATCAGCAAAATGGCATTCAAATTGCCACCATTTAAAAAATGTCTCATCGATGTTAACCTGTTCTTTCAGAAGCTGGATGAGCACATCTGTGCCTGTAATATTTCAATGGCCACACACAATACATGTGTACTTAGAGAATCAAGTAATTCTGTCACTATGAATTAAGGTACACAAGTTTGCTGTGTTAATATTTTATGCTGCTATCTGATGTACTGCCACTATAAAGGGTGTGATAAGAATTTAGAATGACGAAAAGGGTAAAAGAGCTATTAAAATCTAATATTACAATCTACCATATTTTGTACTTACTTTAACTTGGCTATTTGGTGCAATATCCCAATCATCAAAAACTACCCGTACATGACCATATGGATCAAGATTTTGTAATAAAAAAGAAAAAGTTTCTCCATTCATGGCATAACCATTAGGAAAGTTAGGAGACTTCACCCATCCTACACTAGCACCTAAATTTTCATCAACATGACCAACCTTTAACTCATATTTATCTACAATGAAGAATCATACATAGTCATTGATAAAGGCCTTCATGGATAGAGTTTATTGTAACCGAATTATGCATATATTCAAGAGAATATACATATTGAGTGTCGTAACTATATGTTAAAACTATGATATATTTCATTCTTCTACATGAAAATAAACTGTATAAAAATTGAAACTGGCATCAGATAAATATGACAAAAACTATGCAATAATGAGTATATTAAAGCCAAACTTGAATACAATTCAGATAGCAAGTTTCAGATCTGATATCAACTGCAATCTACAGCTGTTATCAACTTATAACGTTAATATCATATTGTACTTAACATCTGTTAAGGACAACAACACAATTCCTCATAACAGATATCTTGATATTGGTGATAATTTAATAGATATCACAGATTTAAAGTGATAATTATCTTTTAGATGCTCTGGAACCCTTTTATTGTAAGAATTATTCATCTTACAGCATCATTTTATTGCAAAATTTTAATTTGTAGAAAATTACATAACATATACAATACAATACATCTATGTATCTATTTCATCACCTTTCACATTTGTTTTAAAATGGTTAATTAAAAATGGAACATACTAATTGTTAAGCAATTGCCCTAATAGTTTTTGACCTTTAAAAATTAAACAGTTAAATTAAAAAAATCAATCAGGGACGCATGTTGATGGATTTTGGTGATTTTGAAGTTTCTATAAATTTGAGCAAACTTTATAAAGAAAACAGAATTAAAATTTGACATTGTGATTAAGGTGTCATCAATGTCAGCAACTAAGGTTTTCTTCATCTTCTAAGATCATACATTAACTTACCTAATATTTGAAAGTGTATTTTAAATTTTCTAGGTGTATTGACTGTAGATGTATTAGACATACAATGGTATAAACGTAAATTAGATGATATAGATAAATACTTCTGTTGACCATGATGATAATTTCTATGTGTTATTTTATTGTATGGATAATCTACTTCATGTAAATGTAAATGATCACAGCTGTAAATACAAGAAAAACATGATGTAAAACAGAATTCTATAAAAATCAAGCTCATTTGGTTGTTGACTAGGCAACACTTCTGAGTTAAATCTGACACATTCCACTAATACCTTGATATCACCAGGATGTATAGGTATCAGTTATAACTGCCTGGAAATGTTAATAAAGATTTGGTGTGACAACAGTTTACACTTCCATGGCAGTTTTTTGTTCAATTGCAGGAGAATAAGATATTGGATTTTATTTCTGAAAAGTGCTTTGACAGCTTTGATTTAACTTTATCTGCTGGTAGAAACCATACTATATTAAGTTTATACTTTTATAACCACAACTATATCACTCAATATTTAGCCCAAGTCCCTTTTAACAACACTATATCAAGACAGGTTTAAATATATCACTACTTACCCTGGAATGCATATCTTGTTAGACTTATTCAGTCCCTGTCCTCCCTTCTCATCACATGTAGGAAATATAATATCTATAAATTGAAGTTCTATTTTACACGTACTACAGGACTTTATTTCTATTTGACACCAAGAACTATATAAATCTACTGAATAATTAGCTGGGTAGGAGGGTGACAATATCTCCCCAGAATCACCCTTTTCTACCCAAATTTTTCTTTCACTCTGTCCCTTCTCACAACTGATTGGCCCTGAAATGTAAAAAATCATCAATTGATTAATTGTCCAGAAGGAGTCAATAACTGCAAAATTGTTAATTTGCATTCAGCAAAATCTTATATTTTAAAACATATGAAGTAAATTATACATTAAATAATCTAAAATAATACAAACTGTATTAACTTGACTTATAGTCCTTTTAACAGTTAATCCAGATAATATCCTTGAGGATTTGTGAAAAATAACATTTTGTGATGTTAAAACTTTTGTTTAAACATGTAAGCCTCATAAAGCCAACAGGAGCAATCAATTTAAATCCAGATATCAGGTAGGGTATTATCTTGTATCAATGGTTTAAAGATAACTATTAATGCTTATTTTCATAAAAAAACTGTAGTTCCAGAAGCTTGAATTCAGACTAATCTTGTAGAATCAAATTGGATGAAAGGCTTTAGGGACAATTTAACCCATAGGCTATCAATAGCATACATGTAATTTACCAATGGCTGGCTTACAATTTGCCAATGTCTCAATGTAGAAAAATAAAATATAATAAGCTTACCTCTATCAATGCCATTTCGTAGAGCTTGTATGTGTGAAATTAGTATGAAAATCGGCAACCAATTACATGAACCTGAAATCAGAAAAATGGGAACTTTTAAAACAATTTTATTGCAATCGTCTCATCTTTCAGTGCTCATGAATCAATATAATTCTCCTACTACAAATTTTCAAATAATCTACTCAGATTAATTGACTTGACTTGTGCAGAAATTTCACTTGTCTTGTGGAACAAATGCAGAAGTACAAATATATACAAGTTATCTTTAATTCGTAGACAGTGATATATTATAAATAGTCTTAAATTGTGATTTTCTGGTTCCTATTTTTGATTCACCAAGATGAAAATTTCATAAAAAAATTCAAAAAAATCAAAGTAAAAAACAAGTTCATGCCTGCAGGGAATAAGAACACACACAGATACATTGCACATTTCAATATTATCACTTGAATAATATGGTTGTGATAGTTGAAGACTACTAGAAAATAAAATCCTCATTGTGAAGTATCTACTTCATCTTTTACTCCAGCAGGAATTGTACTGATTGATTCAGGTATTATTTGATTGTTTGTTAGTGAATATTTAATGTCAAGATGGAAATCTTCCCTTTATGAATATTCTGTCAATATCTAATAAAGATAGAATTTTCTATGACACATTCAGGTATTGATGACGTTTTAAAAACATGACTGTCAATGTAGGCAACAATTATATCATTACTTGGGGTGAAGGCAGGGGAGAGGGGGGGGGAGTTCTACCCTACCTTCGAAAAAATGTCAAAAATGATCCAGGTTAACAAACATAAACTCATATCTAACTTTTTGTGCCGCGCTTTCTATATGGTTATGATTTTTCTAATATTGCGCACTGAACTCACTGCTTCAATTTTTGTTAATTCCAGCACTAATTTGTCTTAAAAACTTTTTTTGCTTTTCAGTTTACGCTTTGTTCTCTTGCCTTTTTTTTAGTTCCATCAAATTCGAAAGAGAGTTTGGAGAATCTGATAGATTATTGTAAAGAAAGAACATGGAATTGATAGCTTCCAGCGTAAGATGATAATACTCTGTGTGGAAATGGTGCGTGACATAAGATGGAGTACCATTGTAATAATATTACATGTTAACTTCTTCATGTGATGATTCACTTGGAATAAAACAATTACAATGATAACAGTCAATTATATTAGACCACACGATGTTGTACAGGTTACAAGAAATTATGCAGCAGCCTCTAGAAATAGTTAAGATACCATCATTCATCTTCAAATTAGATCTGATTGTGACTTCATATTGTGAAAAATAATTTGGACAGGTCAAATAAAATTGCTCAAATTACGTCAAAGTGAAATGTTCATACTTGCCAACATGTGATTTTGAAAGAAACTATCATTTTGTTTAAAATAGGATATTTTTAGCTCAATGTTTCCCATGCAATGAGTCAACTAGGAAGATTTTCAAAATTTACCCACCACAATTTATAATAATACATTTAAAATGAGATGAATTATGACATTCCATTGTGTCATAATGTCAAGGAATTTCAATAGTACCAGATGAAAACTGAATATCATTCCATAGTAAATTATACAGGAACCAAAATGTGGAATATCATTATAACTAGCATTGTTAACAACCATTTTTTACCATCACTCTGTCAACTGGGGGAATTGCATTTCAAATCATTAACAAATCAACTTTAGGCAACAAGACAACTGAATTAATGTTTTTACCATCCTGTTTTATTGATTTCAAAATTTCTACTAGCAACAAAAAAGGTTCTGTCAGGCCAAATGTATGAGTTTAAGGAATATTTTCAATTTGGTTGTAGAGCTGTTGGCAGATAGTGATAAATCTGACTGTGAGAACTTGTTGCTGTCAGTCAGAACAAGGCATAGTTAAGATTTATCTATGGAGTAATTCTGTTAAAAGCTGAAATTATTCTGGTAATTGAGAGAAACTTGTCAGAATATATTTAATAATAGATACATCATAATACCTGAATATAACAACAGCTAGGATAATTGATACCATAGTCAATATAATAAGCCAGATTATGCTGTGGTATTTTAGTACCATTGTTTAAGTAATAAACAAAATTTAACCCCAATAGTTATTATAATTCTTGTTTTATAATTGATAAACTTAGTGATGGTTCTTCACAAACCAAATAAAACATTTTATTATCAAATGTTTGTATGGGTTCTAAGGTTTCAGATGAACCTCATGAGAAAACAATGAATTCTGCTCAACTCTGGTACTGTGGTTTAACTTTAGTGCACCAATCATTCCCAGTAAATCTCGAGCAAAGTATATTCTGCATAAGGAAATAAAGCTTGGAATTTCTAATTAAATTGGTCTGGCAACAGAAGTCTCATCAACAGCCCTGGTGTCAATTATTTAGTTGAAGAGAGAATAAATGATATGTAAAGGTAAAAATATATCTTATTTCACAACGTACAATATGATTGTTTGAATTAAATGTATGTTGAAAACAATTTCAGCCATGTTTAGCAACAGATAAATCGTATTTTTGTGCTGTAATTGACATTTATAAAATTAATTAAATGAAGTAGTTGACAGTGGAACATGATAAATTATTCTTTCATTCATGTTCTTGTAAATTAACTCAGTTATTTCTGACTACAGGATTGATGGTAGGTATTGCTCAGTACAGTACAATAGTTGGTTTGGTTTCAAATATCCATAGAAAAGATTTTGAAATGCCAGTATGTAACATACCTGAACTAAAATTTGTTTTTTAAATATATGCAGACTACCATTTAATACTAAAGAGCTTAAATATAACATTGAAGAATGACTGTCAAATGAATATTCAGCATTCACGTTGAAGACAGAAGATTCTGACAGCAGGTTTTTTATGCAGTGGCAAAATTTGAGATATCTGTTCACATCAAACTCCAATATCAATGAAAATAGTAAATAATATTCCTACATGTATTATTAAGAATTTTTAATGACTGATCTTTAAAAAGACTTTTTTAATAAATGTATTTTAATGATTTAAACAACCATATGACCATCAGAAAATGGAAAACATTTTTTTTTTTTACAGATAAAAATCACAAATATATTATTTTGTAATACATCTCATTTCCGTTTACAACACAATAATAAATTGACTTTCATTTTTCTTTTCTTTTTTTTCCTATTTTAAACACAGACTTATTTTACTTTTTCTTGAAAACTAAGACATGCACCATTAATATTCTTATATTACATGAGGCTTGAAATTAGACAGTAACTTTGTGAGAAATTTCACCAATGTCATAAAATTTAAAACAGCCCTTTAATGTTATACACTATAAAATATGATTGCAATGATAAAAGTTATACATGGTAGGATTTCCATCTGCTGTTGGATGAATGGATATGACATACACCTTCCTCTATTACGATTCAAAAGATAAAATCCATAGTTTAGCAACAAAGCTGCAATGGAAGTTCACACAAGAAATAATGTATTGGTGATCAACTTTCCCAAATACTACCTCAGCAAACAACCCTTGTAAATTACATCTGAATAATACCACTGTGAACTGAGCACCTAAAACACAATACCACTGTGAACTGAGCACCTAAAGCACAATACCACTGTGAACTGAGCACCTAAAACTTAATACCACTGTGAACTGAGCACCTAAAACACAATACCACTGTAAACTGAACATCTAATACACAATACCACTGTAAACTGAGCACCTAAAACACAATACCACTGTGAACTGAGCACCTAAAACACAATACCACTGTGAACTGAACACCTAAAACACAATACCACTGTAAACTGAACATCTAATACACAATACCACTGTAAACTGAGCACCCTAAAACACAATACCACCCGTGAACTGAGCACCTAAAACACAATACCACTGTGAACTGAACACCTAAAACACAATACCACTGTGAACTGAACACCTAAAACACAATACCACTGTGAACTGAACACCTAAAACACAATACCACTGTAAACTGAACACCTAAAACAAAATAACACTGTGAACTGAGCACCTAAAACACAACACCACTGTGAACTAAACACCTAAAACACAATACCACTGTGAACTGAGCACCTAAAACACAACACCACTGTGAACTAAACACCTAAAACACAATAACACTGTGAACTGAGCACCTAAAACACAACACCACAGTGATGTGAACATCTGAATAATAATACCACTGTGATGTGAACACCTAAATAACAACACTATGAACTTAACATCTGAACCACAGTGAACTAAACACTTAAATTAACAACAGCACTGTGAACTAAAAATCTAAATAACAATAACACTGTGAACTTAACACCTAATACGACTGTAAAGTGAAGACCTGAATAACAACACCACTGTGAACTGAACGGTGTATAGCCAACACAACAATAACGGACAACAAAGCCAGACTTATAATGAACCACCAACCCACATAAAAAAAACAGAAAATTGTGTGCCTCCATGTGCCACTCATCTAATTAACACCACAGAGGACCACACAACCAAACAATTGACACCACAAAGAAAACCACACCAGCAACCAATCCTACTACAACTCAACCAAATATAAGGCATTCATATAATCTGTGTATCACACTGCTACAAGACCATCCATTATCCACCTGTCATATCATCATAGTTATTACAATGTACACTCTTAATATAAATATTATATACTTCCATTTGGTAACAGAGAGAGAAATAGTTACATAACATCATCTGTAACTTAATATAAACAAATATAAACTTATCATTCTAAATAATTTTTACATTATTGCATTACCACAAGCCTAAATTAAAATTATAATTGCATATGTTATGTGCCTTTTTTTGTCCCAAAAAAATAGTATAAATATACTTTAAATAACGTAAACATCATTTTCTCAATTAGATGATAACAATTGAATTGCTTTTCCACTTAAACAAAATATATTTTTATCAGTTTTTTTTTCATTCTTACAATAACTAACTTCTGAATTCTCTCCGAATGACATAAAAACATTTGTTATCTTAAGGAAAATCACAGCAATTGGCAAAAAGGTGCAAAAGTATGGTTTATGTGCAAATTAAATTTAGCTTGATGGCCATGTGGAAATACCATGGTTATCTAAAAGATGATATTACAATCCATTGTTTATCTCTATATATGATAAACCTTCAGAAAATTACAAAATATTTTAATAAAAGAATAGGAAATTGTTGATAAATGTGAAATATAATAATGATAGGGAAATTTCTACTAAAATAAACATACAAATATATCCTATACATGAACTTTTTTATTTCTCATGATTTGAGTATTTATCTACAGATATCACTGTAAATTATATATACAAACATTGTATATTTATAAATATTATTAAAGCTATACTGTGTCAAATTAATGTACACTACATCAGATTAAAGTACAATGTGTCAGATTAAAACTACACCATGCTCTAGACAAATCAGCACTAAATGGTACACAAAATAAGAGACGCTCTACTCCTGTTGGAGTATTTGGCATAAGTTAGTATTTGATAAGCCCTATTATGGAATATGAGTTTAGACCTATTGTTGTAATTGTGTTATACTTGTATTCCAATATTTTTAATCTTTAATAAAAGATCTTCACACTAACCATTTCTTTGTGTTTAGGGAGTTAGAGGGGGAAGCAAAAATCAATTTCATCAAGAACACAGCACAAAAAGCCATTGAAAGATATAAATTGAAGGGTATTTTTTGTAAGACGTATACCTCTTGTTTCATACCATTGCAGATCGAATATTTTTGTGCTAAGATATAACAATGTAATCTTGAGCTAGAATACTGCCTTGTTTCAAGACAAGATAGTATATTATTTCTATCCACTAAAAAATAGAGCTAGATACACATGGCTTTCATATCACATAATAAATATTATTCTTGTAGATAACTTGTACCATATTTCTATAATATCATGATCTTTAGTCAACATAAAGGTTAAATATTCTATTAAATTAACAAAATATCATAAACCTTGGTACTTGTAGCACTGTAAATGTGTAATGATTATGTGATATTGTAATGTCTAGAGAAGAGATATTTAAAGATTTTTTCAAGTTGAATACAAGCCATTGGGGAGTTTATTATCTTGTCTGGAATTATATCATTCTTGTTAACATTGCATCAATTTCTTTGTATTTCTCTTTTACCAGAGATAGTTATTCAAAAAACACAAATTTTATCATTATCAGCCAACATTTGGCACAAAAGCTTGAATGAGTAAACCAATGAAAGAAATCCTAAGAGATTAGCTAAATATTTAAATTAATAGAACAAAGGCATCAGTTACAAAATACTGCACATACCTCAAGAAGGCACAATAATTAGAATACAATTTGACTTTTTTTATTTTCCCCTTTTCCATGATAAAAATGGTTTATCACAAACCTTAATGCGTCATAGGCTCACATGAACAAAAATGAAATTCAGTTGATTGGCCCATCAACAATTCTTGTTGAGGTCATAGCGACTTGCTTCTGCAAGTAAGTTTCTGCCTTTGGCTCAGTTGAAATATGCCTAGTAGATGTGAAACAGGTTAAAGTGATGTATGATTTGGTATACTTATGTATATCAATGATGTATTGGATAAATTTGAGGAAATTCCTGAATTTAGCATGTTTGCTTCTGTGGGTATATGTTACCTGGCCTGGCAAACAATCTAAGTGAAACTAAGAATATGAAAGCATAACAATAAAAACGACTGTGGTAGTTGAAAGAACCACAAAGACAAGAATACCAGTATCAATACTAAGATCCTAGATAAAACATGGGAGATAAATTGAAGATAATAATATAGACATTAAAGATAATTAACTTAACTACATGTTTGACAAGTGTTAAATGAAATAGAAATGAAAAAGACAGTTGGGAGTGTTTTACTTTACAGATTAATGCTTATATCTTTTAACGATTGTGTTCCCCATCATCTGCCTTCCCCCTCACACTGACTGACAATAACAAATGCTGGCAGAAATTGAGAATGTGTTATTTTCGTGTAAATCGTAGTCAAAACTATTTATTACCTTTCAAAATTCAACTGAACTACACCAACATTGCTAAAAGATGAACCAAACTCTCTTAAGTTAATTAGCTAGAAAAACTAAATAACACAATTCTCAGAGATATCAGCCAAAAAACACATTAGGAATGATTTTCTCCTTTACTTATAATGAGCCCTTACATCATAATATTAGTACAGGTACTGGTGTTTAATGGATACAGTTCTTAAAAACATCTAAACTAGCTCATTACTTAAAGTAAGAATTGTTAGAAACATAGTCATTTCTTTTATCAAATATAAAAATACAGCCTTGGATTAAGATATGTTATTTTGTATGTAATCATAAATATCAAATTGTATAATACACTATAATATACTGTCTATAATATATGCTTTACCAGCTGTTAGAATTAGTTTCAACAGCATGTATTACTTTTTAAAATGATCATTTAGGTTCTATTATTTTTAAGAAAGTCCATGCATTCAGAAGGTGATTACAACTGTACAGAACAATATATAGAGACAGATAAGTTTGGGACTGTAAGTTTAGGACTGTAAGTTTGGGACTATAAGTTTGGGACTATAAGTTTAGGACTGTAAGTTTGGGACTGTAACCCTTTTAATATGTGACAGAGTGATATTTTTAACTCTTGTCTTCAAGGATCCGCTATTTGCTACAATCTGTTTGTGATTACAAAATGTCAAATATCAATCTTTCATTTCTCAATTCTCATGAAATCATTGATGCTATTAAAATATTCTGCAAAGTTCTTTTGAAATTTTTCAGGGTATTTAATTTTTGACACATGTCAAACAAGCGTTAGTTATGACTAGATCACCATTAATACTATTAAACTTTTGGAATCTATTGAAGACCTGCTGCATGTAGACATACATTAGTCTAATGATTTTACAAGTTTATCTGTGATATTCTCTTAGATAGAATGTACTGGCAGGAATGAAAACCTCTCAGTGCTCGAAATGTTTCTGATGCAAAAGTGAGTGCTCTTGGGAGTAAGGTCTCCACCTCTTTCACAATGTAACCATAACTTCTCATTTGACAGCAAGATTGCTCAGTAGATAGAGAGTTGGTTTATGATCTATTCCTTAACTGACAATATAATAAAGTTTCAATTCTGACTAAAAATTGTATTACATAAACCCACATAGTTCTGTCTGTGATTAAGAACAATAATTTGTATTCTTCCAGCCTAATGTGCTCAGAAATTGAATGATAAGCAAGCATCTAGAAAATGTCCAAAATGGATTGATTTAGTGATATTGGGGAGAATTTGTAAGAAAGATCAGTTTCCAGTTATACAAAGTATGTTAAAGAACAATTATTGATGATAAGAGAACATGTTCTAAAATAGACTGGGTTTATTTAGCTAGTGTAAGATATATTTTGTCAATTCTTCAATAAATAAAATATGGTGAGGGAAAAAACAACAGTCTTAACATTGTGCAAGGCTAATATTTCCTCTTAAACAAGAGAGCTTGGCGTACTAACAATGTAGACTATGTTCTGTTCAATGTTATAAGGCGAGTAAAACAAGTGTAATAGAATGAATACCTGCTGGGTGCAAGAAGATGTAGTTTCATACCACACCACATAGGATTTCTCTGGTTTTTGTTTGGTGAAACTTTAACCCTCTTATTCTGGCTTTACTTTTTTTAATCTGGTTCACCAACTAATTATAATGTCAATTTCTATATTTTTATATTTCACGAATATACACTAATCAAGACTAATTAAGTAATATATTTTTTGTAAAGATGTTTTTTGTTTTGTGTTGTTTTGCTGTGGACAAATTTGGGGGTAAAATTAAAGAAAATATCTGTACTTTTCATTAATTTATCTCTTTTAAGATAGCCCAAATTGACTAGGATCATAAATTTTAAGCAGTCAAGAATTGTAAAATGTATAATAGATAAAAGCTAAGGTTAACAATTATTTTGATATATGAATATCCTGAATATATCAAACAAGTGAAAACAATCTGTAGTGTAAGCAAGAAACGATATCGGACCAAAATATTGTTTTGTGATAAATCAAACACTCAAATTAGGTGAAAAATTATCTCTTCATCTATTGAACAAAATATATTTTTCTCTTGAATAAGATTATCAGATACAGTACAGATCTTAGAAGTATTATAAAGCAATTTGATGTTCAGTGGGCCAGAGTTTCAGACTAATCATTTTAAATTTTGAGGAAATGACATTCACCCACACAGGCATTAGTAATAGTAAATAGTTCACCTTTTCTTAACAGATGCTTTTACTTTGATTTCTTACACTTTACTTTAACAGATTTTTTTTCTTAAAAACACTTTACAATAACCTTTGTTATTTCCTTTTACCATGGAATTTTTTACTTAACAATTGTCGCTTTAAGAGGGTACACATGCACTGAAAAAATATAAATTGTTCAAAATGAACAGAGATCAAGCCTATATCATTTCAGTTGTGTTCACATGAATATATTCAGTGATTATCTTAGCAATGACAAATAGAAAATCTAGAATAGTGGTCTAAAAAGAAGTGAACTCTAATCAGATTATATTACAATTGCTTATGTGACCAACTGGAACAATGTTCTGGTGAGATCAGATCAGGTCACTAATTTTAAGAATTAACCTCAAATGTCCACCACTCAGAAAACTGCCTTTCACAAATATGCATTGAGTTTTGTTCATTAACAAGATCATTACGATAGTGAAATTGTTCACAGCTTCACCAATAGTCAGTTATCAGTATGCAAGAAACAGTGACACCATCTTTAATTCATTTTTCATGATGTGAACTCAAGGCAACTTTTTAATTTGGTAAGATATTAATTTCTTTTAGAATTTTATTGATTATAATATATAGATCATGGATGACTGTCTGATTTGGCTTTAAAGCCATGTTTCTGCTTGATGTCACATGAGGCAGAAAACAGACATCAATGCACTAATTTTATTTTGAAAGAGAAAAAATGTGCCAAGTTCAAAAAGGGAATCGAGCAAGTATGAAGAGTGCGTAATAATACCTGGAAAATTGTTGAGGTTCCAATGTGTATTGTGGGGTTTCATTATGTTGGTAGAGGAAGTAATAACCCTTTTTGAAAATAATTTAAAAACAATCTAATTTTTAATCTAACCACCCATTACTACTAGGATATAATGTTTTAAAATGTAGCTTGTATATTGGGACAGACTGCCACTTTAAGTAGAAACGTGATTATTATCATTTTGATGACTGATAACATTTACTAATAATTAGTAGGAAATTGAGCTGTAAGTAGTGCTCAGGTTCTAGTTTTGATAGTAAACTCCAACATAGTAGCAGATAGTCTCTACCCTAGTACCACTAGATTACAACAACAGATAGGATGATAGTCTCAAATTATAGATTACTTTCTGGCATGTCTTTATTTATAAAGAAAATTATTTCTTCCTTATCATTACAATCAATACTAAAATTATCAGCAGGACTACCTTTATTACTGTTATAATTCAATCAGAGTTTTAATAGTTCTACAGATCTAGTGTCTGTTATATTATAATAATAGTCTAGACACACACTAGACACAAAGATAGTAGATTGGGGATAGTCAACAATGTCAGAATACCATATATAAGTATTTACTTGTGAACTAATGATTTGCTTGAATAAGTGAATTATCATTGAACCTAGATATACTGCATAATTTTATATATGTGGGGTTCTATAGCACAGCAGTTAGAGCGTTCGTTCTTTATGTTATGACGTCATTTGCTTGGATACGTTGAAAATGTCAGACGTGAGTTCTAATCTCGACCGGAGTGTGAAAGTCCGATGACATTGAATAAGTCATCTTCACTCACAATTCCAGTCCACCCAGATGTAAATGGGTACAGATAATCCGGAAATATCAATGCCAATAGGTTTTGCCAAGGACCAGCTGGTAGAAAGGATCCCTGTCATGGTGGACTTGTGAACCTAAGTTGTTATCCTTGTAAAATATAGTTCTTTCTTTCTATCATTACATTTTGAAATTTGCTTCAAAAATAGGTCCATTTCACTTTTTATGGAAAAACAAATGAAATTTCTTGCAGACCCACCATTCAGATCTCAATGATCTTAATCACAGATATACTTATTTATGGCTATAAAGTATATAATTATTAAAATTGATAAAAAAAGTAAATGTTTTTCTTTGAAACCAAGTGGAATAATCACAATGTCCATTTATTGTTCAAAAAGTCTGGGCATGAACACAAAATTTTAATGCTATTAAGAAATTGAAAATGTCAGAATTTTGAATGATGAGAATTATGAAATAGATAAATGATTCTCTTTAAAATCTATGAAATATGACTGTGTCTGACATCATTATTTTAAACTTATATCTTAGTTAGAAATGTGATGTAAGAATATACAGTATGCACCATTTAACATGTATATTTGGTACAGTCAGTTCTAGCAGGTGTGATGTTCACTATCATTTCACTATTTTCATAAAAAATAGAAAAACAATGTTAATTTTAGAGTTCAGTTTACTCCACAGTTGTGCCAATTTGAAAGTTTTAACTTCCAGTTCGCAGATGTCAGACTACAATCTATATTTTAGAATATCCAATAAAAACCAATAGATTAATCTGTTAGCATCGTCAGGATATTTTTGTTGAAAGTCAAGAATCTATATCTGATAATGCCTTGTACTCATATAAGAGAATAATAGATAACTCAAAAGCAGAACTGAATAAAATTTCAAACAGAATAACAGATGATATTATGCATTAATGATTATGGATATAAAAGAATTACAATCTGGTTCTAAATTATTGCACATTAAACTTTAATTTTCAGGACATACATGTTTCAACAACTTCATAAGTCACAATCATTATCAGTACTTAACTTAATCAGATTTTCTTGATTTAGAAATCATTGAGAAATTTTTCTGTAATTTAACTACCATAAGTTAAGTATAGTAAGTAATGGTGAGTCAATTTAATTAACATTCTCACCATATTCTTGGTTTTTATGACATGTTATTAACTAGCGTTTATTACCACACACAATCACACTTTCAACATACCTTACACACAACACAATCCACAGCATGCTCTCTAACAACTTGAAACATCAAACATGTTCGTTAAATTAGTGTAAAAAATGGTGAATTTATGTTTGAAATTCTTGGCTTTTACTAAGTAAATAAACTAAGTTGTTAGTCATTATAAAAAATAAAGTGGCAAGTTAATAAAGAGTTAATCTGGAGATTGTACATGTTTTACTATTACTGATATTGTTACTGTTAATTTAATTACAGCAGAAATAATGACAAGTGAAACACACCAGATGACATGCCAACTGACATTACAATGGAACATGTTATTTACTAAATTAACACTTGAAAAATCAAAAGCGTTAAATACAGACTGACATTACAGCTACAAAACTTGATAATTTAAACCTTACAGTGTTCACTGTCAACTTAACAGAACCAAATCTGACAATCAGAAAGTGTTAAGCCACATGTTATTTTGACCATGCTTTTATCACATGAAGAATATTTTAAAACACTAATACATCTCATGAATTCATAAAAAGTTTTGTCACTGGTCTTGGCAAGTTGTGAATATTGACTTGTTCTTGTTCTGTGTTCTAATGTTTGTTGTTTTGTTGCTGGATGGGAATTCCTGTATTAGGGTAGAGGAGTGGAGTGGTGTATCCATGGTGGTGTTCTTATGTGTTTGAAGTACATTTATTATTTTGTGTATAGTAATTCAAATTAGGATAGATTGCCAGCACATCTGTTTGTGGTCATAGACATTTTTTTTTCATGTCAATAATTGTATTGTCCCCATGGGTTGAATAGACAGGACCATGTCTTATGTATTGGACTGAATGTAAAATAAAATAAATACCAAATTTCTATACATGTATTATAATTCTATTATGAAATTATCCAACTGAGTAGAAAAGAATAAAATATACTTTTGAGTATATATGACGTACAATAAATTTCCAGCTATTCCCATCAACTTGCATCATGTAGAGATGGAAACACTGCTGGAATTTAAAAAGTAACTCTGTCACTTGATTCTAGAACATCATCAATCTATTCATAGTCCTTTCATCTCTTACTGATAAGAATATTTTATAATTCTGCTTTCAACAAATAATCTATTTATACGATTATTCATCTATTATCTGAATTTTTATTCAAACTCAGTTCTTTATTGATGGGCTATCAGTTGGTGCAATCAGACTGTTGTCTTCCAATACATTACATTTCAATAATCGTTCTTATAACATTACGCTAGTCCCACTCATGATGAAAGAGGAATGTAAAAACCCAAGAGAATGCACCACTTTGAACTCAACGAGATATGGTTTTTTTAAAAAAAGTTCTGACAATGAAAACAATATATTGAATGGTTTTAACAATAAATGTAATGGAGCTGAGAACAGATGAAAAACTCATTGAAAACTGCAAGAAAATAGAGGCATCATTATGTAGAGATTTACAACATCTTTTACTGGTCTGTATCTAGATCTTACTTAACACTATATCTCTAAGTCTTGATGCTTTGTCAAGGAATAACTTTGTGTAATTTCTATATCTAAGTCAGAACACAGAACACTATCATCACTTTACAGAGAAGACTTTTTACATCCAACAGCAAAAATACCATAGATTAATAATAACATATCTGTTGCAAAAAACAATTTAATTTAACAAACCTTTAAGAAAGATAAATAAAGGGATTTCTGACATTTAAAAAACAAAAATTTCCTTCTTCTATATATTTTCTTCTGCAAAAAACTCCATTGTCATTATTTCAACATCTCTAGAACTACGTTTGGCCAAAGCACATTATTGAATATGAAATTTGACCTTGAATTTCATCTGAACTCAAAACAATGACAGAAACATTCCATTATAAAGTATTTACAGGAAACAACTCCTTCATTCCATCCATTAAATATTTGAATACTCTGTAATAACCTTTTGTTTGTCTTTAATTGAAATACAATAGTGTTGATATCTCAAGTGAAGAGTGAAGTTTGTCTAAGTGTTTAATATTATTATCTGTATCAGTCTCCATGATGTAAAAATAAATACTAGTTTCATTAGGTACCAAATTACTGTAGATAGCAAACAGTAGATCTTTATTAGAAACAAAAATGTTTGATACACTCAAAAAGACAAAGAGTGTTTTACAATTTGTGTAGACATGAAACTGTAGTATATTTAACCTACTGCTCTTTGAAGTCTGACAAAAATGGGGAATTCATTGAAAATCCATAGAATACACGCATTCAATCCAAAGATCCATAATTTTGATTGTGATGTCATCAACAATAGTTTTCTCTTTTCATGAATGTCAAAAGGAAATATCAAAGTTAAGATGTGTTATTAGAAAGGACAAGATTTATAAAAAAAAAACAAATTTCAAGCCGTTCTTTGACAAGATAGA
Organism: Nipponacmea schrenckii; assembly: GCA_030562195.1. Lineage (NCBI taxonomy): Eukaryota > Metazoa > Mollusca > Gastropoda > Lottiidae > Nipponacmea > Nipponacmea schrenckii. Next base: position 20,324,625 of record JAUJPP010000007.1, on the reverse strand, counting down.
ATGTACAAAGTTTGACAACAACAAAATATATCCTTGTTTGCCCATGTATTTACCTAAGTTTATGTTATGCAAACAATAATATTTAACAAAAAATGGTGAAGACATCTGGTATATCAGCAATAAGATTGTTATTTCTCATAAAATGTTTTATTATGATATGCAATTAAACGTAAATGACAATAGACAATCTGCCAAGATTACATTTCAAATATAAATTCAAACAGACTGTGATTCAGTGCACTATTTTCTTAAATAAATCTTCAGTAATTATGTCAATAAAATCAGTGATTTGTACAAATATTTTTAGTGCCAATAAAAATGAAATTCTGGCATGTTATCAAAATATTACAATTAATTCTCAAATATTAAATTCATTGACATTGACATGCTGCTTTTTCCCAGCTGGAGATTTACCTAAATTTTGATTTGTAGAAACATCTTATATTGAACAGAATTAGCCCATTACATGATGATCTAATGACAGAGGAAAGTTATCATATGTATAACTTTGAATGGAGTTAAATAGTGAGGCAGATAGATGTTGACTTGCATTATACCAGTGAGTCGATGGTTGAACAATTCACATGCAACGTAAACATAACGCAGACATCTATTAATGCTAAAATTTCATTGAGTATTTTGTAGGTAATGTAGATTCTTTCACTACACATGGAGGTCCATGTTAATTGTCCAAAATCAAGTTTATCAACATACATTCAGCATTAGCTCTCACCATTCAGCATTAGCTCTCACCATTCAGCATTAGCTCTCACCATTCAGCATTAGCTCTCACCATTCAGCATTAGCTCTCACCATTCAGCATTAGCTCTCACTATTCAGCATTAACTCTCACTATTCAGCATTAACTATCACTATTCAGCATTAGCTCTCACCATTCAGCATTAGCTCTCACTATTCAGCATTAACTCTCACTATTCAGCATTAACTCTCACCATTCAGCATTAGCTCTCAACATTCTATTACAATAATCAAGTATGTTCTTGATGAATAAAGCCTTGTTTATTCAATACTAAAATCAACCTTCTTCAATAAAGAAAACACTCATTAGGTCTCAGATTAAATTGCTCAAAACAAAATATCAAGTGATTTACCTTCAATAATAATTTGGCACAAAATTTTATACAGAGACTAGAAATATTAGAGTTATATTTTTTGTTTAGCATGAACTATTTGAACTAAGTATTTAAGTATTTTCTTATCTTAAAAATGGCCTAATAAGCCTGTCTCATTCTGGCTGTTTTTATGAATTATCATCAAGTTTGGTTATTTGTGTTAATTTTTGGGTATGAAGACATAGGATAAGAGAAGAAAACTCATTGAACAGACTTAAAAAGTCAACAGTTTACAATTAAAATAAACTTGACTCTAATATTCACCAGAACTACCAACATGTGTCTTGTATGTTCAGGTACTGCTGATTTAAAATGAAAGAGGAATATTTCAATTTGAAATTTACATTGTTAGCAAATAGAATTTTGATTCTTCTATTTTGAAGGAAAGGTGAAGGAATAAAGGTAATGAAGTAGAACTGAAATCATAAATAAACATATCATAATACTGCACATCCCCATTTCAAATAATCTTCTTCAATTATTATATTACAGTAAATACTTTTACAGATATATCTCTTTCTGATAACTTTATCTCATATACTTTTACTATTTATATTTTATCTTCTCTTACATTCCTCATATTCATATGTCTTATTAACACAATCTCATTTAAATGCAGGTATGGATGTTTTCTTTTGAAGTTTTTCAGTTGACTCTACATACCATCCATGATCTCAAGAATTCTCCTGTTATAGGTTATTCAATTTTAAATTTTAAACTATTCAAATGCTCTGTACAACAAATGACTTCAATTCAAAGAATTCAACATAAAATAACAACTTACAGTTCTTTCAATTGATGTGGTTTAACTGATTTTATCTTAACCAGAAAGTGATTTGTTAATGTCACTTTAGCCCCAATTAATAATAAAACATAATTCTATAAAGTATTTTTGATTCATTTTAACAAAATAGATAAGGTTTTCTATCTTAATCAAAATTTGATTGTGTGACATTATTTGAGGTTTTGAGCTCAATGAAGAATTAAAAGACCAAAATAAAAAGGCCAATCAATCAATTTTGAGAGAAATAACAATAAAATGGTGAAGACAGGTAAAATTCAATATCTAACAGAGTAGGGTCATATAGCCTCAATATTTACCAGTGAATATAGCTATAAATAATGGTTTAAATAGCTGGTTAATAATTTTACAACATAGACCTGGTGATAGATAACTGTTATCACTTTCTAATAATTATAGACTAATAGAATCATCATTACTTTCTATAGCTACATAAACAAAACAAACAACTAGAAAATAGTTACTCATATTCTTTCCTGTTTACAATATTCTACATCAACACAAACTATAGATACACCAGCTTCTCATTTATCTTCCTTTACAGATGTAGCAACATTCTCTCCCCTTCTCTTTCTTGAATTCAAGCATCTTAATTAACATTTTCATATACTGAGTTTAATCTATGTTGCAAGCAAACTCTTGTGGTAGGTAGCAGTCAGGACATGCTGACCCTTAAAAATCGTTTAAGAATTGTGTTGTTCTATACCCAAAACAGCCATTAATATAGAAAAAACAAGATGAACATCAGCAATGTGAAATTTATTGTAATGGAGAATTTGTGTGAGAAAATCTCATTAATCTGTTGATAGAAAGAAATCTTATTGTTCAATCTCTCCCTGTAGAAATCTATTTTATTATTAAAGAAAAACCAATTACATTCCCCTGTACATGTCACTTATATTTAAATAAATCTCTCATTTACTCCCTTCCAAACACATTGTACACATGTAGACATTCTATTTCCTTCAAAATAAATGTAACATTATCCTATATTGTGTTTATATGGTGTCCTATATTGTGATGTCCTTTTACCTGTATTTGCTCAACATATAGCAAGCGCTATAACAAAGACGATTGGTTGTGTCTAACAGTTATCAATTACCACTGCTTGCCACAGCCAGTTACTTCTAGGATTTTCTCTAATTTATGAAAGAGATAATGATTGATTGTTAAGCAGAAAATTTCATTTACTAAACTATCTATTCAAAATAGAATCATCAGAATCTACACTGTGATAAAAATCATAAAATTAAAGAACAAATTCCTAATGACAGATATAAATGTGGACACTACTAGACTGAGTCATTCTATCTCAAGGTTAACATTGTGGTATTTCCCAACTTTTTAAATCTGAAAGGGAGGAAAATTCCTGATAAAAAATTTTAAAGTCATACAGGTGTTTCACTTATATAAGAACATCAAACAGTTTGATACAAAGATCTACATTATATATACATAGAAAATGATATTCCAAAATGTCTTCACCACAAAGAAAGATATGCACAGCTGCTTTAAAACACAAAACAAATAAATGCATAGTAAGATGTACAATATAGAACACCTTGAACCAGCTGGTCTCCTTTCATTGATATTGCTCAATACTAACAGATATTACAACAGGTCATTTTGTATAAAAGGCAAAAAAAGAAAATAAGGACCAATGAGTATTTTAAGATTTCTACATTTCTAGAAATCTCAATAACTTTAAATGAACAGTGAATCAATGAAAACAGATACAGACAGGGTGAACCAATCGAGACAGACACAAACAGTGGTGAACCAATTGAGACAGATACAGACAGGGGGTGAACCAATCGAGACAGATACAGACAGGGAGTGAACCTGACGGAAACAGATACAGACAGGGAGTGAACCTGACAGAAACAGATACAGACAGGGAGTGAACCTGACGGAAACAGATAACAGACAGGGGGTGAACCTGACAGAAACAAATACGGACAGGGGGTGAACCTGACGGAAACAGATACAGACAGGGAGTAAATCTGAAGGAACAGATATAGACAGGGAGTGAACCTGAGGGAAACAGATATAGACAGGGAGTGAACCTGATGGAAACAGATATGGACAGGGTTAACCTGACAGAAACAAATACAGACAGGGGGTGATCCTGACAGAAAGACAATCAATCAAGACAAACACAAAAATGAAGTGAACCATTCAAGATGATCACAGACAGTAGGTGTATCCTTCAAGACAGATACAAACAGAGGGTGAACCAAACCAAGACCGAGAAAAAAGGGAGGTAACTATTCAAAATGTTCACAGATAGGAGATGAACACTCAAATATGGTTGTTTGTCAGAAAGTAGGTGAACCAAAGAACCACTCAAAACTGAGAGCAAGGTATTTCGACAACTCTTCCAGGCAACTATACAAGTACATGAAGCTTTATCAATAATAACATTTATACAAATACATTTGACCCTTACATCTTAAGTGCAGGAATTGAATTTTTAAAATTTTTAATAAATATACTTGTACTAAACATTCCTATATCACATTTACTAAATAAATTTTTAGCCTATACAAACCTACTTTTTTGCCACAAAATTATCATCATCTACTTGAACTGTTATCTATATTTAGAGAAGAAATAAACACTGACTCCTTGGAACATCAAAAACTATATCTAGAGGGATAAGAAACACAGTCATTTTATAATTATGTTTTATGTAACTATTTACTAATAATACTGATAACAACCCCAGTTTACACCCTGATATTTTCCTTGTTTGTGTATTAGTTTTTTAATATAAACTTTATGATGATATTACTCAAAATATTTTATCGTTATATGCAATTCTTTGATTACATTTTGATATATAAAAAGTTTCACCTCCCAACAGGTTTCCAAAATTGTGAGGAATGTTCAGAAATCTAAAGGGTTCATCTTTAAACCAAAATTGTGTGACCTCACCCAATGTGACCAATTATTTCCACAAAATATACAACAAAGCTTGTCAACTACTACTTATTGGAGATTAAAATATAATCAATCTCTTTCCAATCACTGTATTTCCCTTGTTTGGCTTCAAGTAATTTGAAGAAAAATGCTTCAGTACATGCTCTTTTAAAATGGAAAAGTCACGTTTAATTCTACTTTAAACATAAAAGAAGTCAAAAAAGTTGCCATAAAATTTTCATAAAGTTTCATGTGAGATGTTATCAGACACAGTAAAAATTGGTGGTTTCTTTCAATCTATTTTCTTTTCTAATCCAGACATTTGGTTTATGTTTCTACTGCTTTGATGAATATTGGCTGTTAATCTCAGAGGAAAAAAATAATAAAACATATTTCACTTTCATAGAGTCAGTTGTGTAGATAAGAGTAGAGATTGTCAGAATGTATGGAAACTCAGTTGTAATTTTAGATTGAAAAGCATCTTCTATTAAGATGTTCTTGATATGCTGACAGGAGTCAGGAAGGTGCAGAAGTATACATCATTCTGCAGTGAGGGTTATGCTTGAATAACAGTCTGTTTATATTAGCCATAAGCAGCGTTTACACCAGACAGCTATAAAGTGTATCCGAACCAGGCCGTGATAAAATTACAAATTTACCCTGTTTAAAACAACAGGCCGAGAACCGCTGCAAAATAATAATTTTAATGGTTGACTGCTCTCAGATACTTTCTAGAACTCTTCATGAAAGAGGAAAATATAGACGGCTAGGGAACCCGGATGAAAACCAGATTGACTTCTGTTGATGATCAAATTCTTCGTGAAAAGGTGAAGGTCGGTAAATGCAAGTGTGCACGCTTTGTGTTTACACTACAACAATTTGAGTCAGGTCTGAGAATGGTTCTGAGTTCAAGTTTTCAAGGTGGGCTAGAAGTGGAACCGTTCTAAGAACGTTCGACCGTTTACAATTCACAAAATACATCTGTACCATTCTGAGAACCGTTCTGAGATTTTGTAGTGTAAACAGGGTTATAGTGGCTCAGTGAGTTGATTGAATGCTAACAGGTCAAGCATTCAATATGGTTATTGCTAGGATTTTTACCTCAGATTCCCCTATCTTGGGTCCAAGGGCTGATTATAGAAAAGGTTCTGATCGGTCATTGAAACAATATTTTTTATTAAACCAAAATATCATTAATGATGAAATAAAAAATTGAAAAAGTGAAAGTAGCTATTTAAAAAAATAATTGGCTATAAAATGACACGCCATTTGATGACATTTAGCTCTGATAATTTTGGGAAGATTTGAATTTTGTAAATTATTAATGTCCTGTCTCATTAGAAGATAATTGTGTTTTGACATTAATGCTTCAATAATCAGACCATAGAAAGTAGAATTATTAACTCTACACAATTACCATTTTATTATTACTTAAAGGGACATTAGAATTAAAGTATACAAAGCATTTTATTTTAAAGAAGTTTTATAGCATTGTTGTTTGTGAAACCAACATCATAATCTGCTGCAGTTTTACCTACAAAGTTGCTTTATAGTGAATAATGAAAAGAATGTTTTTGTAAGATATATTTGACTAGATCTGCATATTCTTAGACAGGATTAGAACTGTCACATTGATTTTTAAAGATGATAGATCATGTACTTAAAACACTATTATTCCAATACATCTTTGCTGTAAAAGACCAACAAAAGAAATATCTGAAACTAACACTTTAAATATCCAGTGCTTAGTATTAAAACTTGACAAAGCATGCAATGACTAATGTTTTTCAGCACAGAACAACTTTTAATAACAAAATTTCATTTAAATTCCAAACAACCTTACATAATGTATTTGTTATCCGGGAAACATTAAATTGTGATGGTTCCTTTAAAGAAGTATTAGATTGAAATATTCCAACTTGCTTTAATCAGATTTGACATTTTAATTTAACGTTTCTCCTCCAGTGAAATATTGTTACAATAAAAAGTGAGAAATGAGATTTGGACTGTGAAAATATAACATGACTCAATTGTTTTAAAGTGGAAAGATTAAAGACTTCTATGGTAATTATTCAATTTCTCCTGGAAAACGGAAGAAGAAAAATAGAAATCAAGAGAATAAATGGTTTTCACATGAAAGAAATAAAACAGTCTTTGAGGACAATTTAACTATTTTCTTAGCATCAGCCTGTAACTCTTGAGGTCTTGAAATGTTCATAATGACATGTTTTGTCTTCAAGAGATGACAGACTTTATTTACTGGTAAAAAGAAAATGAAGACATTTTTCCACAGAAATCCAGGAATTTGTCAAAGAATTCAACATTTTAAATTTGTGATAGATAGATAGATAATACTCTTAGCACAGAAAACCAATTTAAGCTTTTTAGACCCTCAATGCCCTTCACTATTTAGTAATATACCAGTACTTATGAATATGCACAGTCATACTACCTGAAAATATTTTAAACATAATGCAACATAATCATAATTCAGAAATAATAAAAGAACAGTCAGTCACCTTTTATAGTGAACCTGAAGGAAGCCTCCAGTTAACTGGACATTTAAAGCATCTTAATAGATCATATCAGTTGTCATGAGTGAAAGACTCAATTGTGTATATTGTGTTTATTATAAGTTTTAAACTGTACAACTATATACATATGATGTATAATATATAAATTGTAAGATACAAACTGAAGTCAAATATATTGTAGTGATATCACAGCAGGTATGACATTTAACTAGTTCTCTACATTACTTCTTCACTCTTTTACTTAACATGTCATTTTATATTCTCAAATATACATTTAGTAAAACAGCATTACCAAGCCTAATGCAATAAAACCTTTACATTACCAAAGTTATCCCTCCAGAATGGAAGATAAATTTTGCATTTACTATAAGGGCAACCATTCTGAAAACAATTACTATTCTGGACCACCTCATGGATTATGGAATTCAGCTTTACTAGTTTGTCGAGTAATTCCAACTGGAATTTCGTATTTCAATTCCTAGAAGTTCACTGTCTTCAAGGTTAAATATATATTAGGTTTCTCAAATATATTTGAGACTTGTTTCTAAACACCATCAGTCTTGTTAACTTAATTATAACAGAAAGGATTTTTTTTATTAGAAAGCTGGAAGCAAAACTGATCTAAAATAGAAAGTATAGAAATTGCGTAATCTTTTCAGGTTGATGCATTCTGAATGACAATCTAAATCTGTACATATAGCACAATTCAAAGACAATCCTTCAATACTTCCTTTATAAGTAAATTTTATAGCTCATTATTAAATACCATAGACAGGAACTCTATACTTATATAGTATAATATATTAATATTGAAAAGGTGAAAAAATCTCTGTCACAGAACAAAGTAGTTCACAACCATTATTAATCCCTATTTTTTGCCTTTAAAAGTAAAATCTTGATAAGGACATGATATTTCAACTTCAAATAATAAAATCATTGTCCAAATACAAATCTGTATTTAAAATTTTGACCTGCTAGTTTATCATGAGTCTAAAATTTACTAACTTAGGTATTTGACCATCAAGAAACAAAATATAGAGAACTGACTCTTTTAATATTCTGTTATGTCTATTTATTTCAATTTTTCTTTTAACTGGACATTTTTTACCTAAAAACAAACACATTGACATCTAAAGAAAAAGACAATTCCTTAATTTTATCAGCTGAGCAGTTTATTCAAAGATTGTTATCCATTTCTATTTAAATCTTCAGAATAATCTTACTCTGACTATTCAACCTAGATTCTAAATAAATATTAGATGAGATTTTAACATCCACTAAAATAAATAGGCAATTATATCCAACTTTATTCTAGCTAATCATTAATTATTGAAATAAATACACTTTCTTTCTTCCTATAGCTCTAGAGCACTTAAATATAGTAATTGCTGGCCAATAATGTACTGAGAAGTATAAAGCATGTTTTTCTTTACTTTCCTCACAATTAATCATAAAATTGTGGGCTTTTTCTGAACTTCAGGTCAAATCAAAATGATCCTGATTACACCAAATATTTTGCTAGCCTACTGGAAACTTTGACTAATGTGTTGAAAAATTATTCAAATAAAAATTATGACAATACTCATTTATAAATCTTCATCTGAGTGAAGTTAGTATCCAGATATACTGTGACTCAGTAAGATTGACCCCTTAAGGGAAAGAAATGCCAGGAATGTTCATTGTTGGTCTAACCATAGTTCTTTCTGAGCCTAAGATGCTTTCCATATAGAGACAAAGATATAGAATTTGACATCCCACAGCTATATGTAGGGATAAAGTCTTGTGGTCTCTCAATAAGTTGACTGAAAATGAACTCAAACCAAACCTTAAATTGTATTATTATTTTTTTTGAAATTTATCTTTATTACCAATATTCTGGTAAAATATTTATATTCTACAAACAGAAGGAGGAACTAGATGTGTTAAAAACAAAGTAAGAGAATGGTAAACCATAGCCAATATTACAAACAATAACAACTCTATCATCAATAAAAACACAATAAACACTTCTAGTTTGAAAGATAAGGTGAAATCAAACCAAATCTTTACCACTAAAATATCAAACAAAGGCATTTGTCAGAGTTCCTGAGAAAAATCTAACATAAAATTTAATGACAAAATTGCTCAGTAATCCTTAAAGAAAATTTCAATGACACGGGTTATATACTTGATAACAACAATCCCCAACCAGGTTTCCTGCCTCCAGCAAAACAGTTACAATGTGAATCAAATCCATTTGCAGCTAAATGTGCAAGCTTCAAGCAGAAATAAATCAAACGACTTTGTTTTCTGCCTAAAGTTATATTAAAAAAAAAATCTTACCAAAGAACAACATGAAAATGAAATCCGTCATGGAGCGCACTAGGCGCAGTATAATTCCTACATTTACTTCACAAAGAAAATGAGAAAGAAACGGTTGTAAACTATAGAAAATAGCTGGTTAGACTGGAAACTTTTTAGATCATAAACCTTCATTAAATCGTTTTCACAGAACAAGTTATTTTACTTGTTGAAAATTGCATAAAAACGAGCAGAGAAAAATGAAGTAAAGAGGACAGTGATTGGAATAACAGGAAGATAAAGGCGGGAAATAGTAGAATTCCACGTGTTGTTAAAATCTCGAGTATTCCCTGGATTAACATTAGTTCCTCTCTATCAGATATTACATATATAAATATAAACATTACTTACTCTTGATAACTAAACTGTAGATATTAAATACAGGTAACATTTCTTTAGATACCAGTTAACACTTATCATATTGCTCTCTCCAAACCCAATATTAACAATAATTTACTTTCACTTTATTCCGCTTCTACTCCAATCCTGCAACTCATATAGTCCTGGAGACAGCTGCCAAACTTTCACTCTTTACCCCACCTTTTCTTGGCTTAAGCCTTCAAACACACGCGCGCTTGTCGCTCTTAACAAATTATTCCGAATAGCTAATTATAAAATTAAGAAATTCCTGTTACAGTTGTTCCAACAATAAATTCTATAGATTATGTCAAAACTGATTAGCGACTGCAGTCGTCAGTTAACAGAGTTATATATCATACAAGTACCTCTACATTAGTTTCACATAAATAACTCATACCTGGCACTCTCGACTTCATACTTTTAAAAGGTAGAGACTTAAAAAACGAACGTATTGTTCTATTGGTTGATGAGAAGTAATTATTTTGCGACGGCATGAGCCATTCAATATTCTATCTTGGTGAAGTGAGGCAAGACAGAGTAAAAACTAATGACGCGCTAAAAGCTTCCGACTATCATACCAGTCAGCATCGTGTAAGAACTCAGTTTGTTTCTTGTCAATGATAATTTCGCCTGGTGTATTGTTTACATGCACAGGTAAACTCCGTCTATAACCTATCCAATATCGCCTGGTTTTCATAGTAAATTGACCCATAATGACCCTTCTATTAATATTCTACATAATGATTTGTCCAGATTTCTTCTGTCTAGAAACTTTCATCTTGAAACCACCATGGAATTTCATAATCGTGTAAGCTTGAGTAAAAGGCTTGAAGATTTCACAAGTTGAATATTAAACAGTCTAGCAGACTAATTGGCGTTCTAAATCAGTGAAGTAAATAAACTTTTCTGTGTCCCAATCTTTATCCTATATAGGTCTTATTTAATAATAAAGAATTTCGCTTTGATTTTTCCTTTGGAACTAAAATGGCCAAATGAAAGAGTCTGGATTATTCTCGTTATATCATACGGATTCATTTAAACCCTGAACAGAAATCATATACTAAATCAGAAACCACTGGGTACCAAAGATCAAAGGAACGTGATTGATTTAGACCAACACGTTTATTGTAAATTCATTATATATTTTGAATGATTTTAACAAGTACTCTTTCTTAAAAAGATTGGTTTAATCACCATTTTAGGTACTGTTAATGGTATGTATAGTAGGAAGAGTTATACTGAAGCTTATTCCTACCTAACAACCATATTACACAGTCTTCTAAAAGAAAAAGCATAACCGAATTAATTGTCTTCAAGCCAGCTTTAAATTAAATAAAAATTAACGGACGCTAATGCATCGGTGGTCTTCTCATGATTGGTATTTGCCCATGGATACGTCTTTTATCATGTGCAACAGTGAGTTCTATAACAGACATCAAAAGATCAGATTTGAAACGAGGTGTAGGTCTTCCTGTTGTTAAAGACTAGTGACTATGAACCAGACTAAAAATCAACAGCCTGAAGCATACACCTGTCTCTACTCTATATTATATTTTCTATTTACTTTTTATTATAATTCCACGGAACATTGAGATTCTAACATCCAAAATGAAACACACAAAAAGAACTTTATGAAGCCTAACAGAAGGTTATTAACATTAAAATTAATTAAGCATATCGATGATATAAAAATAGATGAAAGTTGAAAGGAAATGATAATCCACAGATATGCAATGATATTAAAATATGAATTTCTTATGTTTCTGTTGATAAAACAGATTGTTTTTAATTAAAAAGTTTTAGGCAAGTGTCATCAAATTTAAGATCAAAATATTACTAGGATATGCTTAACTGTCACAGAGAAAACATTTGGTGCAAGTTATTTTATTTAAAATGAATATTACGTAGTTAAATATAGCCTTTAAATCAATCAAATGTACGTTGTAAGTGAAACCTTTAAATCAGTTCAATGAATGTTTGTAATTAAAGCCTTTACGTCCACCAAATGAATGTTGTAAGTAAAGCCTTTCCGACCATCCAATGAATGTTGTAAGTAAAGCCTTTCCAACCATCCAATGAATATTGTAAAAAGTAAAATCTTTGCAACCGTCCAATGAAATTTGTAAGTAAAGCCTTTGCAACCGTCCAATGAAAATTGTAAGTAAAGCCTTTGCAACCATCCAGTGAATGTTGTAAGTAAAGCCTTTCCAACCATCCAATGAATGTTGTAAGTTAAGCCTTTGCAACCGTCCAATGAATGTTGTAAGTAAAGCCTTTCCAACCATCCAATGAATATTGTAAAAAGTAAAATCTTTGCAACCGTCCAATGAAAATTGTAAGTAAAGCCTTTGCAACCGTCCAATGAAATTTGTATGTAAAGCCTTTGCAACCGTCCAATGAAAATTGTAAGTAAAGCCTTTGCAACCATCCAATGAATGTTGTAAGTAAAGCCTTTCCAACCATCCAATGAATGTTGTAAGTTAAGCCTTTGCAACCGTCCAATGAATGTTGTAAGTAAAGCCTTTCCAACCATCCAATGAATATTGTAAAAAGTAAAATCTTTGCAACCGTCCAATGAAATTTGTAAGTAAAGCCTTTGCAACCGTCCAATGAAAATTGTAAGTAAAGCCTTTGCAACCGTCCAATGAAATTTGTAAGAAGCCCTTTTACAACCATCCAATGAACGTTTTAAGTAAAGCCTTAGCAACCGTCCAATAGAATTTGTAAGTAAAGCCTTTGCAACCGTCCAATGAAAATTGTAAGTAAAGCCTTTGCAACCATCCAATGAATGTTGTAAGTAAAGCCTTTCCAACCATCCAATGAATGTTGTAAGTAAAATCTTTGCAACCGTCCAATGAAATTTGTAAGTAAAGCCTTAGCAACCGTCCAATGAAATTTGTAAGTAAAGCCTTTGCAACCGTCAAATGAAATTTGTAAGAAACCCTTTTACAAACAATAAATGAATGTTGTTGTAAGTGTTGAATGTTGTAGCGTTTACCACCCAATCCAGTGAAATTGCTGTTATAAAGAAGCTAAAAGTGACCTTTTAAGCATGTTTATAACAGGCATAACAGTGAACGGTAGACGGTGCCGTTTATTATTAGCCTTTCTATAAAAGCTAACACCGGATAAATATCAACCAATTGGAATCCGCTATGCGGGCCTCAAGTTAACCAATTAAATATCGTCTTATTTCCCCGCGTTTTACCGCCACCGCCATCAACCTTTTACAGGAGACTCAGCCTTTACAGTCATACTATGCATATAAATAACACGCCTACAGAGTCACAATGAATATTGCCATAAAACTTCAGTAGAATTACATGTAAATTAACATTTAAAAACTTTGAAGAAGTTTTTTATATTGTTGTTTGAAGGACAAAAATGAACCTAAGAGTATGTGCTTCAACACCGTTTCCTTTATTGATAAACATGAAATGATTCACCTGTGCCGTATTGCAAATTCAAATAATACCATTTTTCAAACAAATAAATATGGGAATGAGTTCAGGTTAATGTAAATACTACAGCTCGATAAGGTTTATTGGAGTTGAAAAGCAATGATTAGGCAAGTTAACATGGAAATGGTTTTCAAATGTTATGTCTTTCTATTGATTCTTATTATTAACTATTCTCTTGACATTTAAATTATACTTTAAATTAATCAAATGTCTATTACCCCATAGTCTTCTTTCTTTTATTGATGTAAAACCAATGATGATGAAAATTCACTTCAATTAAATTGAATTTATTTTTAGAAAAACAATCTACGATTGGATTAAATGTGTTGAATTGTTGGAAAGTGCCATGAGAAAAAGTGATTTGGAGCCTCAATAAACTTCAATCCTACGGGAGTTTTTCCTGTTGAATTGAAATAGTAAAGGATGAAATTGGATGAGATAAATATACCACTATGTTATGTTTTATTAATTGTAAGGAAATACTGGAGGAATGCCGGTTTATTTAGGAAGGAAATGATAGATGGATGCTAGAGTCATATATCATGCCATATCATTAAGATATCTCTTGGGTGCCTCCGTTTCTAAATGTAACATTTGATAGTAATTTCAACTGAGTTTTAGATTCTCTAAATGATAGTGATATTGTTCTATTGTATTTATTGTTCTTTTTCTTCGATAACATTGCTATCTGTAAACACATCAGTAAAATATTGTATTTCTCATGCAACGTTCAATGCCATATTCTCTACTACACTATAAAATGATGAATTACTGCTAAAAATTAATCGCAATGTATCATGAAATATTTGCGCATATTTTCCAATATTGAAACGATTTAAATTTATCGGTCTTTTCAGTGTGACTCATTAAGTTATGAGACTGTCGCCAACCAGTTAGTCCCAGGTCGGACTTGTGGTCTTGTAAAATATTAAACAAGAAATTATTAATTAAGCATAGACAATTGATCATACAATTCAGTGTATATCTGGAATACCTGGTCATCAGCTAACCACAAACCCTTCTATAACGTAGACTCACTTTATCATATAAACGTGGCTCAGGTAGACTAACTATTCAAAGCGTTTGAACAGATTCATCGTAACGAAAACTAGCGGCAACTGAAATTCACTGCGACTGATGCGATGAGAAGCTAGGATCGCCTGGGATCGACCTTAACCATATACTAATGTAGGAATGTGAATATGAGCAAGATAAGATCACATTATTTATCATAAACACAAAATGGCCAAAAAATTTATATTTCAAATACAATCTGGCTCTCATTTTTAACTGTTAAATTGTATGCTTCTGACACAGCTATCTCGAGAATGTTTCTTTTCTACAACATGTTCATTAAAATCATATCAGGAAAGGACAAAAATCTTACTTGGCATATTTTATTAATGATATGGGAGTTTAAGACAATAAAATATAAAATATCACTTGGTTTTCTGATATCTGTAATAAAGGTAAAGTCAAGTCTAGTATTGAATTCACCCTGTGCCAATACTTTCTATTCTTACCATATCTATTGTAGAAAAGTTGGATGAAGAACGCCATTATTATATTATATAACATTTCCTGTTTTTTTAGCTACCAACGCATTTGAGTTTGGATCATGTCCGTTGTCGTAGTCTCTGACACTAACGCGATTTGTTACACCATTTATTCCGGAAGTGGCGGATTGATGACATCAATGCCTTTGAATCAAATGGAAACTCTGTCGGTCATTGGAAACATGATATTACATATAAACAAATTTGTCGATTATTGAAATTCAAATTCAATTGTACCACTAAGTTCTGGTCTTGCAGTAGTTAAAAATGAAAGTAGGGTTAACGCCACCTTTAAGACATATGATATCATTAATTATGAAATATATCTGTTTGCCTTTAATTAATCTGACATCTCCATTTCTTTCAGCCCTCATCTTTTATTATAACAAATATTCTTCAAGAACTATAATATACCCATTATATCCCCATTAAAACTCTTCTTCAATTAACTTTATATAATCATTTCAATCTTTATTTTCTTCTACTGTAGATAAATCTGACATGATGTAACTTTAAAATGAACTCAGTCACATATAGTCCGAAATGGTCTGTGATTTTCATTGTTTTTTTTTTGTTTTTTTAATCTACAACAAAGTCGTGATTCATGATGTTCTGTACAATTCATCCATTTTATTTTATATTCTGATTGCTTTAGTTCCGGCAGATGAAAATTTTAATAATATTTAATACTAAATAGTAGTAAGGTGGTAAACTTTATTCAACATATTTGGATGTTTTTTTTTTACAAGACTTCCGAAATCCGTTTATATAGTTCAATTCAATGAAGTTTATATTAAAGACGAGATAGTTCATCACGCTTGCTTGCGTCTCGTCTCAACTTCTATAAGCTAGTATGGATGCAATGGTATGGAAACATTACATTTGATTATAGGGCCTATTTATTGGACACACAAAAGTTGGCAAGGTGCGGAATCAACAGAACCCCTGGTTGAAAAAGCTGTGCCCGGATAATTATTTTATTATCAATTATCAAAGAGATTTGACTAAAGAACAATAAAACAAGAGTAAATGTATTTGAGTAGATTTATAGATCTTGTCTCTTCTCAAAACATTATCCTTCATTCTTTCGTTTTCTTTACATATAAACATCAACAAATACCCCATTTTGAAGATAAGTACCACACACTGCAACTATTTCACTTTACTTTAGTCTGATGTAAAATCTCTAGAAGAACAGTTGAAGAATTTTGTATAAAAGTCATTAAGAAGGCATTAGGAATATAAACAAAACAAAAGGTAGAATGTAAATGATGTTTGTTTTCATACCAATTTAGATTGCCATAACTCTTGGTTTTACCTTCCTGGTCAATCTGCCTACTGGCACAATGTTTTATGTCAAAAAGATGCTGATTAAAACATTTATTTGTTCATTCCATGGAATTTAACTGGACATATTGCCAGAGGGCGGCCGTGGAACCAAATTCCTTGCTAAAGAACCTTGAAGAAATCAACATAAAACATAATACTTGAATATGGTGTACCATGTTTTTTGGTTCGACCTCTGAAAAGATATTTTTCATTTTCTGCTTTGATTTTATTGGACATTGATTCTCAATCTTACACACGACAATTTCATTAAAGAGATTATAATTTAATAAAAATTTCATAATTTGAATATTTCCTTTCACGTTTGAAAGAGCTGAATGTATAATACCATATCATTTCAGTATGAACATCTTACTTCAATATGTTATAAAAATCGTACAGTGGAACATGGTTTTTGTCTAAGCTCTTTTGTTGCTGTTTCAACATTTTAGTGATATCTTATAATTTTCGGAATAATAGGCGATTCTACTCCTTTATGATAACTGATGCCATAGTCCACAAGGTCATAATTCTAAATACCCACTTATTTCAAACTGATTAATGTCTGTTGATGGAAATATTTTGAGGAGTGGTGGATAATGTCTTGTTTTTATCATTGAAATAATTTCTAATGGTCAGTAGCCAGAGATAAATATCTTGTTTTAGAATAATTAAGATAACCAACCAATCTGACCTTGTCTGAAGTGGAGGATGAAGGGTGCCAGATTGATGGTAGCCAAAGGAGAATTTATAGCCTACCATATTATTCAGAAACGAAGTTTTAGCAAGTAAGGGTATGGATGAGATTGGGGTGTGAAGCATATTTTCGTGGCTTTTCACCATTTCGAAATGAGAATATAAAGTGTGATCAGTTCTTAGGTAAATAATTAGACGACTACATTACTTTGATATTATTATTACACGAAAATCTTTCCATATAGACCGTTAAACTAGATTGAATGAACAAGGCGCCAAATGATACTTCTCTGTTATAATTAATGATACAGCACAATCAAAGTATTATCTAGACCTCCCAGATTGTAGATTCTTAGGAAAGTTAAAATATTTTATGATCTAAGTCTATTTAGGATATTCAAGAATGATGAAATTTATATATACAATCTCGTTAAGTAAATCCAATCAAATGCCTTGTTAAAATCACACAAACACACTTTGATAAAGTTATAGAAATGGTTTGCAAGAATTTTCCTATTATTGATGGTTATGAGGCCGTTTTAAATATCACTATGTGTTAATTACTGTATCCTTTCCATATTTTTTTTTAAATTGCAATACTTTTTCTTGTGGTTTGATATTGCCAAAAAAATAGGGATAACAAGTAGATTTTAACTAGAAAAAAATAAATATTTAGGGTTTATTGCCAGGAAGCCAGCTATGTAGTTTCTAGGAAATTGAACTCTTTACCAGTCAGGACATTTATAGCTTATAGTGGATCAGACAATAATTACTTAACCCTACAATCAAACAACCAATTAGTTAATTAGATACAAGAGATTTCATGTAATGTCGCGAGACATACACAGACATTACTTGCGTTACCCCTTGTCTTACAAGTCATCTATATTTGTATCATGACCATGTAATATGTCAATTTAGACAGGTTTATATAGATATATCTTATAATTATACACCAATATATACAAATAAATAAACAGCCCTCTCGGAGTGGACAATCAGTGATCAGATGAAACAATGGTAGACAGTGCAGGCAAGGCACCGAGCGGTAAGCCATTTTAAACCAATATTTTATGTTGTACTAAGTGCTATTTAGATATTCTTCTTTGGATAATACGATTTCATATATTGGATAGGCCTACGTTTGATATTTGTACTGTAACTATAACTGATTTTGGATCTATACTTTTTAAAAATAAATAAGACTAAAACCAGTTTAGAACTAAAGGAATGATAATTCGTTCATAAAACATGTACATAGTATATATATTTTTGAAAAAGTTTTACTCTATTAATTCCAAAGCGGAAAAACACTTTGGTTGTAATTTGGAGGCAAAGGCTCATATTGACAATATAGTAGGCTTATCTTTGTAACTTAGTTTTTAATTTTGAAGTGTTTTTGTTTTAAATAAATATTGAGCAATTAACTATAAAACGAGGAATTCTAATTAATTGACAAAAAGACTAAGAATTATTCAACAAATCTAAGACTTTCTGTAGAACAATATTGATGTAAGAAAACAATAAAACCTGTTTAACAACTATTCTATTTGAATGACAGTTTTCAGCCAGAGGCAGTTCAAGGTATTCTGTCTTTACCTTACAATTGACAAGAATTATGACAGTTATTTCATATTTCAAATTTTTACACGGGCAGTGCTATGTCAAATATTTTAAGCTCATCGATTACGGATTCAGTATTTTTGAGTAATGTGTCAGTTTCAGTTTTCAGCTTTTCCTTTCGGTCAAATTTCTTACACGGACATTGCTATGTTAGATTATTCAAGCTGATCGATTACGGATTCAGTATTTTTGAGTAATGTGTCAGTTTTCAGCTTTTCCCTTCGGTCAAATAATAATCATACTTTTTTTTATGTCTCATCTCATTCTAATTTGCATCACCAATACATCAGATCAGTGATCAATAATATTAATACAACATGATACCTATCACATCTTTAAAAATGTAATATACATATTATTTTGTGTTAAACAAGTTTTAAGTGAAAATTTTAGCTAGAATATTTGTTATCTATAAATGTATTACTATTATCTAGTATTTTATAAATATTTTAAGTGACTGTAGATAATAATTGTGATTTATTGCTGATCTTTCTAGAAACAGACGTGTAGACATCACTGATATAATAGGATTCAGTTCCCATTTTGATACATAATATGATACAATGGCAAGATCTGTTATTTCTACGACACGTAGTTTTGTAAGAGTACAAGCCCAAATCGGTTAATTTGGAAGAGGAGATTGGATAACATCAAATGACACTTTTCCCTGGCAGTGTTTGTCGAGAAATTGTGGAAAAATTATAAGTGATGGAGTTTCAAAAACCATCACAAGCCTCTAAAACCGTTCTCCATAATCCGTATAACAAATGAAAAAACACATCGATCGTGCCTTTCAGTTAACTTCTTGCTAAATAATACTTTCTGATGTTTTTAGAATCATACTATGATGCACCAGCCTCGATATTTTCAATATTAGACAATGTATCAGAACGCCAAATACCAGATACTGTTCCTGAAGAATGTAGTTCCAGATCATCATCTTCGTCATCACAATCGTCATCGTCTAGTCGTGTAAACTCAACCGGTGAAAGGAGAGATACATGTATGTTTCTATATATCAATCAAATTACAGGTCTTAAAGGTGAAATAAGAACCATTAAAATCATTTTGTTTCATTTATGCCATGTCATTTGTTATGGTAACCAGTCAGAACCTCGAAGGACATTGAATGGGATCGAGGTTGGGTCATCCAGTCTTGTTTTCGCATCTTGCTTAGTGACTGACGAATTAAACCTTTATATGAAGCAACATTTTACTAATATGTGTATTTTGAGTCATTCAAAATGTAATATGGTAATGGTTCCGCACATCATAAAAATGTCGAGAAAATTGATAGGGAAACTAAATTAATCTAAAATTAATTCATAGCTACACAATAAAAAAAAACTCATGGATGGTAAAAGAAAATGTATTTATGCATTAGCATAAGTGAAGGCTATATTATTTCTCTTTTGAAGGTTCAGAAGACTCCAACTCAATGGAAGAAGTTGATCGACGGTTAACAAGGTATAAATATTTACCCAGTCGCATACCAGCATATCCGGTCATTTCCAAGCAATTACTTCCTGTTTATGCTTATCCTAAGGTATTTTTTTCCTTCTCTTGTATAATATAAAACTATACTGCTGCAGTATTATGGGAGAAATAGTTTGTAATCTGGGAGACTAAAGGGAGATAATTTATAATCTGGGGACTAAAGAGAAATAGTTTGTAATCTGGGAGACTAAAGGGAGATAATTTGTAATCTGGGGACTGAAGAGAAATAGTTTGTAATCTAGAGGACTTAAGAGATAGTTTGTAATCTGGGAGACTAAAGGGAGATAATTTGTCATCTGGGGACTGAAGAGAAATAGTTTGTAATCTGGAGGACTTAAGAGATATTTGTAATCTGGGAGATAATTTGTAATATAGGAGATGATTTATTATCTTAGAGGCGAAAGAGAAATAGTTTTTAATCAGGAGAGATATGTGTAACTGGGAGACTAAAGGGAGATGATTTGTAATCTAGGAGAATAAAGAGAGATAATTTGTAATCTGAAGGACTAGAGTTAGATATTTTGTAATTTGAGTGACTCAAGAGACAATTTGAAATCTGGAAGACAAGCAAGGGCTAATTTGAATCATAGAGATTAATAGTTGACCATATGACTGAAATGTACTTTTTGACATCTTAAAACTTTTAAGTTGAAAGGGTTAATTGTTAGTGAAAAGTTCACGTAGGTTTGAATGTTGAATGAAGCAAAAAAAAACTGTGTTTTTCGATTAGGGTTTAGTTTTTTTTGTTGTTTTTTTTTGACAAGTAAAAGAGACAAAGACAAATATAACCCGAATAATGGATCAATCCTTGAAATGCACTGAAACTCCCTTTTGAAATATGTTAAATATCTAACAGTTGTCCTTATACACCCTTGAATTTATGTATATCTTTCAGAATTATAAAAGAGTACATGTTAAAGAATTGGTGATACACAAAGGCTCTGCCTTGAGAGATGTTGTGGTGTTTATGGGTTTATTAACTGTAATTGTAGTAATTGGAGCTGTTTTTACTGCCGTATATTTTGGTTTCGATTGGTAATTGTCTCTTTTGTAATGTAAATGTAAATAAATTTATTTTCATAGTTATTATTTGTTGTTTTTCTTTTTTGAAAATTATTGAAATTTTGAATGTCTTTGTCAATAAAACCTATCCTTCTCTTTCAATTAGGGTAAAATCTAAAAGAGAATTATAATAATGTGTTAAATATACCGCTTAGATTATCCCTCATAGAAAGGAAATACACATTATTTGATCGTGGTATATTTGATAGAGTATAAAGGGACATAATTTATTTTTTCCCATGTAAACACAGACCACAAAAGGTAGATGTTATCTCTTTCATATGAATGAATATCATTAGAAGATATAGATATCTCATTATTTTGATCAATGCTTCGAACCACAACCATATTTGTGGTCTAATTATAAAGCAAAGCAAAAACTCGTAAATTGAAGATATTTTGATCAATATTTTCAGGTATACATTGACACTTTGTCTGTAAACCTGATGACAACTTCCACAATATACAGAAAAGACAAAATTCAATGTGAAATTCTTAGCTGTTATTAGAGATAAAGCAATGATAAAAATGCAAAAAGATTACTTCAGGGAGATAATGAAAGGGGATCTAATCTACCATGTACAAGAATATTACTCACATTTTTTTTTCTTTTTGTAAGCAGTCACGAAACATTTGGTATAGATATTAGGGATTTATCCTGGAGTTCTTTATAAAAGCGTTTTGCAATCACAGGGGCATTTTGGGCTGTAGAATTGTAGGTGGCGACAAAAAGTATAATCTGATTGTCATGGTGGATATTAAGACCTTGAGGTACAACTGTTTGCAATTGGTCTATCCAGAAACTCTCCTTTTTCAGTTGCTACAAAGGTATTTATATAGCAATTATGCAAAATTGCTGAATGCAACCCAAAAACCATGGCCTTTCAGCTTAATTCTAAATAAAGTGCATGAACTTAGTTTATATAAATAAAGGCTCAGTTGATAGGTAGTATAAAGAACTCTTTAAATAGCAATGCTGTGTTTAAGTTATGTTTTGTTGTCAAAACCATGTTTGACAGACAGATAAATGGATATCTGAGTTCAGACAACATGCTTCTGCACATTTCATGATGAAATAATAAAATGAAAGGCTTACAAATGAGTTATATTCAATAATTTTAACATTGTCAGTGAAATTTAAATATTAAAATATTATTTGTATACACTCTGAACACACATATTCCTGATAAAAATACAGTAAATTTGAATTTTCAGGGATTACAAATGGTAATCAGTTATCAGTTTCATTTAGTTAGAAGTCTTATCTAGTATTATCATTCATTATCCTAATACAGTACAGAAACAATACTTCATTTCTAACATTCACTCAATGGATTTTGTATATTCAATCTTAAGGAAATTATCTTTAAAGCTGACATAACACTAAACAGTACTTATGTAATGGATAGTCTTACATTCTTACTTTCTGTTCATCACATGGACAATGTCATTGATTAAATAAAAAAAACTCTATTCCTAAAATAAAGAAAATTCAAAATTAAGTTATTATGAGCAAAATATTTCCAAAAAACTGCTTTGTAGGGCCAGAGAGTTAGTAGGTGTATTTCATCTAGTCACAAAACTAAATAACAGAAACAAAGGCCATTAAAAAACATTGATTTTATCATCGAAATTTGTATGACATCTAACGCAAAAAGTCCTATAAAGCGAAAACACCAAGATATGCAATGATGTAAAATTTCACATTCCTTATCAATCAAAGCTTAATTAATATAACATATAACAGATGTGAAAGTAATATTTTATGGATGATGTTCAACGAATTAAACTACATTGTATTTAAAAGATTGTCAAAAGCTTAATTACATGCCCTTAATTGGGTTGCACAATCTGTTGGCACAACATTTACATACTTAGTTTTGGTATTGTCTGTGCACAATATTCTACATATTTACTTAAATCTGCAAAATTCTTCATTCTAACTAGTTTCAATAATGCATTTCCTTAAGTTAAAGGCCGACAGCCAACATAAAAACTTTGTTAGAAATCTTATGACCCGCACAATTAACATTAACATGAATTAAAATATAAAGGAAGATACATAAAATATGTGAATTATACGTTTTTAAAGATTAACCAAAAGGTACCAATATAAATAAGCAATATATTACAAGAAAATCATATTAGTTGAAAATGATTCAGAGTAGCTAATAAATCCTAGCTCTATAACAGGTCATAATGATAAACGAACCTTTAAATCCCTAAATAAACAAATAATTACAAATACTTATAAAAATATACTCTGGCTCTCCAGAAAAGGGGGTATTAAATAATAGTTTTAAAATAATCAGATTAAATCAGTCTTTGGTGAAATCTAGTTGAGAACTCTCCTTCACAGTTTATTATTATGAGGAACTCTTAACCTTTACAATCTAGAAATAGAACATACTGCAGAGCTGCACAACTGACCTAGGCATAGAATATATATTTAACTAAGAAGTGTTATACACTATTTTTTGTCTTTTAATCAAATCAGATAAAATAAAAGGAAATAAATATGGTTATGGTACAATATTCTAAAAAATCTTGTTTATTTCCAAATAAGTTCTACGTGGACCTGAGCTATGCACAGAACCCCTGTACATCTCAAAGAAAACCTACTAGTACCCCTTATCTCTAGAATGTATTTGCTAATAATATGTTAAAGATTTTAGCCCAGAAATACATTTACTCCTGGTATATAAGTATATTGTCTTTCATCTACATTATTACAATAACAAATTTGGTACTGTATGATCAATTACTATTTTCAAATAAGATCAATAACACACTGATATTTGAGAGAATGCATGGACATGAATAAATGTTAGTGTTAACCTATAATTCGTTAATTAAGAATATTTAGTTATTCTGGTATATCCAGTATAATAACGCCAGAATAAACTTGACCCTCTCTTTAATTGGTTCTGGGCTCGAAGTGAATTAAAACAATCTAAACTATTCTCATATTCAGGCATTCTGGGTGGTGATGATGCCTCAAGACCCGAGCCATTGACAGCCATGATGTTGCTAACCAAGATGTAAGGGTAGGTAACATAAGATACAAAAAGACCACATGAAGCTGCTGTATATGACTGCAAATCCTTCTCGTGTACTAAATATTTATTAATAAGCTGTGCTAGAAAGTTGGTTATCCATATAGTTATAACTTCACCGATCAGACGAGGAACTATTCCTGCAAAAAATCCTAAAATACCATCATTTCGGTAGATTTCAGCAACTGAGGAAAATATTGAGTCATATTTTGTTTCTCTGCCAACAAACTGAATCATTCCTCTTAACATAATGACATGGAAGGGATGACCAATTATCAATCCAACACAGCGAGCTATTGTTTCCTGTGAAGTTTCCTTGCAGAACTCTTTTGCCCATATCATCAACTGGTCTTCAGTCTCCCGAACAACGGGAGAAACTTCTTTCGAATTTTTATTTGATTCTTTGAAAGCGTCCATGAGGTTGTTTTGCACAACATTGCCAATTGCTCCTGAAAGAATCCTAGGAAACACTCCTCTGTACAAACCCAAAAATCCATCCGTTTTTTTAATGTGACCTATATACTTGAATATGTTTGGATACACCCATTGTTCTCTGCCGAAAAAAGAAACAGAAGGTTGAGGCGGCAAAGGTTCGAATCCAACTTGCATCAAAACCTTGGCATAACCTATTGGATGCAGGATACCTGTCACAGTAGCCCCTAAGCCATATTGAGCAGCTATCATCGCAGCCATTTTGTCCTGGAATTGAAACTTGGACGAATATAAGGGGAGTAACTCCATTTGAAATAAGATTATCTTTCCTTGAGCAAGTAATGTTTATAGGGGGCGATGTGTATTGTTTATATTACATTTTTGACAGTAAGAAAAATTTGGCTTGTCTAAGCAGAATTATTTCCAATGATTTCGTCAGTCAACTTTTCTGGAACATCGATAAGCAAATATAAAAATGAAGTTTTTAACCAATGTTCAGAATGGCATAAGTTGTTATTTGAACTTGAAGCCAAAGTGCCGTAGTTCTCTATTAATTATTATTAATCTGAAAACTATTTACACAAGGTAAGGTTTGATATCCTATACTCATACTGTGGTAATAAAAGATCTTTCATGCTAATTGCTGTTGAAATCGTTGTCATTTTTAGGGTAACTTGTAACTCTCTATAGAGTATTGTGGTATTGCAAATAAAATCATTGATCATCTAAAGAAAAGTATTAGTATTCTTATACCGGTAGTTTAATCCCTTATGAATATGATGATGGTAGGCCCTATATTACAGAATTCAGAAGACTTTAACTCTAAGAGATGTCTGCAGATGAATGTATTTACCATTCTGATAAGATTTTATTCAATGAGGTATGTCATTGTATAAGGAAATTAAACATAATTCAGAAGAAATATGTACAGAGATATGCTATGGCAGTATGTTCTTGTACTAGGAAAGCAAAAGGTAGGCAAATCTTTATACACCCAATTATTCCTCCAATGGCTCATGTGTCTGAAAACACACTTCCTCAAGGAGATGGAAAAGTTAGATGAGATCTTGATGAGGCTTAGTACACCCTTCATGTATATATTGATGATGTCTCATTCAAGATCGAAATTGATAACAGTTGCCTGTGATTTTATAAAAACTCATCAAAATTGGCTTAAAGGCAAGATAAGTCTACAGTTTTAATTTGAAACTTAGTAAGCATGTATATATTGATGAGATCTCAAAATTGGTAGGCTACAATCAAATAATTTTTGAGTTATTTCTCCTGACTTAAAACAGGAAAAACACATAAAAAATTGGGTTGTAGGCACAACAGGGACTTTTTTGATTGCTTAATGTATGTAGTCTACCATTACCAGGTCTACCATTACTAGGTGATTTCATTTTATATTTACCCATTACTAGGAGATGTCATTTTAGAATTTGAAGTTGTGTGTGAGCCCAAATTTTTCCCAAGTTTGTAAATTTAAATATCTATATTTCCCAAGTTTGTAGAATTAAATATCTATTTTTGTCATTAAAAATCAAATTAAAAGTTATTAATCATTGTGTGATTTTTTTAAATAATTACAGAAAGTGAACAGGTAACAACTTGTGGAGTAGAACTAGAAGTATTACAGAGAGATATAATAGATAAACTTCTATCAGGTGGATACTGTGAACATCTAGTGAACAACATCACTTGCTTTATAACAACTGTTACAATTAAACCACAATCTTATTACAGTGGTTCACAATTTCTTCTTATTCTTCATAATGCATTAAAGGGAGACTATTCACTTTTACAGTCATTATGTAGAGAAAATAATACACCAAGCAAGAAGAAAGTAACTAAATTCAACAGTAAGAACTTCATTTGTTTGATGAATAAAAAGAAACGGAAATGTCCAATTAAAAAAAGGGTTTACATACCATTGTTTGGTGGAAATAGTCAGTATTTGGAATCCCATGAACAAATTGGTAAAAAATTTAGTAAAATTGGTGAAAAATACAACAGTATAGTAGTTATTGATGGTGTGGAAACTAAAGTGATGATGAATAATAATCAAACTCAGACAGTATTAAAAGTTTGGTGCCATAATGATATAGACTATGATAGGCTACAAAAGTTATTAATCAAGATTGGTACAGAAATACAGGAAGCACATCAGCGGAAGGCCAGACCAAAGAGGATTTCAAGACAAGTTTTTATTGTAAGTTATTCTGTTTGTGACTATCTCCTATGTTTCTTGTACTATTACATACTGGTCATATTCTGAATTGAAATTGACAATAAGTACCATTTTAAGTATAAGATATAGACCGATACGAGGTTAATATTCGAAAAAAAAAGGTCGAGGGCTTGCCTGAGACATTTTTTTCGAATATTAACAGAGGGGTTTGAGGTCTATATCTAACTTACTATGTTCTTTTTTACTATCAACCCCCCTACGATAGATTCGTCTACAGGTTAATATATGATATAATCGTCGTGGACATCAAAGGTAAAATAATACTGTGGATTGTAAATATCTTTATGACCATAGTCACCTCTACAATGCTTGTAATTGACCCATTACATTGCAAGGAAAATATGGGATGTCAACTTCCCATTAAATTTTGTATGCTACAAAATGAAATCCAAGATGTGTTGTTCTTTACAGGATATTGCCTCACAAGGGCACACAGCAAAAACAAGAAATAAAATGTCAGCTTTCAATGTCACTGATCTCAAGTCTAGTTTGTCTGATGTATATTCTCAAAAGTGTTTGATGAAGAAGAGGGATAGCAAAAGACGGTAAGTACGGTTCAGGACATATAGGTGACATCTTGGGTGTTCTTGGTCTCCTCATCTTGCAAATAGTAAGGAAATTTTTGTAAAATATTAAACATTGGTGTTTTTAAAATCAAATTCTTATGAAGGTTTAATAGTATTTTCTGGTAAAAACAGAGCTTTGCATCTTTATTTAAACAGATCTTGTATAAGAGAAATCATATCTATTCTTTAATTTGATAGATCTTAATGTTCTTATGTTTAGTGTATTAAAGAGATACTCTCCTATTGAAGCACTGGCCTAGATCACAAGAAGAGTTTATGCTATGAATTTCAGTACACATCAAATTGATAGGAAATAATCTACTTCTCGAGAGATTTACAAAATAAACTAATGATCAAAAAATACAAAACTATTACTTTAAGGAGGTAATGAACGGGAGTCTAATCTGCCTTGTACAAGAATATTACTCAGATTTTTATTCCTTTTGTAAGCAGTTAGTTTAGTGTAGATGTTACGAAATTCATCCTAGAGTTCTGTATGTAACACACATTGCATCTTAAATTAATACTATCTTGTGAAATAAATTTACAAAATGGGTTGCTCTTTGAAATGACTTTTGTATTTTTTATTCTAGTATGAAACCAAATGATGATGATATATTGAAGAATGGACATTGTTTATATTGTATGATACCCTATACTTGTTTACATCAACAACAAACTGATCATTGTCAATATCATCCTGGATATCAAGGTAATTATTGTCTATTATACCCTATACTTGTTACATCAACAACAAACTAATCATTGTCAATATCATTCTGGATATCAAGGTAATTGTTGTCTATGATACCTTATACTTGTTACATCAACAACAAACTAATCATTGTCAATATCATCCTGGATATCAAGGTAACTATTGTCTATGATACCCTATACTTGTTACATCAACAACAAACTGATCATTGTCAATATCATACTGGATATCAAGGTAATTATTGTCTATGATACCTTATACTTGTTACATCAACAACAAACTGATCATTGTCAATATCATCCTGGATATCAAGGTAACTATTGTCTATTATACCCTATACTTGTTACATCAACAACAAACTAATCATTGTCAATATCATCCTGGATATCAAGGTAACTATTGTCTATGATACCTTATACTTGTTACATCAACAACAAACTAATCATTGTCAATATCATCCTGGATATCAAGGTAACTATTGTCTATGATACCTTATACTTGTTACATCAACAACAAACTAATCATTGTCAATATCATCCTGGATATCAAGTTAACTATTGTCTATGATACCCTATACTTGTTACATCAACAACAAACTGATCATTGTCAATATCATCCTGGATATCAAGGTAATTATTGTCTATGATACCCTATACTTGTATACATCAACAACAAACCGATCATTGTCAATATCATCCTGGATATCAACGTAACTATTGTCTATGATACCCTATACTTGTTACATCAACAACAAACTGATCATTGTCAATATCATCCTGGATATCAAGGTAACTATTGTCTATGATACCCTATACTTGTTACATCAACAACAAACTGATCATTGTCAATATCATCCTGGATATCAAGGTAACTATTGTCTATGATACCTTATACTTGTTACATCAACAACAAACTAATCATTGTCAATATCATCCTGGATATCAAGGTAACTATTGTCTATGATACCTTATACTTGTTACATCAACAACAAACTAATCATTGTCAATATCATCCTGGATATCAAGTTAACTATTGTCTATGATACCCTATACTTGTTACATCAACAACAAACTGATCATTGTCAATATCATCCTGGATATCAAGGTAATTATTGTCTATGATACCCTATACTTGTATACATCAACAACAAACCGATCATTGTCAATATCATCCTGGATATCAACGTAACTATTGTCTATGATACCCTATACTTGTTACATCAACAACAAACTGATCATTGTCAATATCATACTGGATATCAAGGTAACTATTGTCTATTATACCCTATACTTGTTACATCAACAACAACTGATCATTGTCAATATCATCCTGGATATCAAGGTAACTATTGTCTATGATACCCTATACTTGTTACATCAACAACAAACTGATCATTGTCAATATCATCCTGGATATCAAGGTAACTATTGTCTATGATACCCTATACTTGTTACATCAACAACAAACTGATCATTGTCAATATCATCCTGGATATCAAGGTAACTATTGTCTATGATACCCTATACTTGTTACATCAACAACAAACTGATCATTGTCAATATCATACTGGATATCAAGGTAACTATTGTCTATGATACCCTATACTTGTTACATCAACAACAAACTAATCATTGTCAATATCATCCTGGATATCAAGGTAACTATTGTCTATGATACCTTATACTTGTTACATCAACAACAAACTAATCATTGTCAATATCATCCTGGATATCAAGGTAACTATTGTCTATATACTATACTTGTTACATCAACAACAAACTGATCATTGTCAATATCATCCTGGATATCAAGGTAACTATTGTCTATTATACCCTATACTTGTTACATCAACAACAAACTAATCATTGTCAATATCATCCTGGATATCAAGGTAACTATTGTCTATGATACCTTATACTTGTTACATCAACAACAAACTAATCATTGTCAATATCATCCTGGATATCAAGGTAACTATTGTCTATGATACCCTATACTTGTTACATCAACAACAAACTGATCATTGTCAATATCATCCTGGATATCAAGGTAACTATTGTCTATGATACCCTATACTTGTTTACATCAACAACAAACTGATCATTGTCAATATCACCCTGGATATCAAGGTAACTATTGTCTATGATACCCTATACTTGTTACATCAACAACAAACTAATCATTGTCAATATCATCCTGGATATCAAGGTAACTATTGTCTATGATACCTTATACTTGTTTACATCAACAACAAACTAATCATTGTCAATATCATCCTGGATATCAAGGTAACTATTGTCTATGATACCCTATACTTGTTACATCAACAACAAACTAATCATTGTCAATATCATCCTGGATATCAAGTTAACTATTGTCTATGATACCCTATACTTGTTACATCAACAACAAACTGATCATTGTCAATATCATCCTGGATATCAAGGTAACTATTGTCTATGATACCCTATACTTGTTTACATCAACAACAAACTGATCATTGTCAATATCATACTGGATATCAAGGTAACTATTGTCTATTATACCCTATACTTGTTACATCAACAACAAACTGATCATTGTCAATATCATCCTGGATATCAAGGTAACTATTGTCTATGATACCCTATACTAGTTACATCAACAACAAACTGATCATTGTCAATATCATCCTGGATATCAAGGTAACTATTGTCTATGATACCCTATACTTGTTACATCAACAACAAACTGATCATTGTCAATATCATCCTGGATATCAAGGTAACTATTGTCTATGATACCCTATACTAGTTACATCAACAACAAACTGATCATTGTCAATATCATACTGGATATCAAGGTAACTATTGTCTATGATACCCTATACTTGTTACATCAACAACAAACTAATCATTGTCAATATCATCCTGGATATCAAGGTAACTATTGTCTATGATACCTTATACTTGTTACATCAACAACAAACTAATCATTGTCAATATCATACTGGATATCAAGGTAACTATTGTCTATGATACCTTATACTTGTTACATCAACAACAAACTAATCATTGTCAATATCATACTGGATATCAAGGTAACTATTGTCTATTATACCCTATACTTGTTACATCAACAACAAACTGATCATTGTCAATATCATACTGGATATCAAGGTAACTATTGTCTATGATACCTTATACTTGTTACATCAACAACAAACTAATCATTGTCAATATCATCCTGGATTTCAAGGTAACTATTGTCTATGATACCCTATACTTGTTACATCAACAACAAACTGATCATTGTCAATATCATACTGGATATCAAGGTAACTATTGTCTATGATACCTTATACTTGTTACATCAACAACAAACTAATCATTGTCAATATCATCCTGGATATCAAGGTAACTATTGTCTATGATACCTTATACTTGTTACATCAACAACAAACTAATCATTGTCAATATCATACTGGATATCAAGGTAATTATTGTCTATGATACCTTATACTTGTTACATCAACAACAAACTAATCATTGTCAATATCATCCTGGATATCAAGGTAACTATTGTCTATGATACCCTATATTAGTTACATCAACAACAAACTGATCATTGTCAATATCATACTGGATATCAATGATTGCATGCTAGTAACTAGTACTAAGCTTTCTGTATTATTTTGTTGTAAATCCTGATGTTATTTTCTGCAGTTGTTGAGTAATTGTTTATTTCTTCATTAAATTATTTTTTTTCAGTGAAATCGGCTAGTGGACAATATTCAATGTGGACTTGTTGTAAAAATAGAGTCGAAATTGGTGGCAATAATGGGTAAATATTTAATTTATGGGAAATAAATTTGTAAAAGAAACATATCTGTGAGTGCTGATTTGAGCTAGTAATGGTATAAAATCTAGATCTGCCTAGCAGATACAAAGATATATTTATAGAGCTGTTGGAAATCTTACTCATTTTGTTTTTGACTTTTATTCTAGGTGTACAGTTGGCCAACATGCGTGGAGACCACATAAAAAAGCTTCAAGAAAGAGAAACAGTTTTTATATAGAGGATTGACCTACATGTCTTTTGGACTATAGCCACCTAAAGCAATGTCTTGCTAGCTAATGAAGGCATCATCATATCTTAAGCAACCTTCTGTAACAGGTTTTGTTTTGTTATTGTATTATTTATTATACATGATTAAATGAATTTAATTTAGAAAGTTTCTAAATGATGAAAAATAATCAGGGTTGTCTCCCTTGTACTATTTCTTTCAGTTAAAGGTTACTTTCAATGTTGCTAATTATTGATTCTGTTTCATTTTGTCTCTGTACATATGTGAAGTATCACTTGATTGTTGACGTATATCGTCGTCGCCCCTGTCCGTCGGTCTGTTGGGCCTTCAGTCTGTCCACATTTGTTGTAGACAATATAGAAGCTTTCACGTCAAAATTTATTGTTGATGCAATAGAAGCTACAATTTTCAATGGATTTGAATGAAACTTGGTATGAGTATTGAAATTGATAAGACGGTAGTCAGGTTTGAATTTGGGCGATTTTTCGATAAACAGTTTTTGAGTTATTGCCCCTGCCACTATATTTGTTGTAGACACAATAGAAGCTACAATTTTCAATGGATTTAAATGAAACTTGGTGTGATCTTTGGAATTGATAAGACGGCGGTCAAGTTAGAATTTGAAGATTTTTCAATGAAAGGTTTTTTAGTTATTGCCCTTATTGCCCTACAATTTTCAATGGATTTTGATGAAACTTGGTGTGAGCATTGGAATTGATTAGACGCGGTCAAGTTCGAATTTGACAATTTTTTTGGTGAAGTTTTTGAGTTATTGCCCTTAACTTAGTAAAATCTTTTCAAAATTTTAGTATTGATGCAATAAATCCTCCTATTTTCAAAGGATTTTGATGAAACTTGGTGTGAGCATTGGAATTCATTATACCTAAGTCAAGTTTGAATTTGACAGTTTTTTTGTGGTTGCAATAAGAAGCTTTAATTTTCAAAGGATTTTGCTGGAACTTTGTGTAAGCATCAGAATTGATAAGACAATAAGTCATGTTTGAATTTCCGACTTTTTTTAACGAATGGTGTTTGAGTTATTGCCCTTGACTAAGTAATATTGCTTCAAAAATTTTTGTGTGTGCAAAATAAGCTACAATTTTTTAACATATTTGATGAAACTTGGTATGAGTATTGAAATAGATATGAATTTGACGATTTTCCATGAACAGTTTTTGTCCTTGACTTCAATATTCATTCAGTGAATGTTTTTTGAGTTAATGCTCAATTTATTATTCAAATTCAATGCTGCCAGTGGGCGTATATTACTTTGCCTGGCAAGCTATCTTTTTACTGAATCAAACAGCAAATAATGCTCACCATTAAATTCTATAAGTCCAGATTTTAGACACATCAATATTCTACAATCATTACAAATAGAATTTTCGAGGATCCTTTCCAAAATCTTGAGCCCTGATTATCTGTACCAATTTACAGTCAAGAATATTGAGAAAATGTGCTGTATTTTTAATTAGCTCATTAGAATAGGAACAGGCCAAAAAAGATTATAACCCCTTATCTCAATCTTAAAAAAAAAAAACCATCCCAATGATTACAGCTTGTCCTAAATGCAAATACTGTATTAAGATCAAACCAAAAGTGGAATAATAAAAGAGACAAGATGTACATAACATGTAACAGATTTGAGTATTTTATTATAAATTCAGTGTTCACATACAACTGATTGACAGAAAGAGAAGAGCCTTACAATAACATTATTTTATGATGCCAGGAATAGTAACCGGTCCTTAGTAGGTTTGAATGTCAAAATAGCATCCTTGAAAACTTGGTCTTCCAGTCATCTGATTGATCAATCACTTGAAATTAATATCAAGTTCTATCATCTAATCAAATAATTATAAGTCTGGATGCTATCATTGTTAAATACTAGAATAAGGTGCCAGGTTACTTATTTCTAGCATAATTTCATAAATACCAAAATGCATCTGAATGTTCAATTAGAGGTTACCAATTATAGAGAATTAATTTAGCAGTAAATCTATCTGGTTAACAGGTTGACCAATATTGATAGGTTAGTTGACTGTGAAGAAAGAGGTTGACTGTTAAGATATAGGTTAGTTGACAAGGATACAGGTTCATTTTTATAGAATAATTGAACGAATAATATCAAGTTAGTAATAATATCAATTAACAATATTCACTAAAATAATAATAGAGTTGAAAATTTACCTCAAATCAAACATCATTATTTTACAATAGCTCTTAACATTCTGATCTACAGTCAGAGAACTGTTTGTAAAACAATAATGTGAACAACCAACAAAAGTGGCAGACTTTAAAACAGAAAGTTAATTATATGAGGCAACAAGTTGAAGTTCTTAGTGTGGCTCAGGTAAATTTCAACCCCTTTAACTTAAAAGTAAAAATTGACTAGTTAAGTTTAAACACGAAGCACTGTAAAAATCTAAGATCTGTTTTGAAAGAACCAGAAAAATAAAAAATGAATAAACGCAATAACAATGATGCAACCTTACAGAAATAAAAAATTCTGTAACATGCATTAAAAATTATAACAACAAATCTCATCCAAATATACATATAATATATTAAACATCTACATACATATTTCACAATACAATGCCTTATATACATGAATAGGGTGGGTGTCCAGCAGGTGTGTTGATCTGAAAATATTTGCCATGTTCTTGTGATTATATTTATATTTTCAACCAATTTAAAATGGCATTGAATGTTCAAATCCACAGTCCTGGTGTGCTTTTAGTTCTTCTGAAATAAGACACAACTAGTGTTTGACCAAGTCAAATAAAATCAGAAAGCTGGACTTGTACTCCATGAATTTACAATGAAACCATTATATTGAAAGAAAGAAATTTTTTACATCATGAAGTGAGATGATTTTCATAATCCAAAACCTGAGATCTTAATTTTTATTTTAAACTCTTTTCTTTATTAACCTAAACCAGTAAATATTCACACACCATAGGAGAATAATTAAAGATGATAGTACAGAAACCTCAGTCTGTGTCAGCTTAGTGCCTTAAGTTTTCTTTTTAGTGAACACTTCAGCATACCTATAATTAATATAGTTTTAATAGTAGAATGCTTCCTGTGACTAGATATTATAGAAATATTAATATAATGCCTCCAATAATAATAGCCCTGCAATAACAATATTTAGTGTTTTGTCTCTAATTTCTAATATTACCATTCACATATAGTTAGTTCTGATCTTTGTCACTCCAAAAATATCTTCAATCTTGGACTTCATACAGATTTCTATCACGATTACATGTCTAAGTCATGTCCATATCCATATTAAACATTTAATAAGAAATAAAACAAAAATGTCTATATCACCACAGAAAATGAAAAACAAGTGATTATTAAGTCAGTACACTGCTGGTTATTTTAACGTGCTGTTGCTGCCTCTGTTGTTGGTACTGATGGTTTGTCGGTTGGTGTAGTAGGTCGAGACTTAGACTGAGTGTCCACTGTACCAGGAGGAGATGATGGGGTATCCTGTATAACTTGAGGAGGAGGTGTTGAAGTAACAGTTGAGTCTTTATTAGTCGTGGATCTCCTCTGATCACGTGCCTCTGCTATACTAGCTACTTGGGATTTTCCACAAACATGATGGTGGTTTTCCCAATCTTTATGTTGACAGAATGAGCCACAATATCGCGCAATATTACAGCCACTACATGTCTCACTGGCTTTCCTTCCACAGTTCCAACAACTCTAAAAATAGTAAGGTATATTTTAAATACATGATATAAATACACTTACTTTAGATATAAATAATAGTAAATATACTTAAATGTTATCTAAAGTGATCACCATTTATGTATGGTTGCAAATAATAATAGCTGCCACAAGTTTAAATGCAATTCTTATGAACTAAGTTTATCATTAAGTTGGTACTCGCTTTATTATTTCCTACCATAGTTAACTGGTAATTTTTATGCTAGAAGGGCATCTTTAGATAGACTGTTTTATAGCTTCGAACCAACTATAATCATCATCTCACTCTGTAGTTGAGTGAACACCATATATCTCCTTACTCCATTAGACCAATTATGTTCTTATAGATGTTTGCTGGATAAATTTGCATGCTGTTTTCTTACGTTTCACTCAACTACAAAGTTATAAAGTGAGACTAAACTGTCTCCTACCTCACTTGATTCTTCCTGATGGTTAATCATGGCTGCCACTTCTTCATGAGCTTGTTTTTTAGCTTCTGTTATAGATCTATCTATCTTTAATCTTTCAGTTGCTACTAAATCAGACGCCTTCTGCTCAGCTGCCGTCATGGCTTTCTGTAACTCTAACATTGCTTGTCTTTTAACCTCATTTACGGCTTCTTCTGAAAGAAAGTACACTCTATAATTTGGAACATGAATAGAGAAATATCAAGAAGTAGAGGATAATGTTGGGATTAATGAAATAGCACAGTTGGATGGAATTTCATCTGCTACAATAATGTGTCATGGATACCAACTTTCACCTGCTTATACCTAACTCAAGAATTCAAATAATCAAATAATTCTGGAAGTTGTGGTCCATACAATATTTACATGTTTCCATGGACAGATTTACCAATTCCATTTTTGTTTGTTTTATTTTAGATTCATTTCCTAAATAAGTATGATTGCTTTTTTATGATATTTACACAATTTATTATGTTCTACGTTACAAGAATAAGCTTGGTTCAAGATAGAAATAACAAAGCGTTTCTCATACCTGCTCGACTTCTAACATCTCGAATTTTATCTTCAGTTTGGCGCCTGGTATATTGCATGAGATCATTGGTTCTTTTTTTAACATCCTGATCCATTCCCTCGGCATGGCGTCTCATCCAGACGGACAATTCTTCTCGATCTCGTAAACTTCTCTCTTGTAATACAGCTAGAGCTCTCTTAGTTTTATCTACCATTCCAATTATACAGTGTAACATCTATAGATACAGGCAAACATGACCATTTTTAATATCAATATTTCAATTAATATTTATTTTAATGAAGTAAGGGATAACAGTTTTTATGATGCATTATATGCCTGAGCCTGTACTCAACATTTTCATTATTTATATTATCATCAATACCTTATGTACAATAAAAACTAATACATGCATACAAAAATCTCTCACCACAAAATGTTGTTTAAGGAATACTTATGTTTCTTGTATGTTATTCAAAATTGTTAAAATTAATAATGGTTTTGTCAGCCTTTCGATACAAATTCTTAAATTTTGTAATATACTTACAGATTCCACTTGTCTCCAATCATCATCAAATCTTTCTAATGGATCAAAACTTTCATTTCTTGAAAAATCTGTAATAATAACAATGTAATAAAAAAATAATTAAAATCATAAAAAAAAGCAAAAAATATATTTTTTATGACCGTTTCAACAATGTAAATAAAAGTACTGGCAGATATTAAAGCACAAAACACAATTATTGTTGTACCTGGCAAGTTAGCCTTAAATATATTCCAAAATATAAACTTACTATAGTTGGGGAAATGTCTTTCTCTTTCTCTCTCTCTATCCAACCTTTCACGTTCTACTTTCTCTCTATCTAATCTTTCCCTTTCTCTTAATTCTCTAGATAAACTGATATCCTCTAGTCTTATCTGTCCATTGGGATTGAGGCTCAGGGAGCTGTTCGGACTGATGTGGTTAGTGCCTAATGGACTCATTGGATGATGTCGCTTAGCTGGGTTCATATCATGGTGATTATCTAGTCCATTTTCTTTTGGTCTGAAAATAGAAGAAACAAGATAAAAATTTAATTTATTATGACAAAGAGCAAAAATTAATTAATTAATTTGAAAATGTTTTGATAAACTAATAACCCTCTTTGCAAACGACCCTTCCAAAGGCTTTAATCACAAAAGGAAGAGGTTTGAACCCACAAGTGCCTTGCTCAAGGATATTGATATAAAGGTTTAAAAGGGATTTTAAGAAGGATGTCAATCAAGGGACATAACCACTTAGTGATTATAAATCCTACACCCTAGTAACTTATATTTATATTGTGTATTGTAGGGATTCTCTTTAATAATACTCACCTTTCGGGAGATCTTCTCTTGCCATTATCATTAAATTCTGAGTTATAAGAATCATGTGATTCTATTGGTGAATGGGCAGCATCAAATATCACATGTTCATTCTGAGACAAGAATTGTTGAGGAGTTTGTTTAGCCATCCTAGCACAGTGTAACATTTCTCTTTGTAATAATGGCAGGTTAGCCTATAATAAAGTGATACATGATTAGTTCAGTTTCTTCAACTTCATACTGAATTTTTGTCAATTATATTAGTTTACACTCACAGGGTATGTCTCATGTCCACAATTACCCTTGCATTTGAAATATTGCCCAGATTTAATTATTTCATAGAATTTGAGATCAGCTCACCTTTAAAAATGGTATAACAAATGGTCTGAGAGGAAAGTTTGTGGCTTCTTGTAGTTTAGAATGAAATTCTTCTATAGATAAATGGGAATTCTAAAAGTGAAAAAAATAAAAAGATTCATTTATGCACATTTTAATAGTATAACTAGTAAGTTGAAACTGGTATAACCAAGGCATAAGAATTGTACTAATACATAATGTAACTCTACTGGATGTTTTTACCTATGAAACAACTATACAACACACTAGGCATATCCATTATTGCAGTTCAAGAATCTAGATAATAACTTACCACTAAGCCAAGGACTAGAGTTCTTACACGTTCACCAATATCTGGAGAAATATCTGATCCAAATTGTTGTAATGTGGTTAAAAATCTCTTTAATTTACTCAGTTGTCTGGCCCCACAAGCTGGAGGTAACTGTTGTCCTACTGCAGGATTCATCATAGAGGGTGGGGAGGGGGTTCTACCATTTAAACTACTTAATGGTGAGTGGGAACCATTCATTACTGAAAAATCAATATTCAATATCATGATTTTCTTTTGTCAGTTAAATATTTTTTTTTTAAAAACATTTTCTCTCCATAACATATGAAAGGTTATTAATATAAGCAAAAGTGACATTTGATTTTATTTCTATTACCCTTGGATCCTATAACATTAAAATGAATCAAAGCTTATGTTTAGTTTCAGATTTGAAATTAATTTAGAAAAAATACTGGAAGCAATATTGAGTGAAAAATCAACTAAACATAATCAAATTTAACACAAAACAATGATTTTTAATCTAATAAAGTTCTGTCCCTGGAAAGCAATTCTTCTTGGAAAACCATATTTTTGTTGATAAATAAAAATGATTCAAGGCAGACTATGATTGTATTCTGAATGATAATTTTTAGTTTGGACCATCATTTTTAATCAGTTAATTGTCCATAGACCTTTTTCAACATTTTAGAAAGACAAATGAAGAAAATAAAGGAATCTCAATTTTCACAACCCCTTTTCTACAATTGTTTGGGGCACATATTTCTCAAAACATTTCTAAGAAATTTGTGAAGTAAATTTCCTTAATTATGACAATTATTTAGGAACATTTTGACAACAGATTGGGCTGGTGTTAAGTATATGAAGGAAGCTTACCTGATATATTACTACTATTAGATATAGGACGTGGTTGTGGTAATAATCCAGCCATACTATTAGGTGGTGTAGTTGTCTGATTTACAGGACCTTTTATATCTGGAGAATCAGGCATAATGCTACTTCTATAATCTGAAATATATGATCAAAACTTTTAAAATAACAAATAGGTAAAATTGTTGAAGTCCAGACTTGCATCTGAAATAAAATATGTTTGATATCCTCCAAAACAATTTCTTCACATTTTCCATTATGTTTTTGTTTTAACCATTTCACTAGTTCCATACAGCCATTATGCTTTCTAAATATTCACCATAGTATTCCATTGAGCTGATTTAAATAAGCAATTTATTTTTAAATTGAGTGTTTTATGATGTTTAGAAACAGCTGTTAAAGTGAATATATATCAGTACAATAGAATTAATAACATGCTTGTTTAAAATTGTTTTAAATTCTACTCTCTATATATACAAACAATGTAACACAAAAACATCCAACATTGGATTTTACATAATATCTATTGAAAATAATTAGATCTGTGTCATAATTATTCAGAATATTTTTCATGTCAAAACAATCTCAATTTATAATTCATGCAATTATTACTATTATTAAAATATACCTTTTCTGTGGAAATATTTTATTTAATCCCGAAAATATCTGCAAGGATGATGCACAAAATTGAATTCAAATTAAGTCCAATATCTTTATAATATAAAATAAGAAGTTGAACACTAGCTGTCCAAGTGAATGTGTTCTATAACACCATATCCAAACAAAATACAGTAAAATATCCTTGGTGACAATTAATGGTAATGACTAAACTATAATGTCTCCATTTTACACTTGACAGTTTCAACAAGCAAATAGTGAATGTTCAGATTTAGTCCTCAATATAGCGTCAACTAACTAGTTATACACTAGACTGACTACAACATTATACATCTTAATCCTTTATCACATCAAACATCAACACTATACCATAGGAAATTTTAATACAATTGATACCAGTAGGCGCAAACAATCAACTAAACATCAAATTCAGTCAACTGAAACAATGACATGTGACCAGTAGAACCTCCGAGTTCAATCATCATTGCATTTAATACACACAGCTGATTGGCTAGCAGATTGAATAGAGTAATGACTGGCACGAGCCACCAGTATAATTCTTTATTTCTTTTATTCCTTCCCGTATCATTTATTCACTTAACTCACTGACTATCATCTGTTCACCCAGGGATATTATTATATTTGTTTACTGGTATTAATGAAGTTTAATAAAATATTGAAGCCAGTCAACTCTGATGTAAAGAATAGAGGAAGGGGTAGAAATCATCTGTTACATATTAAGGGTGACAATTCTGTTAGATATTTA
This sequence comes from Nipponacmea schrenckii, assembly GCA_030562195.1. NCBI lineage: Eukaryota > Metazoa > Mollusca > Gastropoda > Lottiidae > Nipponacmea > Nipponacmea schrenckii. Next base: position 20,283,309 of record JAUJPP010000007.1, on the reverse strand, counting down.
TCTCTGATTATAGATCTATAATACGAATGATAAACTCTATGTTATATGACAAATTCTAGAGTGTAATATAACCATCATTGGTATTAGAAGAGTGCATATGCTATTACAGCAATTTATCAACATGTTAATTTATTGATAAATTCAAATCCAATCAATATTGATGTAGAATATATAGGTTTTGACGAAATCAATGATATTATGTGAGAAAACATGACATTAAGTCCCTAAATAAGTGGTGAATATTGTAAGGTCGGAGGCAGGTGGAGTGATACAGCTAACAAGATGTTACCTTTAACTATTCAAATCAAGCCAGATGTGAGATGCCTCCCTCTCTCTCATTGTCATCAATTTATACACACACTAACAATAGGGTTAGTAAACGCACCATCAAAACATATAAAACATCAAACAATTCCTCTACAACAATACAGTATTCTTAATCTTTTCACTTGTTTTACAATATGTTGTCAATTTACAAATTATTCCAACAAAACCTTACATTATCAATAGTTGGAGAAGAAAGAAAGATGGTTATATTCTATTTTAGTTGCATCAGTTGATAGATAATATTAGACAGAACACATGTTGTCTTTTAAACATTGTATGCAATAACTCACCAATTAGAACTTTTATAAAAATATAACAATTGTAATTATAATTCAGATTTCAAATCATTAGGATATAATTAATTTGTAACAAAACAAATTATTTTATTATTATAATAAACTGAAGATATATATATATATAGGTACTCTAAATTAAATGTTTACTATAATTCCAAGTTATCCCTTAACCACACTATTGATTTTATCCCGTAAAACTTGAAATACAGGTAAATCCAAAACTTTCAGCTAATCCAAAATAGAACAATTTCTTGAGTCAAATACCATAGAACAAATTCTTGGATCAAAAAGCATAGAACAAATTCTTGGATCAAAAAGCATAGAACAAATTCTTGAGTCAAAAAGCATAGAACAAATTCTTGAGTCAAAAAGCATAGAACAAATTCTTGGATCAAAAAGCATAGAACAAATTCTTGTGTTAAACAGCATAGAACAAATTCTTGAGTCAAAAAGCATAGAACAAATTCTTGGTTCAAAAGCATAGAACAAATTCTTGGATCAAAAAGCATAGAACAAGTTCTTGTGTTAAACAGCATAGAACAAATTCTTGAGTCAAAAAGCATAGAACAAATTCTTGAGTCAAATACCATAGAACAGATTCTTGAGTCAAATACCATAGAACAGAATTTCTTGAGTTAAACGCTGCATATTACCAGTAAATGTAAAATATATAGGAGAAACAATGTAGAGTGTTGTAGGGTTGTGGTGTAGTAATTACTTACTGAAAGTGTTTTATCTTGACATTATCTAGGGTCGGCTTCACATCATCAAATAAGTAAAGAGACATTGAAGACTGGATGATAATATTAACTGCAGATGTTTGGCCATGTTTCTATCTGTATTCCACCATCTGCCTTCACCAATATTAAAAGGGTCAGAGAGGATGAATTGCTATCTGTTGGCTAGATTAGTTACAGCTTGTCCAGAAATTATATTTAGATCTTATCAGTTGAGATAATAATTTTCTAATATGGTTTTCAAGGCACAGAATGAAAGGAAGGAAGGGGGATCTGGCAGTATGCCAATGTTGATGTTAATCAAAATTTATAATTAAACACCAGAAGATATTTCCATCACAATTTGAGTTTTTCATAAAAAAAAACAGTAATAATTATTTCACTGCTACATTATTAATTTTCATAAAATTTTCAAAAATATCAAATTAATGGTTATTTTAATATCAGACATGATCATGCCACATAATTGAAATAATATTTAAATTCTATTTTGAACTATAAGTGGAAGAAACACAACACAAACAAACAGAACCATTATCAAATTCCATAACACACAGAAACTGATAAAGACCAGAGACCCTAAGTGCAAGTTTAATTCTTGACATTGACCATAAGGTATGGTCAGTAAAGATAATGAAGATAACAGATAAGAGATGATATTCCTATCTAGTCTTATCTTATCTTTGGATGAACATATAAATTTAAGAAAGTATACAGATGGTCTTCATTATTGTATTATAACACTTCATTATCTACCTCAACTTTTCCTATCAGCTATCAAATAGCTAATTAGAATAATTATACAGAATCTTTACAGACTATCTATCTTAACCATATTGTCAACAATTGGCTTCAATTAATTTCTTGATTCCGAATCCAGTATTTATGCCATTTTGCTGCTGCAAGAGAAGCTTTTATGATGTCACTAACACAATGTGTAAGACCATACAATATTTTTAATGGATTAATGGTATACTATATAAATGTCAAAAGTGATAAACTTTCTATATTATAATTTCCATCCCTTACTACTAATTTGATAATCCAACGTAAAACGCCCTTCTAAATAAACTTGTTCACTTGAACCACAATACTAGACTACCTCACCAAAATATAGAGTAAAATCACAGTAATTCTCCTTCATTTCATGGTAATAATACCTAGAACTGCAAAATGATCCAAAAACTACCAAAAAGCTTCTGAAACAGTTACCCACCTCTTAGATTGTCATTTTTTTTAAACCTTAAAGATCCTCTCCAATGCAAATTTCAGGAAATTTCTCATACTTCATATAAATTCTGATAATGCATGAAGGTAGAAAATAATAAAGTTCTTACCCTTCATGACAATCCACTGATGCTGATATAAACTATCTTGCTTCATGTCGAGATGCCTACTGACAGTACCCATATACACTACAAACTATTCGCCTGTCAATCTGAATTACGTAGCACCGCCCACCCACCTGTGCCCTACCATCTGGTAAAAATTAAGTTGGCCAGACAGCCTGGTACCAGTGAGGAATGTTGAAGGAACCAGATACCTTCAACTGCCACCATGTGTTTTCCATTAACTTGCCTTTTGCCAAAAACCAAGTACTGCTATACACTTGAAATACATAATAGTTTTGGAGTAGATATTCGCGTCATATAGGCACCTCTACCATACCTATTTGAAGAGTGGCGTCAGCCACTCTCTAACTTTGTTATTATTTTACCAATCATTTCTATCACTTTTCACCAGGGCTGATTTATAAACCAACAATTACAATACCAGACCTGATATTCTAACTCACTAAACAACAGTATCATCTACCTTCATAAAGAATAGTTCTATTATAATAGTACCTCAATAGATGAAAAATATGAAAAACTGCTATTCTGACAAAATTTCCCTCATTACACACTTCATTGACATTTCTTTGTATTTGTTTTGCCAAAAATCTATTCCTTTCAAGGTTCATTTTTCAGAACATATTACAGTTTTCCTCAACATTTGCATATTGTTAAGATAACAAACAGTATGAACTGAATATGAATAATTACAACAACAAACACTTTGATAAAAAAAAGCTGTGGACCACCTTCTGATTGAAAATTCCAGCAGTAAGAATTATTATAAGTCTGTCTTAAAAAGAGTTTGTAACAGAATAAATTCATGAAAATAGGAAAATATTTCTGATATATAATACAATGTACAAATAGCTCTTTATAGTAGGTATAGGAATATATATTCACCATGTTGAAAAGATAATTTACATGGAAAATATCAACCAGATACTACAATACTTAAATGTACTGTTCAACCCTTTCCTAGGCACCAAAAGAATTCAGTACATTTTATCAGATTTATCTAAATAACCCGATACAAAAACAAAAGAAATTCCCCACCTTGAGAAGTCATTTCTATTGTTGAGTTCTGCATATTCAATTATAATCAAAATTCCAGGGTGTAAACTGCAGCTAGATTGTCCAAAATAGTTTTCTATACTGCAAAAATAAACATTTCACGTCTGGTGATGGCTGATACAAACTTATCCAGAATGTCTGTGGCTGTTAAAATATTTGAGTTTCTGAATATCCAAACTCGGCTGTGACTGTCACCAGAATTGATCTCTGTTCTGATTTGTGAACTTGGAAGAGTTTTTTCATTCCAGAAAGATCATGTAGAATCTCTACAAATAATAATCCAGAAAGTCAGAATTACGTAAGCTCAATGTGAATAGAATCCTCCTGAGATCAAGTAACTTAATTGTTAATTTTCAGAATAAACCACAATCAAATACAATCCAAAGGTCCAATTTCAAATAATCAAACTATAAAATAACAACTGATCACGTTTTTAAACACTTGTACAACAATCTTTCTTCATCAAGTACTGCAGTCTTAATACTCCCAAGTGTTTGTGCAACTCAGAGCAGAAGATACACTGATGAAATGACCAGGGCTGTTGACCTATACTATTGACCTTCTGACTTCTGACATCTTGAGTCAATTAGTTTATCTTTTATTTATGATGGTCAGGTGTGAAACACATCACTTTCATTAACCTAATGACTATAATCTCTTCTCTAAACTATTTTAATCTTACCCTTTTGTTTTTTAATTAGTAAAATCAATGTATAGATAAGATAGTTTTAGAGCTAGAGAGAAAATGGATTTTTAAATCATTATCTGGTAATTATATGATAGGATTAGGTTTCTCTACAGCTGCTGTGTCATCCTTTCTAGTCCATTATATTAGGGCATGTAAGAAAATGTTCTGTAGAGAACAGTGACAATGCTAAAAGCTGATTTGCATTTGCAGCAATTAACATTATCTTGTGAAAATAGTACAGTTACTGAAGATTTTAAAATGATAGTTGATGGCAAATTGATATATTTCACTGACATGCATCTTTAACAAGCAAAGAGTAATAAAATAGTTTAATTTATAAAGCCCTAACCATGTTCAAGATAAAAATGAGGACAGGAATGTCTTGAAATACAGATTGAAAAAAAGGAAATTAATAAAAGTTTGTACTGTTTTTTATGATTAGCCATTAAAAATAGCCACAGGTAAAAAAACACAAACTAAATTTATTAACTCTTTTTACCAATAGTATATCCATAGTTTGTGATCCTTTACTAAAGTGTGGTTGTTATTTCAAAAATGAGACCTTTATTAAAATAAAATGTTTTGATTCAACATAATTTAATATTTTTTGAATACAATTTATTTTCTAATGCAGTAAAACTTGTTAATTTCATATCTCAATCTATATTACTAATAAAACTGATCAAACCATCAAATAAAGTTTTTAACAAAAACCATAATTTTAATAAATTTTGTATAAAATGTTTTTCAATATTTAATATTGAAGATCAATTAAATAAAAAGTTAAATTAACAGAAATAAATTTATGAGATATTGTTCATACTATCAATCTTCAACCTCCTGATTGTTTATTTGAAATGGGTGCCATATGCTGTCCAAATTAGGCAGTGGAATTGCCAGGGGTGGAACCAGAACACTGAAACGTCTCTTATCAAGGCTAGAATCAGGACTGAGTGGCGTTGCTTCCACCTGTATAAACAATATGTATATATACTGAAGACGGAGGGGTTATCTTCACAACACATGCTACCTATTATTACAATTCTTCTGAGGAAATTTGACAGTGTGAAAAGGTTCACAACTCTTCTGGTTTGAGTTACTACTACCACATTTTGACTTGATTAATAAAATACCACATCATTTCTTTCCTTGACAAGTACACTGAGACTTACTCTTGTTTCTCATCTAGAATGATAAATATTCAATGAGAAATCAGTAGGGTGTAGGACCCAGCATTGTCTACCATTTGCATATTGAAAATACCTCCGTTGGGAGGGAAGTTAATCATTCCAGAAATGTCTTTTCGAAGGGATATTGTTTTTTATATTTCAAAGTTTCGGTCAAGGAAGTTTTAAAGATGGACTTTATCAGCCTCCTCTGGTGTGGGAAATATAACTGACAAGTATTTTTCAATACATACAATGGAAAGAAAGAGAACCCTGCTCAAAAAATTCTGCTGAAACTGATAAGTTGTCAAGTTGCACATTGCTACAGATTGCTCTATTACTTAAAACTTAAAATTTCAATAGCAAAAATTAATATCAATGCATCAGCCCTTGTGAATCAAAAATGTTTCAAAAACAAATATGGTAGAAATAGAAGGCCTACTCTTAATTAGACACTTGTACAAAAAAAAAAGCAGAAGAATTTCTGCTGACAATGTTGCAGGGTCATGGAGTATAAGATAGTTTATGTGAAATACCAGGTAATTATAAGGTAGCATGTAAAAAATCTAGTTTCTATCATTTATCATATACTACCATCAATACAGCACATTATTTCTTTTCTTCTGTCATAGCCTCCTGGTAAAAAATTAGTGGTGCCAGTTTAGAATAGTTTCAGCATTATCAGGAATGATAGGCATCGGTAAAGACAGTAAAAACATAAACTGTGATACACAACGTCAAAACATTAAAGACTAGAGAATGAAATAGACAACAAGTATCTGTCATTTAGAAACTTTTAACACATGTTATCAATATGAGCCACAGTTAACTCACAAACAACTGGAAAAACGCACGCAATATAAATAGATAGCAGCCAGCACATGTGTTGTATTAAGAACCAAAACAGAACTGGCGCCAGTCTGATTCTAGGCGCGGGTGTTAGTCTGTTGTTTGATAGATGGAGGATTTTAAGTGAAAACACTGCCGTTAAAGTTTTGATATATACGACCACACTCAAATACCAGATGACTTCACTGGAGAATTTACTTGGAAAAATCTTCCACATTTAATTTCATCAATATAAACAGACCCTGGATCTGTTCCACACTAATTTAAACCCATACTTCAATACAAATTTTAATCAAAATTTATATTTTAATCAAAACTTTAATGTCGAAATGATTTCAAATATGATCTTAATTGCAGAAAATGATCTTAGAAAAACATGATCTCTTACTGAGCTTTAAAATAAATCTCAAAACATGCAGGATGTACTTGGCAATAGAATCATATTTATGTCTCTTACATTGCAAAACTTTTATTTTAGATTTCAATAATGATATATAATTTTAGCACTCCAACAGTGTTTATGTGTAAAATGGATACTCCATTTTTAACTGTACCTTTGCTTCAGTAAAATCTAAGCATCATTACTCTTGCCATACCTAAGCTAAACAGCGACAAGATTTTTTTAAATTTAGAAAATAAATGATTATTATTCTGTGCAAACAACAATTTAGAGTTCAAATAGATGCATACTGTTTTTCCTATTCAGATTAGATTTGAAATCTTGGGGTGTTAATTCTTTGCCAAAAACTGTGAAACTACAATCTCGCAGAATAACAGAAATGTTTTTCAAATATTACTTGTAAAAACATTTAAAAACTGAGGTAAAAAATGCAGTAAGTTTTCTGTTATAGCAATGCACCTTAAAGCATCTAATGTGTTATCAGTAAGAAATAGGCCTGGCAGAAAGAAGATCTGGGAAACAGGTTTTCGCTAGACATAGTGTCTCCACTACACATGGTTTTGATAGGTCTACTCTAGCCAGCTGACTGTTATAAACCTACCAGGCTATGTAACTGATTACTAACAAACTCACTGTTTTTACATACATAAATATGTTCCTTCCTCTAAAATGGTTCTAATAAAAGCTATTTGCTGGAAAATGTTAACAAATGCCAGATGCCATCTCTAGTCTATATAAAGATAGAATGAAATGAGAGCCAAGTTATGATCAAGGCAATCATATAACTGATATTTCTGATGGGGCAAATAGTAAATAACATAATAACATTTATCAGTATTGGAGAAAATCTATTTCATAGCACAGATATTTACAAATTTCTTTTGAGGCATTTTTTAGGTTTTTTCTGACATATATCTCAAGAAAAAAAGGAAAAAAACTCTTGGGCTATTTTACTATGGCTCTCTGATCTAAAATGCAACAAAATGCCAATTAATACACAAATTAGAGTTTTGTAAAAGAAATTCTTGCATATAATAAAGGCAATTTTTAAAATTTTCCTGTTTTTTTTAAAAAGAAAGTCATCAAATATGCAAATGGAAGAAATCTACCTTCAACACATTAACCAGCCTGTTCATCTACAAAACTTGACAGAATGAAAATTAGAATATTAATACAAACCACCATTTCTTCCCCAATATATTCAGACTGTTTCCTCACCTTCGACAACTACAACTTTCATTCTAAATATCAAGGGATATTACTCATGTTAGCAGCTGCAGAATTTCAGGAAGGTGTGACAATTTAAAACCTAGTCCATCTGTCATATTGTCTTGAGAATTCCACATATTTAAACATTATCTCTTGGTAGTAAAACAATATATTTTATAACCTGACCATAAACCTGATCCAATTCTCACCTTTTTATTGGTATTTAACATGGAATATTACAGTGCTAACAGTACTTGTAATATTGTATATACATGTAGTTTGTTTTGTGGAACAAGTCCAGGAATATACTCTGAAACATCCTGACAAAAATATGTACCATTATTGTATTCACAGACTGACCGGCTAAAATTGCTGTATCAACAGAAATGTCTTTGATAAAAGAATAAAATTAAAGATGAAATTAACAGACAATAACTTAATAATAAACTCTTTATTTTACATGGGTCAGAATAATTTCCAATACACAAGGACATGGTCCTGTCTATCATTCAGTCCATGGGGGCAAGTTACTAGCATATTCCATGTTTACCATTTTTATCTCATTTATGTTCAGAAATTTTTCCACTCCATTTACCATAATCATTATTATTCATGTTATTCTTACCCTCTTGAATCAAAAATTGTGAAACTTAACAACATATCTGATGTTTTCTGTTCATTTCTGATAATTTAGAAATCTTTTAATTATTTTGGATAAAACCAAATCACAGGTATTTTGGCCCAAAAATAGAGTGAACTGATAAACTACATATATCACTAAATGATTTGAAAATTGAAAATCACAGGAACACACCTTTAAGAATTAATTAAAACCTATATTTGAGAATATTAAATTAAAAATAGTATTTCTGTTTCTAGTTTAATTTGTCAATATGAGATAGACAGTAGAGTATGCAGGAAAATGAATAAAATAGTAATTGATAAAGAGCAGCTGTTAGGATGCGAGTAATTTCCGAGGGTTGTAGAGAACATATGGCCAATAGGATAAAACAATCAATATGGATGAAGAATAGCTCAAATTTCTTTCTTTTATATTATTTGGTTTTATATTAATATCTCTTTAAAATACCATTGTTAACTTAGTGAATTAAGGAAGAACTAGGTCCTTCACAGTGTCATCATGGTATCTTTATCATACACTTATATAATAACCTATTGAATAGTTTTTAATAAATAGTTGCACAATCTCAATATTGGTTTGTGATAAACAATAGTATAATTAACAGAATATATCAATACATATTTACTTTTATTATTATATTTTATTCTTTTATAACAAAGTATAAAAATGAATACCAGGAAATGATGAGTGACATGTTTCAGGTTCCATTCAAATATTAATTCTATATACTGTGCTCTGGAATGTGAGCACTATTTTAACATGAAAATTGGATCCTCGGATACACATATAAACTAAAAAGTGCTATTCAATCAATCACCTTCTCCTTTGTAAATTGGTATTTTAGGACATTTATATTTGATGAAATAACTGATGAGAATGTCTGAATGTGAGTTCAGCTGATAAAATATAGATTATACCCTGTTACTTTCTCTAGTATCAAACCATACAGATGATGTAATGACTATTGACTAATTAGATCAAGATACCTGATACCAGTCTTCACCTGTGACAATACACTAGTACCCTCTCCCCACCTGGTGCTCACCATCATTATTTGTGGTCTCAGGTGTACACATATTTACTGAAGTCCTTTTAACAGCGGATGAGAAAGTTTAGATGACAAGTAAAAAGCTGAGATAAGCTTGTTAAAAAGTACCGATATACAGAAATAACTAGGGAAACACAATACATCTCACTGTTAATAGGCAAATGAATACAATTTAAGCTGTGTTTTGTTTGCTTAATCTCGACAATATTGAAGATGTTGGACAGTAAAAGTTACAATTTAACGAGTTACCATCTATTCTTCATACCCACTAATTGGGACTGTAAACTAAGGCCCTGTTTACTCTGGTACAGAACTGTAAAGCACAGTAGTCAGTTAAGATCATATATTTAACACAGGTTTATGTCATTATTCTCCTACCAAAGCACATTCAGCCATTTTTCATGTATATGGGCATTAAAGCTCTTATACTAAGACAAGCTTAAAAGGGTAGGTTCATAATTCTTTTGATCAATTATATCTTAGTCTCAGAATAAGGAAATTCTTAACTAAGCTAATAAGAGTTCACAGTTAATACTTTTGAAGTATGAGCCTTCACATCAATGTGCGTCCAGAATTATGGAAGTTAATATAAGGACTTGTCATAGTTTGAGATTTTGAGAAAGATAAAAATAAAATATAGAAATAGAAAGTAATATTCCTATTTTGAGGTATTTTTGAACAAATAATGTGACTTTCTAGTACTTCTGAAGACTATTAAAGGATATGTGAAGAGATTTTCAAAAAAGGCTTGAAACCACCTATTTGAAAAGTAAAATCATTCATCTATCGATTGCAACCAATAAAAAAAATTAGAAATAATTCTAAAATAGCTAAAAATCCTTTTAAAAACACAGGTCTGAAATATGCAAAAATGAAAGGTCGTTTCCGTGACCTTTTGTAAATGACGTCAGAGATGCCCAATCTAATTCACCCGCCATATTGTTTACATTGACGTTATGCCGCAGTGTGTGGCCTATGGCTGTAATAATCGCGGAGGAAAGGGCTCTGGTGTTCATATGTTCCGCTTTCCTAAAGATGAACATCTTGTGAAAACTTGGATTGTGAAACTGAAGCGGAAGAATTTTTCCCCCACTAAATATTCCAGGCTGTGTTCCGATCATTTTGCAGACGATGCGTATGACCGGAACCCAGTCTTACTAGCCCAATATGGATATGTGAACGCCAATCCAAAGCTCAAGGCAGGTGCCGTGCCAACCATTTTTCGTGAACCACTTAGGCCTCATGCCAGCATTGACCAGAAAATTTTTCTGAATTTCGTTTTGATCACTACACTGCAACACTAGACCCTCCTCGGCCTATCAGTGAGAAAAAGGCCTACGTCCATAATGATAAATTCGGCTCTAAATTACAGTTTCTCCAGAAAATTATTCACTTATGCCTCTTTAAATAATGTATAACATGTCCCGAAACAAAATTGTGGGATGTGAATAAGATCTTTTAAAGACTTTAGTGGCGAGTTCCCCATTTTAGAACAAATTATGTAACGCCATTTATTTCTGGCAGTGGCTCTTTTCCACAGCGTGGTAACATTTTATATTAGCACACAACAGCACACACACGCAGATTGCAAACGAAAGCAATTATCCCGCTATATAAGCCTAGTCGAGATTTCCACTGCAATATTACAATGATTTGATTTTAAAAGTGCCAGCTAGGTGTGAAAACGGTAGCCTAGTAGGCCTATTCAAATTATCCTAAAGGCAGTAAAGCCAAAGGAGAAATTTCGAATATGCCTGATGCAATTTACGTAGGCCTACATTTCTGGTACTTCTGAAGGCTCTTTACAAATATTCAAGATCAAAATCAACCCATGAAAATGCCGACTGTACTCTTCTAACTTCAAAATTTTATGAAAATCGCAACAAGGCCTAGCCTAATTATATTTACCACGACGTGGTTTTTAGCCACTGCACTGAACGGCAACTGTCGTAATGAAGATAAAAAAAAAAGAACCTATAGGCCTACTACGAATTTGAATCAGCAAAGGCCTCTTCCGATCAATTTTATTGTTGAGAGCCAATTTAAAAGAGTTTGTGAAAAGTTTTTGCCTACCATGTCGTATTTCCAAGACGGGGATCATCCTCTTCTTCCGTATCTGTGTCAAGTTCTGATGGATCGGAAGAATCCGACTGGGGGGAGTCTGAAAGCTTGGCAGTTTCGTCAGATATGGAGCGTTTTAATGGTTCGAATTGATATGGCTTAATTTCTAATGACTCTATACCAGCTGATAAATCCTCCATTGCCCACATATGATCAGAAATTAAAGCGCTAAACTCCCGAAGGTTATAATAATATTAGCTAGGCTTAGTTCTCCATTTGTTTTTATTTTAGTTGGGCATCTCTGACGTCATGCGGTCACGTGATCGCCTAGCTCATTAACGTTCGACTCATGCTAAAGAAGCCTACTTTGAAAGCCTTTTTTTCTACTCTAAACGTTTTTTGAAAAAAAAAAATTTGTTGGAATTGATAGATATGTTAGTTTACTTTTAAAAATAAATGCTTTTGATCAAATTCAACGATTTTCATATTTCTTTTCACATATCCTTTAACATATAGTCAAGACTGAATATAGAAAACCAAGTCCATTAAGGACAAAAACTACTTTTAGTCAATTAACGGAATAAACCCTGATAACTTTAATATCAAAAAATGTACATTAGCTACATATAAACTATGCCTTAATTAGAAATTTGTGAAATGCGCCAAGCATGCTTACCCTTCTGGAACATCTACTTTCAGCTAATGATTATAATGTGCAATGTAGAATTTTGTTGGCAAGATCTCAAACCTCATAATAAGTTGAAGCTAAAATTGATGAATGTGAACTTAGCTTTACAAAACTTCTTCCTGACTAGACAATTCAACTTGTCTTTCTTTTCTTCATATGGCCTCATGTTAAAACGGATCAAACAGTTTTTGTATTGTGGTAAATTAATTGTGAGAATTAAGAAAGGAAAGACATATTGCAATTAGACAAGATAGAATACAAATTAATTATTTAAAACAATTACACAATTTCTCATTGGATCAAATATGGAAAAATCTATATTCTCTTTAGAAAGTATTGATGGGAGGAGAAATTATCTTAAAATCGAAATAAAACTAATGAAAAAAAGACGAGCTAATATTGGACAGCAGTGGAAAAATTTCAAGTCTTAGCAGGTGTAACGTAAATTATTCACGATGTCTTCGTCAATTCAGTATAAAAAATAAATACTTCTTACAAAGTGTTACTAATGTTCACAAGCCTATTAATTTTGCATAAATTGATTGGAAAGAGTATAATGGTAAACAGGATGGCGTCTGGCGCAATTCTGGTGAGTCTATGCCATCTGGTGGTGGAAATATCAACGATTTATTAGTAATCAATATTATTGATGGCTACAAGTACCAGTTTTTCTGCATGTTTACAAAACACAAGTTTTAGCCTTCAACAAATTCCATCTATTGGTTGAAAATTAAAGTATTTCTAGTAAAAATAATCATTTTTTCTCTAATTTTCAACGGAACTTAAAATATTAAGTCTACATAAACATTTCTTCCAATAGTTCTTGAAAAAAAAAGGTCTTTCAATTCAATTCTAATGATTTCTATTAAACTTTTCATTTATCTCCACAATATTTCTGATATTGAATGCCAGAGATCTGCAAGAAATATTTTATATCACAATTTGGAATCATCCAGTCAATATCATTCCAAGTCTAGTTAAGTATAATTTCAGAGATTTTGTTATGACTTTGAATACGGTAGAAGAATATAGAAAGAAAAATCACTGACCATGTCATAAGAATTAAAACATCTAGAGAAAAGAAATTCACAGAAACTACTTATAATGAAATAAAAACTACTGTTCACAATATTAAATACCAACTTCTGTGCACACAAGTTTTTTTCATTTCAGCAATCATTAAACATCACAGAAACAATATGCAACATAAGGTTCTGTGTTCAACAGGTTTTTTTCAAGTCATTGTTGAAGTAAATTATATAAATCATTTTGAAATTAAGAGATAAGATATTCATTATGATAAGGATGGAATTAATTTTTGAAGGAATTCAACTAATAAATTGTTTATATGCAGTATACATTTATAATTGTCATTGTTATATTATCTATATATTACCATATTTCACCTCAAAAATATGTCCCCACCTGGGCTCCTTGTTTCCTGTGAATAATCCCATGCAATTTGTCTATTGATCATAAAGCTTACATCATCAACTTTTTGAATCCATATATTTTGTGGGTAAAAGCAGCATGCTGCAGGATTCTAAAGTTTACCAATTTTGTCTAGTTTCATGATCCATGTTGTTTTTAATTGATGAATATGTGATGAAGTAAATATATCAAATTAACAATATCATCATTATGGGCTCTAGTGTGGTGATGCCTAGTTGACATACCAAATCATTGAGTGACACTAAGTTTGAAGATCAAAATGTTTAAAATTTTTTGTGGGATTGCAATCACTGAAACTAGCTTATGTATGTAAGATTGAACAAAGCAAACACCCATTCCGGTCTCTGAAATATTTCCACATCAACTAACCTTGAATGATGGCTGAACACATACCGAATTCTTCCAGAACCTTTGTAAGACTTATCCAATGGCTCAAGTATACAAATCGGATATCAATATGTCTATCATTAACTAGAGGATTAATTAGAATGAACCTTTATCAGAATATGTATGGTAATACAAACAGCTGTTGAGTATATTATAAAACAGTAATGATAATGATAATAAAAAGATGATAGAAACTAGCCAACTAACAACCATTAAACTGTTACCTTTATAATAATGTAACATATGCTTTTAACAATTAATATCTACAACACAGCCACCCATTTTATTAATATAAATACATATTAAATAGTCTTTCTGAGTTAGCAAATTAAGGTTTTGTATGATTTCTACCTAGTTTTACAATGATTATTTGATTATGTCTTAAGTGATAACAGTTTTGTCTTATGTAGTTGACATTATTCTTCAGTATGGAAAGGAACTGTCAAATTGGCATGATAAATTCTGTCAAGTTAGCAAAGGTTCCAACTGATTCCATTTGACCAGCAAATGTTGTTCTGATTTAAATAATTAATTTAACCATTTTTTTGTGCCAAGCAAAGGCTTTGTCTTATTCTGATTAATGCTATCTGGTTGACAAAATTGTGTCTGGTTTCTCACCAACAATGGTTTGTCCCAGTTTTTCAAAATATTTCAGATATTTACAAAAGTAGTTTGCAAGTCTGGCTAAGAAATTATGAACAATGACCCTGGCTGTCCATTTTATAACCCAATAACAGAACCCATTCCAGGAGCCACCCAAACCTTCTAACTCAACAGTTGTGACTCATACCTCAAACGACACCAATACATAAACATCTGTTGGCATACAAATAAACAAATTAACATATTCAAATGAGTATTAATATTGGAAATATTAAATGATAACTAAATGGGTTTACATATACTTTCTATGAATGCCAGTATGTTGCTTCGTACATATAACTTGTTATCATCATTTCAACAATAGTTCCTTCTACACTTACACGTGATGCCGGATGGATAGCTCATTTAAACTCATTATCTGTCATACATAAAACAAGTGTAACATATGCCCCCTTTCTTTACATCGTATGTTACTCTTTATATCAATGAATGTTACCAATGCATTGCCAATATACAATCCATTTAAGTCTCATATACAACTATGTTTATTGTATACATCCAAGCATATCATATTCAGCTAAGCATATCATGTACAGTTATATCAATCAAGTATCATGTACAGTTATATCAATCTAGTAATCTAGTATCATGTACAGTTGAGCACATAATATTAATCTTGAATAATGTACAGTTGAGCGAGCACATTATAGTAATGTACAGTTGAGCACTTTTTAGTAATTTAGCAACTTGTACAGTTGAGCACGTTATAGTAATCTAGTATCATGTACAGTTGAGGACATCATAATAATCTTGAATCATGTACAGTTGAGCACATCATAGTAATCTAGCATCATGTACAGTTGAAATTCATAGTAATCTAGCATCACGTACAGTTGAGCACATTTAAATACATGTGTTCCTTTTCAATAAAACAAGGCAATAAACCTGTATATTTTAGTATCTCTACCTTAAAATATCATCTGATATGACAATATACTGAGTAACATTTTCCAACAACTATTGTCATAAATTGACTCATGTTGTAAGTTCTAAGATGGTTTGTCATAAATATAGCACTATTATGGTACTAAAAGAGGTAATTTTTTCTGTTATGTCTTTTGTGCAATAACATGTATAATATATATAGTCATATATTATCAATAATTAATTATAAATATCATTTATTGGTTTTAATGGTAGATTCAGGTCATTGTGTATTAATAATTTATCAAACACTATACCATTTAACAATATATACAGTTATTGTAAGACTTTTAAATGGATTTTAGATATTATGTACAAATTCTCTTCGAAAAAAAAAAAAAGCTCAAATCTGAGACTACTCCAAGCATTGCCAGTAATGTAGAGGAGCTGAGTAGAATATGTGACTTATTCATTGTCATTCATTTTTCAATTAAAGCATCTTGGCATTTAAGAACATAAGTAAATATTTTTCAGCATTATGAATGCGTGTTGGCATCATAAAATAGCTATAATGATGTTCATTAAACACCCCATTAGCATGCTAATAATATATCAATAAGCCTGATTTCAAGGTCTGGTAACCTTTTCAATCTGTATTAAAGCTGATTTCATTCTCTTGGTTCTTGATCTATTAAACAAATACAGGCTTTATTTCACTTCACTGCACCTGATTTATTTAGTTCAATCCAAAACATTGCCAGTGAGACAATATTATTGAGGTGTCATACCACAAAGTAGATCAATAACTCTTTATTATCTCACTAACCACAATTATAATAATACCTTACTAACAGATTCATGTGACATTTATATCTCTTTCAGAAACCTCGTAAAGATCATTAGGGTATTTTGGTAATTCAGGGATCATGTTGCTGATAGTGGGGGACAAATAAATATAATTTTATGCACCTACCAGCAGGTCCTTGATCAAACCTTTTGGCATTGAAAACGAGCGGACGCCCGAAAGGCTATACGCCCACCAGCAGCAAATTTTTATTGGTGAGCAAAACACCAACAGCAAAAAGTAGTTCAATCTACCAACATCATAATTAAAATCATGCATAAAAATGTATAAAATAACTTACAGTTCATTCAGGTGTTGGGACAGTATTCCTTAATTCATTTACTTACATTCAAATAAAGAGAGATATAATAACATTCACATTTCACTAAGTCAAGGGCAATAACGCGTGAACTAATGATCGAGACGTATTTTGACTAAGTCAAGGGCAATAACCCCAGAACTAATGATTGTAATTTCATGAAATTCGAACCCATCCTAGATTTCATAGTTATCAACAAGCATATCAAGTTTCACTTAAATCAGATGAAAACTGTAGTCTGTATCATGGCCACAAGCCCAAAATGACGTATTTTGACTAAGTCAAGGGCAATAACCCGAGATAATGATCATAATTTCATGAAATTCGAACCCATCCAAGATTTTATCAATATGAACAAGCATACCAAGTTTCATTGAAATCAAATGAAAAATGTGCTCTCTATTTAGGCCACAAGCCCAAAATGACGTATTTCGACTAAGTCAATGGCAATAACCCAGGAACCAATGATCGAAATTTCATGAAATTTGAACCCATCCAAGATCAATATGAACAAGCATACCAAGTTTCATTGAAATCCGATGAAAACTGTGGTCTCTATTTTTGGTCACAAAAAGGGGCAATTGTGAAAACGAAAAACGAAAACGTCCCGGACGGAAAAAAAAGGGTCAAAACCCCGCAATATACATTTCCACATTTTTATGTGGGCGTATAAAAACCCATTTACAACTAGAACTTCTGAAAATATTGGTTTATATGTCAATATTCAAGGTGTCAGACTTCTACATGCTGATCAAGATCGGAACCACAGTTTTATGTACCAACACTCTATTCACTGTACTATAGAACCTCACAAGTGCTTGTACTGGCACAGTTTCTTATTTATACTTTATATAATGATACTCCTGACGGAATTGACTCTCAAATTTGAATCTTTCTTTAAATTCAAAACAAATTAGGAAGAGATGAAAAACAAACAACTAAGTCATTTTCAAAACCGGTCTATGAAATATATTTAGATATAAAGAAAACCATACTGTAAAAATTTTATAATTCGATTTTAATTCAATGAAAAAGAATATCAAAACTCAAAAGCCATCCTTATTTGAACAAACAGTCTTTTATCAAAGGAAAAAAAAGACTATTTCAAATACTAAGCTGCAATTTGTTATTGTATTATTATTAGAATAATTTGAGACTGTACAAGTAATAATTGTTAAGCTATTGATTATCAGACCAATATTATTGGATACTTCTAGTCTTATATAATCTGTTAAGTAGCAACAAATAAAGACAACAAAATGCAGCAATATGGTGAAGCACTTGTACAGATGGTAAGCCAGATGTCTCTCTCTCTTTCCACCATTTTAATTATATTGATAATCTTATAATTTCTACTAATACACACCACTAATATTATTAATAGGCTAAAATCTGTCATAGCAGACTACTCTTCTACACTTGATATCATAGGGGACCATCATATATTTCATCTTACTACACCTAGAGACCTACCGGTAGAACCATGCTGTTACAGACAGTCTTTACATTCTTGCTACAGTAACATTGCATTACCAAATAATCTTATGATAATAAATATCAGGTAATATTTTCCCCAATTTGTCATATCCCTAAACTTTACAATTGAACATTCAAATATATATAGATATCAAAGATAAACAAAGATATCTATATCATTTTTCTTTTGAAAATCATATATTGCTTGACCAATTACTATACTAAAATGTTGAAATTAAGTAATATTTATAACACCTTTTTAATGAGTTAACCCATTTAACCATCAGTCTGAAGGGTTTGTGATCTGTGCTATGTAATAATCATTGCATGTGAATTCAATGCTGTGTTTTGGTAATAAGCCAGTCATGTTTGTTTCATCCATAAGTGTATGTTTGTTTACATTACATAAACATCTAAGTGACTAAAAATGATTCTTTTTTTTTGACAGTGATATTATTTGAGTTTGCCAGCAAAGTGTGTTAAATTATTGAAGAAATCAAGTTATGTCTGTTTCAATCATTGTAATTTCGTGTTTAAATAAATTATTATATACACAATGATGAATACAATTCATCTTATTTTGTTTGTAGTAGCACATGTTGAAGGTGGGGCTAATATGTCACTCCAGGAGTGCTCTGTACAGACAACTATAGTCCCTCCTCTCTCTCTATCCATTTAAAAAGTAAATCAATCTATCTCTTCAATTTAAGATTTATAGCACACTGAGCTCTTGGCCTCCTTAGATATCTTACAGTTGGGATTGTCTCAAAACTCAGCCATTTTCTTTGGTCAGAAGAATATGAAAAGTCACAGATACCAAGGTCAGTGTAGCATAAGGTGCAGCTTTATTATATCAGTTTGACCATTTAGATAGCTGTATCAAATTCTACCTACCATGTGTTTCAATTCGGACCAATATGCTGTTGTTTGTAAACAGTCAATATGTATTTAATTAAGATGTATATTATCAACTTTCTATTCCCTTGAGAAATGTGGTAAACCTGCTGAAAGTACACACTGTTTTAATCATAGCCTAGACATTCCTACTGTTTTATAATTCTACTTACTCTTACACATAGGATTAACTTTTAATTCAATGAAAAGATTAGAGATGTGTTAGAAATGTTAAAAGGCAAATTTTATAATTGAATTTGATATTATCTGATAGATCTGCCTTGACTCTCAACACCAGGGTGTGTAACCAACATAATTCACCCATATCAAATAAATAACATGTTCAAAAAGAAATATTCCCTAGGAAGACAAAGCAGTCTATTCATGAACTTGCAGCAAATTATCTCCAGAAAAAATATGGAAATAGAGATGAAATTGATAGGTGAGCTAAGCTATGTACACAATTTGAAATTTAAACTGCAATGCTGGTAACTGGTGAGATAACAGGTATAATTGTGCTTATATTAAAACACAGGCAGCAGAAGGCATGTGGTTTGCCAATTACTTGTATAGTATTTAACTATTAGAGAGGCATGACAAACTCATCTACCTCTAATTTTCGATTTGGTTGGGGTCATGCTAAGTGATTTCACAGATTTTTCCTCGCCAGTCTGGCGCCAGTGGTGAAGACAAGAACATGTGGTATACATTGCCAGTACCAGATTGAGAACTCTATAACAAACAGTGTGGGCAACATGTGCTTTATAACATATACTTCTGGCTTTTATCAAATATTCTGCTCTTCCAAAACCCGAGTTGAATGTAATTTAAACTAGGAATGAGTGTAAAAGGGGTGCCACAAAGATTTCAGAACTTGTCAAAAAAGATTAGAAAGGAGATTTTCTTCTGTAAACTATTTCAACTACAACTTATTATAACATTAAACAGATTCAACATTCTAAAAATATGATTTATAAAAGGTAAATAATATCACAGCACTATAATGTCAATCATTTCATCATATGTTCATAAAAATTGGGTTGGGCCATAGAGTTATAGTAAATAGATTTAATATTTCATGTCTTTTCTTTTCATAGAATGGATAAAAACTAGTCATGCATAGTTGAAAAAATACTAATGCAACAATGTGAAAGATTTAACAATCCTTTTTGCATCATAAATGACTTTATGTGGTAAGAAATTCAGCTAAAACAGCTCAAACACTTAAGTACTGACCAAGGTCATAAATTATGGGATGTTTTCAACATTAAATACAAAGTTATTAGCCTTGATTTAAGTAAAATATTTCATACTGACTTGTGAATCAAAAAAATACTTTGATCAAGAAATGCAGTTATATATCAGTCACTGCAGTATTATTTAACTCTGTTACAACCATGTGATGCAATTGTCACAGATGTCACCAGATGATTAACATGAAAATAGGTTGTCAGGCAAATCACATTAACAATTAGATATCATAGTATGGGAGCAAGTTCTGGCCATTGTCAATCATATCATGATATGTATCACTAGGGCTTGGTAAATTATGCGTTCTGGGAATTTATCATTTCGATTATCAATTATCAATTTTCATAATCAATTAAATATCACAGAAGCATGTTCTTTTGTTTTCTATAAGTCTACTATTCAAAGAAATAAATATTCAAAGATTTGTTAATTAAAATATTTTGATTATTGATTTATTGTCCAATGTTTGATCTCCATAAGGTAAAGAATGCATATCACAATACTGTTGCTATGAGAGTATATGTATGGGCTACAAGATAAAATGCAGCAGTTCGTCGTCAAATATTTCAATGATGTCCCATTCAGTGGAGGCTCAGGCTTCTGAAGACTGGGGTGTACAAATAGCAAAGCAGACTGATTCAATAAGGGGACCATAAATTCCAAATATTATAACTCAATGGAGTAAGCATACTTGCAAGTTATCATAGAGTCTGAGAGGTTCTCACAATGAAATGTTGAAAATCTGAATGATTTTGTGCAATGTAACACATATTTTGGCAAAAATAAACATTATTGCAGATAATGACTTTTGTGGCGCTGACTGGCTGGAATGTCATGTGGTGTGTCATTCCTATAAATTTTGAAAAAAAAGTGAGGGTTCATTTTAGAGGGAAACAATTTTTTATGGTACCGGTACTCCACTTTTCTCATTTATATACCAACTTATATTGAGATATTTATCATAAACAAACCTTATTTTGCAGATGCATTTTTACCAGCACACCAAGGAAAATATTACAATTCTATTTCTCTTTATTATTGAGATTCTACATTGTAATTTAATAAGGTCCTGTTCAAATGACATTATTTTTAACCAATCAAAGAAGTTGAAATATGTTCTTTAGGGTTTTGCTAGTTGTTTGGTGGGGATCTGTTGGTTGATCCAACCCTGATAGAAAGTATAAAATGATAAAAACTTGGCCAGGGCAACAATAATTTTGTCTACTACCGTTTGATTTGAAACTATCATGGGATCTGTAATGTACCGTCTGTCATAGATATTCTCTGTTTATTGTCCAATTGGAGTAATATGACATATTGGTTATGTCCATGTTACATTTACTCCTACACAATTGATATTCTGTCTAATATAAGTAAAACCTACTACAGAAAGCTGAAAGTATTTTTTTTAATTCCATACCATTTTAATTATACAAATGGAATAAATACTTCTATTTATCTGCACCTATTTGGGCTGATGAAGTCTTTAGACATTATGAATTAAAATATTTGCAAGGAAAATTACAATAATTCATCTCACTTTTTAAAATTTTCAGTAAAATCTAAGAAAGAAAATGAAATATTCACAGACGATCAGTTATTTTCTCAATTGAAACATTTTTCTTTAAAAATCTTGATAAATGGAAATCATTGCAGTCACCGAATGACAGAATTCTGAGGGAAAGGATAAAGGTTAGTTTAAAGTTGATCATTTTCTGAATGTGTGCAATTAATAATCCCTCTTACATAACAAAAATATTCAGTTCTCGGAACCGTTCTGAGAATGGTACCGATGAATTTTGTCGAAAGTGCTGAGAACCATTCCAATTCTGGCCCACCTCAGGGAGGTAGTCTCGGAAAGGTTCCGAGAACGGACTCGATAAATTTCGTGTAATGTAAACGGTCTAAGGTCTGAGTCTACTTCACTGCGCATGCAACAAAGACAATCTTGACCGTTTCTCACGGCATTTTTGTTATCATTCTTAAAATTCTAAAATGGCTGCCCGACAGAATGTAAACAACGATTCAACAAACGCTATGACAATATATTTCTCCTTGTTTGGTAACGCCGTTGCTTAGCACTTCTTTCAAATAAAAGTCAATGAGTAATTTGGGTTCGATAGGATTCTCTCATAACACCTCATCACCATCTAACACACTAAAACTTTTTCTTTCTTTCCTTCGGCGTACGAAGAAAGAGTATAAAAGGTAAAATATAACCATATCAAGCGCCATTGCAACATCCAGGTGATATGCAGGGTTATTACTAACTTCTTTCAGAAAAGTTCCACTAACAAGCGTGCCGAGAACCTTCACCGTTTACACTACACGTTCTCGGTACGAATGATTTTGAGTAATGTAATTGGGCACATTTTATCGCGGCCTGGTCCGGACCGAAAACTGAAGGCTTTATCGCGGCCTGGTGTAAAAGGGGTTATTGATCTTACAAGTCAGGGTCATAAAAAAACTAACCTGTTAATATAAAAAATTTATTGTCGTCTGCTAGGAAATTAGGTGCTATACATTCGACTCATACCTCTGCCAGTGCTCATGAGCGTCAGTCAGTCAGTATTGGCTCTCACACTTCGATACAATATCAATCTATTTTTATTGAAAAACCAACCCAGAAAAGCTATTTTTTGTCATAAAAAGGCTACTGAAACTTATAAAATTAATTGTATTTAAACCCACTGAGTACTCACAACTCCATTTTATAGACTTGAAAATGAATTTTCATACCACCAGACAACTGACCAGGTACTAGAACCCCTGAGATATCACTATTGCTGTATGTCATTATGGTTTAATGAATCTCAAGCTACACAGACACCTAATGAACAACTCTTCATGCACTGTCAGGTGAAAAATATCATCAAAATTAATTACATTTAAAATTTAATAAATGATAGAAGCAAATTTTATATATCATGCAGAAAGGGAAAAAGAAGGAAAACTTACTTGAAGAGAGAATTTCCAGAGAGAAGATGCCATGATAATGGTGAGGATTGGATTTCATTAAGTTACTTAAGGTTATAGGTTTACTATGTTCCATTGGATATACTTCAACTTTGGTACCTCAGGTTTCACAAAATCATACATTTAAATTGGTAGATACCATAGCTTGGATAAAAATCATTTCATTTAAACTTCTGGATAGTTTGAATCATAACATATTGCTGCTGTCAGTAAAATAAAAATAACATTTGAAAAACAACACCCGTGTCCATATCCATGATCTAGTTTTATATTGATATAAATAAAGGTGATTAAAACGTTAACACCAACTGTTGATCGAACACTTGTTTCAAATGTAACAGCCGTTAGGACCTTGTCGTCAATGTTTAAAATGTAGAGAATATGCCAATAGTATACTAGTCAATATTCTCTCTTCCTTTATAAAGCTGTCTATTGTCACAGCATTCCTCTACATAGTATCTTATCTTATAATATATTTATAAACAAATAGAGTTTAACATCTGATCAACATTCCACGTTAGTGTTAGATAATTGAGCTCTATCTATATTGAAACAGCTTAAACCATAAATAACCATTAAATATTTTTATTGTTGTAATCCATATTCACTGTGTCATTCATATCATTTAATTTATGAAAGTGGTTAAAGGTGCTTAAACATAAAATAGCCTTGACCTTGAAACAACTCTAATTTTCCTTCAGCATGGATCACAGGAGAAGCTAAATCCATGGAATCCATCAACACAGATAGAAATATGAAACTACACTGTCATCAAATTATTAATAATATAATATATTGTCAATTAGTCCACTTCCAAATCTCTTTCATAAAAAATAAAATTTAAAAATTGAACAGCACTGTGGACATAAAATATATATCAATAGAAACAGTGATCATAGTAGAAGATAGATCTAGTTATTTCCTATTAGTCCATCTTCTTTAATATACCAGTCAATTTAACCACAACACTGCCATGTGTTTCCTTTACTATTAGATAGCCACTAACTTAGGCTACTATCATTTTATTCTTCCCTATCAATTGTCAGGCCAATTGGAATAAATAAATGTTAAAAGCAAGACTGTAGGGTTAAAGTTTTTTAAATCAAAATTCATTCAGTTCTCAAATAAATTTTTGTCATAAATTTCCATAAAATTGGTTTATTATTGTTAAAAAATGTTCTATATATAAAGTCATGGTAAAATATCTTCAAGCTCCAACTAGTCTAGCAAATATTATCACCGTTCTGGCTTGAAAAATGAATTGAAAATTTGTAATATACTTATAAAATGTGGTAACTGCTTTAATTAGTATGCGATACAATTAAGGTTATATTGCATTATCAGGAGGATATTGTACTTCCGTGTTAAACAAAAATCATTTTAATAATTTGAATGATGAATCCAAATTAACAAGGAAGGAAACAGATGTATCCTATTGATATAACCATCTTTAAATTAAGTCTATAATAACACTTAAAAAACCTGTCCGAGACATTTGACTATTAGCTAGTTTTCTTGTGTTACAACTGGTCAAATTGTTCAACCATAGTTTGAAAACCCAAAACCCTCTTTTCTAGCATTCGGCAATTTATGGATGACAAAAGAAAGCTAACTTAAACTGGCTTTCACTTAACTCAATGTGAACAGAACAGTCAGTTGATCTCATTTGGTAATAGGGGTTTACTTGTAACATAATATGCAGTTAAATACAATGTTGAATTGCAGAAGAACCTGACCATAAATTTTAATACTAATAAGTGATAAGCAAAGGTGAAATTGAGCTAGCTGAAGTTAACAATGAATTATAATGTAAATTTGCAAATGATAACTACCATCTGCTATATAGTATCTTGTATTATCTATTGGCATTCAAATGTTTCTAGCATAAAAACATATAATAGAAATGGACTAACTACACGCACTTAGAAAATTGGATGACTCTATTCATATGGTCCAATTTGTCCAGCTGCACATGAATATAAATCTACAGTTCTGATCCTTTTAAATTCTGTAACCATTTGATCTATTTGGTATAAATTTTTAGAAAATCTATCATCTTTTCAAAAATATTATTAATGAGGTTTATGTTTACTTTTGTTAATTTTTTTGAAGTCAGTTTTGCCAGAAAGTTCAAAGCATGAAAGCACTTAGAGATGAATAGAAAGTTAGAGCTTTGAACATGCTTTAACTCATAAACATAAGTGGTTTAAGACAGGATTACTTCAATATGAAAAATCCATTTGGTCACTTGTTGTGTTCAGATATGCTAGAAATGACCATGACTACAGTATATTAGAATAACATGTGAAGGTATGGGCATTGACCTGGTAAGGACATTAATAGAATGTAGAATTTCACACTATTGGCCTTACTATAGCAGTTATCAATTAGCGCTGCCTGTTAAAACTATGTGTGGTGTATGATGTTTAGAGCAGCTGGTTACTGGAAGTACTGGCGCCAGACAGGATTTTCTCATTATAAACCTGCTTCTCATCATTCTAACAAGTGTGTGAGGTAAACCATTCTGACATAGATCAGTCAAATATCTGCCCCTCCCCTTTAGACATATTGGAACCTATCATATGTTAGAACTTGTCTATATGATATACAATATGCCTGTATTCCACCCTTTTTTAATAACATTTCATTCCTGGCATTTCCAGGTCTATATGGCATTTCTCGCAGGCTTCGCTCAAATGTCTGGTGTTTCTTTCATCTTAAAATTATCAATTATATTTCAAATAAACGGTAAACTAACAATTTATATATGTATGTTGAATATGAGGAAATAGCCTAATACTTCAGGTTTATACAAACATGTAATATATTATTTTGAAACAATGAAAACTTTAACCTTCAAAAAAAGTAATATTTATAGAAAACACCAGTTAGTTTCCAGTAATTCTTTGGTACATTTCAGACTGGCATGATCATAGATGATAAGTCCAGATATTTTCTGGGCCGAAATCACAGATTAATCAACTTTTATCATTTTATTAAGGCATAGTTTAAGTACAAAAGCCAATCTCTATGGAAGCAGATGATAACTTGTCACATACCAACCAACCAACCAACTTGCCTGCATGACCAAATATTTTGAATAACTTTGACTTTTTAAGTCTTTTACCGGACTCATCTTAACAAATGATTTAAGGATCCTATATGAAATGAATTGGACTTTGATGATCCTTTTCATCTTAAAGAAATTTTGCAAGGATTCAAACCTGCAAGAAATCTTGTTTTCAGAAATATATAAATTGAAATTATCACTAATAAAATATCTAATTATTATGTGGTTTGATAAATTAAACAATCACAGTCATTACAGTTACTTGACTTTTCAAATATTTCTATAATTGTTCACAAGCAGAAATACTGGATGTAAAAATTTGACATTGATTTTAAATCTAAAGATAATAGGTGGAAATTTTATTGATCAAAATTGATTTTGAACATTGCTTTCTTCCCCTCAATATTTTCAGAATTTAAAAGAAAGATTTACTCTTCTTAACTATTGTTGAGAACAGCATGTGATAATATAACTTTAAAAAAAAAAGTTCCCAACCACATTATAGATTCTGAGACTAGACACAATAAGATATTGTTCTAAAACAATACATATTGATAATTAATGATGAAAAACTAAATTCTTAACACTAATGGTAATTTCTGTTATTGATCAAGTCTTTGTCATAACAATAAGCTAGTGATTTTCTATTTAATATGTGTGAAAATATGGATCCTACAGGGCAGGCAGAGTCAACATGCTTTTATAAGTTCTATGTATTTAAGGCTTAAATTCATTATTATATCGAGAGAATTTCTCATAAATCAATGAATCTGTATTGAATAATCTTTATAATGATCAAACTTTCTGACAAAAAAACTACAAATATAACAATTGCCTTTGGACAAATTTTATAGAAAATCTATCAAGTTGAGTTACTGATTTCTGAGTCAACATGTGTCAATTCTTGGAAACCTACATGGGACTTAAAGAAATGGGATTGGTTTATTAAGTCACCAGCTCCCCAAATACTACAGAAAATTTCAACCTGAACATCAGTCCTAAAATAATTCATTGGTCTCTCTTGTAACCTTTCAAAATGGTCATCCAAGTGTCCCATCAAGGATACACTAATAAAGTAACAACTACCTCATATCTCAAGACATTCATTCATGTCATATTAAATTAGTTACCTTTATCTTTCAACTTATATTAGTAATAAAACATATGGAGTACAGGGTACCTTTTATACTTGGTATTTCTGAATTATTATTTGGTGCATTAAAGTAGGATAAAAAAAACTCAATCTTATTTCAAACCAGAATTAGAATATATAGTACAGTATATCATTGGTTGTAAAATAAAGCCTTGTCCAATCAAATTAAATGGCACAAATGTCATTTTATGCTGTAACAAGGGCAAAATGTCCACTGAATCAAACAGCATTGGTGGACAAAGTGTTGCCAATCACATGACCTTTTTTTCACTCAAGGCCTCTTTTATTATTTAATATACGCTATATATATCCACAAATTTCAATTCCTCTGTAAATTTCATTGAAAGGAAACTTCAAAATCAGGAAAGTTGGTTGGGGATTAGCATGTGTAAATGAAAGAAACAGAATAGTTTGACTGTCAGAAACATTTCCTGAGAATTTATCCTGAGTTTTTATATGAGAGCATCTGTAGGCGACATGCTTGTTTGATTCTATTGTATGATAAGATTATAGACAGTATTAAACAACTAGAAAACATGTCCAAACCACTATGCACATGCATCTGACATGATATTTGAAAGTTTATTCACCAGATTTCTACCATGTCAGTTCCAGTATATAGGGAATATATGCCTTCCCTTCGGTACTTCTGTCCTTTATCAAGCCTTTTGGCATTAATCAATATATACATTATAAAATGTTTTACTGTTTTCCTTTTGTACATTAAACATAGGAAAATTCCAGATTTGGCAATTGATGAAATCTTCGTAGTCATAAAGCATATGGAGACAAAAGCCTTGTTTCTTTTAGTCTTTCTTAGTAAGTGTTTTAACAGAAATCTTCACATGGAATTTAATCAAATTGGGGCAAAAACCCAACATTACAGTTGTGGTTGTAACTATGTTGTTTCCATGAAGGGAAATTTTGAATAAACAAAATCTTATGAAACCTTCTGCAAAAATTATTGTTCTACTTAAACCCTATGTTAACGCAAACAAATTCATTAAAAATCTCCACTAATACGTTTTTTTTCCTTTTAGTTACTTAATTAATGACTCATTCAATGGTTTTCATTATTCCAAATACGGATGAAATAGGCAAGAAAACTTGACAAATTATTTAATGTTTCTTTTATTCTAACAAACATTCTCGCAAAAAATACAACATTGAAATTATCAATACAACAGAATATTGTGTATTTCAATTAAACTCCTAGAATGAATAATGATAGTACAGGGACTGTTTGATTCTCCTGGCCTCTCATCTGGTTTAAATCATCTTTCTTTTTTATTCCCCACTCTTTTCCCTCAAACATGGAATACAAATTATCTAATAGATTTATGTCAACAGAACCACACAAAATAATTTCCATTATTTCTTTTTTTGTAATAAAAATCTTTCTGATTCATTGAAAATTACAAACAGGTTTTTCTCAGGAGAAATGGCATCACTGGCAGCACGTCTTTTCTAGACTAATCAGCTTTCATTCTCTATAGAAATTCAATGCGGAATAACAGACCTTGCATGTGAAAATCACATTAGATTAGTGGGGACCCAGGTGTAGAAGTCGTGAATCTTCATTGAACTGATAAGTAATTTTGTGGCAAGTAATTTGGCTAACACTCCCAAGACAGGCAGGGCTATTGATTGGTAAAATCTTTGTAAAACCACATTTCTGGTTATAAATACATCATCTCCAATACGTGAATATCAATTGAGGCCCAGGTGGTAGAGAGAAAATTTAATATCAATATCACACAAACTACAAATTACTAGTAATTATTGGCCACCGAAACTAATGATATTCTTTTCGCTTTCCTTTTATGTCTGAATCTAACCATCCTATATTATGGTTTGGTAAACCGATGGACTAATCTAACTATTTACTCAAATCAGACTTAATTTAAAAAGAGCAATCAAAGCCAGACAATTTTTACTTCAGCTAGACGCTGATCTTTTTTACATTCCAATACTTTTATTGATATCTTACTACCATCTGAGGTTCCAAACAATAGCTGGCTATAAGATCATTTAAGTTAATACCTAACCCACCAGGGTATATTTCCAATTTAAGCATCATTGTCTAGAATCCTGTCACTGTTTTCTCAAAATGATTTTAGGTTCTTATCTTCTTTCTGTGTTTCTAGGACATCCTAGTGCTAAAATCATGATTAGAATATGGGCCAGGATCATTGCCTAGTCAATTAACAGCCTTATATGATGTAATATCTGTAGATATACAATAAAATTTAATACCATAGAGGTTCCACACAATATCAGAATTATCATAACATTTCAAATTAAAACCAAGCATAAAATCATGTATTTTCAAGTTTAACATTGTCTTGAATGCTTAAACATTCCTCTTTAATCATCCTGTACTCATCACTTGTGTCATGACAAATTGTTTTCTGTCAACTGTTTTAACCACGCTGACGATTCCAGGCAGGGGCGAGGAAGAAACCTGGAACATGAAATCTAGACACAGTCAATCAAAGTGGATGGTGTCTGAAAGCTCCAATCTGATTAGCAGGAGTTTTAATCAGCATAAAATCTGATTTAAGCCTTAATTATATTACTTGGTAAATTAAATTCTGTGGAAACAACTCATACAACATCTGCTCAGTTCAGTGCCAAGAAGTTCCACTTCTGAGTTTGTGACAGAAAGAAAACCTTATGATGGATGAATTACTAAATGAATAAACTATTATCTTCCATTAAATGCTGTATTAAAGGACAAAAAGAAAAACAATTCAAGTTACCATAGATCCTTAAGGCCTAAACTAGGAGTTACCCCTTGGTTGGCTAGACTAATGAAGCTAGTCACTGTCAGCAATATCATAAAATAAATTTTGCTAGCACTAGAGCACATATTTGCCCATTCTATTTTAATTGCATACAGTCACAGTATGTTTAACAGTCATTAACACACATGGCTTAAAAAATTCCGAAGATATGCATTGACCTATAACTAAAACCGAAAGCGAGCAAGAATTGCTATGACTGGGCCCCAACATTCACATGGTTAAGTAAACTTTTGTAATCAGTTTTATACCATCTTTGTCAGGTAATACTTGTTCATGTCCTCATTCATACCTTTATTCCATGATCTTCAATGAAGGTAGATTGTATAGTATAGTATAGCAGAATATTATCTGACCAGCAATCTGTTAAAAATAAACTGTTACTGGTTTAAAAGTTCAGAGCTGGAAATACATTGTATATGTTGAATGTCATCATGTCAACACAAGTAAGAGACAGTGTTTACCAGAATTCGGTTTATCATGTATAACAAAAGGTACAAGTACTTGATGGTGTTGATAATCCTTTAAAGAAATCTGATGATCAATATAAAATAAACTTAACATTTTGTTGTTGAATAAAATAAAAACACATAAGAGGAAGATAGGGGGACACAATTTAGGTTTTACCTGATGAATAGAAATCATTTGTGACAGTAGGAATTTTCAAAAGCATCTCTTAGTTATTGCACAATTTTAAAATATAGTTATATATTGATCAGTGATGAAATACTAGGGAAGTTTAGACATGTTGTGACATAATGTTCAGAATGGTGTATTTTGTCTCCTTGAGGTGAACATCTTGGGAGACTGCTTTGTTAAAATGGTGTACCCATTTCATTAACACTTGAGCTGAAGGGTTAATGGAGGTAAAAATGTCAATATCAGCATGTTCATTTTGATTACGGTTGGCTTTAAAGATTGGTTGAAAATGTACCTCCTGTAAATATATTGATCTAACATAGAAGTCCTACCTATATTATACCTATATAGAAACTTCTAAACAATAATATAACTGGGCTGAACACCTGGTACCATACCTAAATACATTATTGTCATTTACCTACCTACCACACAACACCTCTTTAAAAACTTCTACACCAGCTGTTTCTTTCAAAATTTTATTAACATATTGTAAATGATAACTATTCAGGTTTTCAAATTGTTCCAGATTTTCAAGTTTCCATCTCCCAATGATAATAAATAAGCAATAACTTCTTTTGGGTGTCTTGATTTAATTTAGAGAAATAATCGATTAATTTCAATATTTTTCATAGATTACATCTGCGTGATATAAATTTCATTGAACTATAGATGCAGTTCTACAGTCTCAATAGTATTGACATGAAATAGGCATTTTACACTGATGATAAAGTTTCAAAGACAAAATAAATTCTATAGTTTTGGCATCAAAGAGTTTGAACTTTGCTATCCAAAAAAATATGACACATAAAATAACGTCGGCTTTCCAGAAAATTTCTACGTCATGATATAAGCTCACAAATTCATTTCAACTTTCCATAAGTTTCTGCAATTGTCGTCGAAAACAGGCATTTTATTTCAGGTTGTTTTCTAGGATAGTTGGAAGGGGAAGGAGAGGGGAAAGGGGAGGAAGTTCTATGGCTTTGTCACCATTCTCTCACTCATAACTTGTTACAGACACTGATACTGCCAACTTTTTAATCAAACCTTATCAAAGAACTTTACTGTTCCAGTCTGTTCTGTCTGCTTGTATTTTAGAAACAGGAGTTATATGCTCATACTTCTTATGACCCTTCAATTTTCTCACTTTTAACACAATATTGGAGCTTATTTCATGTATTGTAATAAATATCAGTTAAAACTTAATTATTCTCATCAAATTATAACCAAAAGACTTCTATTTCAACTTGTAATTTAGATATTTCAGTCAGAATTGACTGGCAAATGAGCCCAAATCAATAGTCCTAGACCAATCTAAAGAAACAATGGTACATATGGCTAATAGTATAATGTAATTAGCGTAAAATCTCTGTGTCCAATTACTCAGTTACGGCTTTAAGGTGCCTTCTTCCTTCAACCAGATGGCTGACATGTGGCTTATTTAGCAAATAAAATTAACTTTCATATTGTTACAAATGAGTTGAACTAGGAAGAATCAGATTTGTGTAATATTAGGAGTAGGAGAAAGTTTTTTTGGCAATATTTTTGGTAGGTTGGCTTAAAATGCCTTGACACCCATGATTTTAATTATTCCTAAATTCTGAGCAAAGTGTTATAATTCATAAGAATTTTTTGAAAAAATAGTTAGAATGTCTGTGGTAAATGATGGTCTCTTAAGTTCAGTAAATCCAATCCTAAAGACGCAATTTTTTTATGGAAATATGTGTTATTTCATTTTAAAAAAGAAGAATAATCATAAAGCCGATTTGCTATGTTTTGGCTAAGTCAATAGATATAATTAATGACGCTAATCTTTTTTTCTGCTAATGTAAAGTGATTTCAGGACAATACAAATTCACCTATAAAAGGTTTTTTTTTCTTTCTCCAAATAATAATGTTTCTTTCCTTTTCTCATTCAGATATTTTCAAGACATCTAATTCATCCAACCAGACATCTAAATTTTCTTTATCAGACATCTAAACTTTTCCTCATCAGACATCTAGACATCTAAACTTTTCCTCATCAGACATCTAACTTTTCTTCATCAGACATCTAAACTTTTCTTTATCAGACAACAAGACATCTAAACTTTTCCTCATCAGACATCTAAACTTTTCCTCATCAGACATCTAGACTTTTCCTCATCAGACATCTAGATAATGAACAAAAATCTGTACATACAACCCTGGGACCCTCTCAGTCAAAATTCAACAGGAAATTCATATAGGCTACTTCTGTTTGTTTATGTTATGAATGACAAATGATAATTGCAAAATTGGCAGTCATTGACATTGTTCCTAATATTAAATAAGGAATTTCTTGAAAGAAATGTGGTTTTGATATCAGCTTCCCATTGACAATATACTGGTTTGTTGTCATTCAAAATTCCTATCAGATGTTTCAATGACAATGATTTATAGAATAAAATACAAAATACATTCCACTAGACACCTCAGGGACAAGACATAAAATTTCCAAGATGACATCAATATCTCAAAGGAATACAATTTGTAGAAAATTGACAGATTTGGGCCACTAGTTCCAACAGAACCATCTGCGAGACCAGTTTTAAAATTGCACGAGTTAATTCAGTAGAAACAATACAATACAGCTGGAGAATGGAACAGTAATATAATAAGAGATAATTGTCTAGCACCTGGTACCGTTTTTAATATTGCTGAATTCAAAACTAATAAAATAATAATCTACTATCATTACCATTATAAAGGCCGATATTATCAAAATAAATGTAATATGTATATCAATAATTTATTTATATGTCCTATTCAATGTTTTATTACACTACAGAACTGTGCTAGTGAAATATAGCATCTGTTTTTCTGCTCACGTAAAGTGATTTCAGGAAAATACAAATTAACCTATAAAAACATTTTTTTCCATCTCCAAATAAAAGTTTCTTAGTCTTTTATTTCCCTTCAGATATTTGTCAAACATCTATTCATCAGACAACCAGACATCTAAACTTTTCCTCATCAGATATCCAGACATTTAAACTTTTTCTTATCAGACATCTAAACTTTTGCTCATCAGACATCTAGACATCTAAACGTTTCCTCACCAGACATTTAAACTTTTCTTCATCAGACAACCAGACATCTAAACTTTTCCTCATCAAACATCTAGACATCTAAACTTTTCTTTATCAGACAACTAGACATCTAAACTATTCCTCATCAGACATCTAAACTATTCCTCATCAGACATCTAGACATCTAAACTTTTCCTCATCAGACATCTAGTCATCTAAACTATTCCTCATCAGACAACTAGACATCTAAACTATTCCTCATCAGAAATCTATTCATCTAAATTATTCCTCATCAGACATCTAGTCATCTTAATTATTCCTCATCAGACAACTAGACATCTAAATTATTCCTCACCAAACCTTTAGTCATCTAAACAAACATCTAGATATATAATATCAGACTTAAACAATTTTTCCTCAACATCTAAATCATTTTTCCTTAAACACCTCAACAATGTCTATCAGACGTCTAAACTTATTAGACATCTAAACTATTGTTCATTGATCATTCCTCATCAGACAGCTGAATGTCATCAGGCACCAAAATAAAATTCTATCGAACACCTGAACTAATTCTATCAGGTACCTAAACTGTTTCTTATCAGACACTTAAACTATTTCCCATCAGACCTCTAAACTATATCTAACAGATACCAAAACTATTTCTCATCAGACATCTAAATCATTTCTCATCAGACCTCTAAACTATATCTAACAGATACCAAATCTGTTCTCATCAGACACCTTAATCATTTCTCATCAGGTACCAAAACTATTTCTCATCTGACATCTTAATCATTTCTTATCAGACCTCTAAACTATTGCTAACAGACACCAAAACTATTTTTCATCAGACACCATTTCGCATCTGAAAGAAGGAAACAGAGGGGAAAGATTATTTACTGCCAAATTTATATTTTCTTATTGACTACAGACACTATCCAGTAATTTTCAAGATATAACTACATAATATGGATACATGATGTAATTAACTATGATATGGAGACTGTATGGAAATAAAATAAAGTATGGTCAGTCTCCTGGATAATTCTATAATATACAATACATATTCTTGTCTCAATCAATAATTTCCATAACACCTGTACATCTTCAAATCCTATTTCATTTGACATTCTTACATCAAATCAAGTTACATTGCTAATATTTCCTTATATATGTCCTACTTAGTTCACAAACTGGACAAAAGCCAGTCCATTGGGCTCCATTCTTATACAAAAATTGCCATGTAAGTCATCTAATTTTCAGTTCTGCCGACTTGATCTAACACAAACCCCCTAGTTACGATGTGAATTGGATTGCCGTGAATTTATACATCTGTCTGTTTTCTCTCTCATCCTATATTGACTAAATATTCTTGATAGTCTCAGCCAATCTCTGGAGAAAATTTGCCATATTTGATAGAAACCAGACCAAGCTGTACAGACAAGTTCGTCCTTCTGTCGTCTTAATGTATTTGTTTTCTGTCTCTCTTGCCTTTCTCAGATTTTTGATGACCCTATTTGATATAAAGGAGAAGATTATGTAAAAGAATTGTGTAGGTTTCATTCCATACACTCCATCATACATCTATAAAATATTGTCAGAAAACACTTCAATAGTCTACATAATTTGCATTTTCCATGCATAAATATCTTTAAAACTTTACATATCTTGCCGATACAGCTAGAAAATGATAAAATATATTTTTAAAACTTTCATAAAATACATTTTACAGTTAACTGAAAACTGTTTTATGCATTAAATAATTATTGTCTCTTTTACAAAGATTATTTGAATGTTATCTTTCTAAGATAATTTATTTAAATAATTTGATGTCTGGTGGTTCAATGCGTGCATTATGTGCTGTTTGTATTACACATTTAAAGTCTTGAAAATGAAATGAAATGGTGATTTACGTTTATAAATTTTCTGTGGACTTATGAAAATGGGCAATGCCATAAATAATACAGTGCACTACATGTATAGTTCACTTCTATTGGACATGTTACTCAGCATAAGTATGCCACATAGATATATAAGATACATATAAAGTAGTGAAGGTGTAAGGGAGATAATACAACACCGTAAGGTAATCATGGTATTAACATTTATGATGCTGAAAACCAATATCATAGTTTCTTACAGTATAACTATAAACATCAATTTTGATCCTGACTTGAAAGTTCAATGCTTAACTATGAGTTTAATTGTTCTCATTAGAAATATTTTTTAAATAGTTTGAGGTAAAGCAACTACAAGTCCTTATTTCACATATGATATACAAGTTTGCAGAATTGTGTAAGTAAATCATAAGATCAGCAATGGATAAACTCATTCCCAAAAAATGCTCACCAGTGCATTAAAACATCCTGGAATGTAAAAATTCAACATGAATCAGCTTAAAGACGCAGGTTCACCATCAGCTTGACAAGGTGAACGAATATAAAAGAAATTTATCCAAGCTAATCAGTAATAGTGTTAACCATTAAAAAAAATGCATTGTTAAAATTAAAAAGACATAAAGAGAAGTTACATACATAGAAATTGAAGTAATATAGAAGTTTGAAGTATAATTGAAGGCCATTTACATTTATTCAAGATTCAAATCAACCCTGACTATTCCCCTTTAACTATAGAGTGAAAATCTCATTAAAACATTGAATAAGTGAGAAAATAAGTCAGGTATAATAAGGCAAGTATTGAAAGTCTGTCAGGGATGTGATGAAATGAAAAAGGTGTGAAGATGTGAACTGCATTCCAAATATTGACACTAAGGTAACAATCTTAACTTTTATTTTTACTAATGTCAACAAGAGATGACTAGACCACCCTGCCGATAAACATACTTTACCATGACATTTCTATACCTTACATATCAAATATCAACGCTATGTCTTTCTTCTGTAAATGACAATTAAACACGGAAAATTCAACTCCACTTTTCAGCTCTATTCATCATTATTTGCTTTGAGTCTATTTGTGTTATAATAGCAAGGATTTGATCTAGGCTTTCCTCATTATCCCCAATAATTTATATCATTACCAATGAAATTTACACTAATAAAATCTACACTATGAACAACATTGAAGACAATCTATATTTAAGTGCAGCTACAGACAGACGGACCAACTGGATCTAAAATATGGCTTGAAAATATGCATTTATTACTAATACTATGGTTTATCAAATTTCATAAATAGATATACTGGTACTATATTGAATTTGAGGAAATATGAGTGATGTCAATATTATAAATGATTGTTGTTGTACTGGTATACATGTATTGGGAAAAAAATCCACAAAAATAATCCACAAAAAATTGATTAATTCATGAAATTCGGAGAGCCAATTTTTTCACCATATTTGGGAATTTTCTGTTTTGGAGATAAAAATGGAAAAATTGCATCCTGATTTTTTGTGAAATCTAGAACAAAAAACTTTTAGTAAGTATGAAAATATTAGTGTCATCCATCAAAACATCAAAGTAAAAAATTAAGTTATTAACCATTTAGAAATATTCTGTTTGTATCATAATTGTTTTATAGAAATAATAGAACAAATAACATCACATTATTTTTATCAAACAAATTAACAATATTCTTCCTAAAATACACAATCATTCAATTACTTTAATGTAACAAACAGGTCCATATTGGTAGCCATATGTCTGTAGGAGAATTGTGATGCCATATTGCTGACATGCTGCTGTATGTGATATTGACTAACATATGGGTCCCTGGAGATAGTCAGCACACAAACTATATAGAGTCATTTAGTTTTCAACATGAAACAATAGATATTATTAATTAATATTTCACTATTTACCAGCTGGTCCTCATCATCAACAGAATGGAATAAAAAATGTCAAGTTTTATATAGAAATAGAACACTAATTACATAGTTGAATAAACCATCCAATAATGTTATTTCAATGTTTTGTAAAACTGGTTGATACAATGGAAATTTGATTTGAGTTTC
Organism: Nipponacmea schrenckii; assembly: GCA_030562195.1. Classification (NCBI taxonomy): domain Eukaryota; kingdom Metazoa; phylum Mollusca; class Gastropoda; family Lottiidae; genus Nipponacmea; species Nipponacmea schrenckii. Next base: position 20,244,968 of record JAUJPP010000007.1, on the reverse strand, counting down.
CTACTTACATAGATACAACCTGGTCCTTATTTGCATACAAATTTGATTATTAATTCAATATTAAAATTTTGTTGAATCTGTTAAGTTAATAACTAAAATCTATGCTTTGAGATGAATGAATAAACTTTATTTGTCTTTCAAATATCTCCTTGATATTAATCAAATATTGTATATGAATATTATATTTTTGTATCTTGAGACTCTATTGTAAGAGCACTCCACATACAACATTTAATATGTACCATCAACATGGCACGTGACACTTCAAGGAAGGAGTAGCATACAATACATTAGCCAAATAAACTTGTCATATTAGTAATAAAAAGGTGAATAAGGAGTCAAATAAGTGTCATCCCCTATTATATACTTTTCTTCATTATCAATAACACAATAATATTAGCTTTATCACATTAATATTATCTTTTAACTCATACTCTTCTTACATTTAATAAACCCTTATTTCTATCTTCATTGTTAATAATGAATGATTTATTTTTATGTTTTATGAATGAAGAATGAAAGTTATCAATGAAGTAAAGATGACAACACAAAAAAAAACAAAACCATGGAGTTTTTACTGGTTTGTAATAACCTAAATTCTTAGAAAAATGTAATGATTAAGTGCATAAGATGAATGACTGGAAAGGGTGTAGGCTTTTAGTTTCCCCTTAAAAATCTTGTCTCTCCAATCAAATTGTGTTTTTTGTAAAGTCTATAACTCTAAGTAGAAAAGCTTTTGGTTTCCCTTAAAAATCCTTGAATTAATACATATTTGGCAAGCAAGAATGGATCCCCATCTGTGATGGGTTCAGGCCAGGATAAAAACATTCCATGTCATCCTCCCACAGATATACATGTATTTGATAGTTTCTATTTCCTTTGTGATTATTATTAACAGTTTTTGATCTGTGCAAGTCTAAAAGATTGGCCTTATTGACCTAATGATCTGTTCCGGTCATTCAGTGGAGTTAAGCCAAAGTATTATTGAGGGATAAGAGGATTCACCTACCTGAGTATTGACTAGAGACAGGTGGTGTCCAGGTGGACAGACCATATGTTATTAAATTATTAAACAGTTGGCCACTAAAATCATTATTATCTTCATTGTATTAACTTCTTCAATATTGCACGCGATAATCTCGCCGACACACACTACCGCCTGTTTGCTTTCATACAAGATAACATATCTTCATTGTTCCATCTTTTAGAACATATCCTCCAGTCTTCCGGTAGCCGTAACCTTTACAAGGACAGTAATACTTAACATTGGCCTATCTTAAGGATTACAAAATTTTCCTAAAAATGATTGTTTCTGCCGACAATTGGTGTATTCAAAACAAACAGAAATTTAATTAGCTGTGGATATGAATAAAGTGAAAATAAACAAATGACCTTCAACAAGGTCATCTGAAAAGATCTCCCGCCAAAAATGATTAAAGCTAACGTGAGAAAACAGAAAGAAAAAGAATGAAATAATATTTGACAAAATCTAAATAATACATAATACAATAGGTGGTTCCTAAAACCAAATCTCTGTTGATGGATAGGATTGAGGATAGAAACAGAAAAATTTGGAAACGGCTTTTTAACTCTCCTCACTTAACGCCTCCTAGTTTCTTTGGTGTCTTAATACTGAAAACCTGTGGGCATTGGAATTGATAGGTAATTAATTGGTAAACATACTGAAATCTCTTATTAGACAATGTAAACTAACACTTGAAAACATGATGATGTTTTGAGATTTGAGAGAGAAGTGCTTGAAGCAAACTAAACGTTTATTGATTGAATGGGAGCCGTCAGATGGTAGAAGTTGTACCGCCAGTGGACAACAAAACCCTCTATAGATTCTTAGTGTTATTCCTCACTTGTAACACAGGTTAATTTCTCACATTAATCATTCAAAATATAGATTTCCATTGATGCTTTAGGTGTCTAGTTGTCGTTTGAGTGGTATACAAGTTTACATCATGCCATAATCGACATATCTGAGAAATGCACAACCCTTACCCGTCATATCACCTCTTGTTTGGCGTCAAGCATTTTTGTTTTCTCGTCTCACGCGCGGGATCGCACCACGTGTAGAATTTGTTTCAATTTCTCATGAATGGAAATTAATTCTTGTCAGAAATGTTTCAATCCTTCTTATATGTACTATTGGATTGAATTGATGAAAAAATATTGTTCATTGATAAATCAATTGAGAACATCTGTTTTTACTTCCACACAATATTCCATCATCTCTGAGAAAAACTTCCAAGTTGCCAGCTCTGTCGATATTCAATTTCAAACCTATAACAGAATGTAAATATGATTTCACAAACTGGTTGCATTAATCAAATTTATTCTGGCACCATAAAGAAGAAAATTCGGAATCAAAAGTAGGGCTAAATGTTCAATGATATAAGTCTTGTTCTGGCAATTTACTTTTTGGTGAAATTCAAAATCACAATATTGTGTATATTTTGTACCTATCGTGAAATTTGGAATGCGGGGATACTGGGGGTGGAATATAATATACAAACGACAAAATTTTGTGAATAGGGGGATATTGAGCAACAATTTCGCAATGAAATCATTGATCAACAAAATATCTCCTGAGCTGATGTTGTCCACCTGAAGCAATTGATTAACTAAAGAATCATCATAGGCCTAAATATCCAAATGCAAGCGAGTCCAAATTTAAAAAGACTTCATATAAAGCTCAAGCCCTTAAAAATCGTTCGTACTCGTGCGCTTCGCAACTTTTATTTTTAAAATTAGCACATACTTTTAAACATCATGGTTTCAAAACTTTTGGAAATGATACCCAAACAACCAAAAGGATTTTATTTTTTCAATCATGCCGGTGCATAGACCTGTCCATTTTCATTCTAACGACATTGACATTGATATTAAGGGTTATTCGGTCGAACGAGTAAATGTATTCCATACGGAAGAGGCCTGAATGTCTATGTATCTTAATTTTAAAAAAATAATCAGGGGCGAACAGTTTGGGGGTTCAATGTGTTTCACTGGTCACTAATAAGTCTCAGACAAAATCCAGCTAATCAGTTTCAGAAAGACGTTCAGAATCACTCTGGGTGAATGAAAGAGTGAATTCATCTCTTGTTTATTATCATACTATCAAATTTGTGTTAATAACATCAGAGCCCAACAATTATAAATGGGAAGAAATTAATTTGAGTAGCAGCTGTACGACACAGCTGTGAATCTTCCTAGTCTCAATTTTAATCGATATTTATCTAAAAGTGTCCCAATTTTTCTATTCTTAATGTTTTGAACGCATTTAACAATAGGGCTTCAAGCTTTCGACAGTAAGATGAGATCAACATGTTACTTCCTAGCCCTTTTATGTATCCATAATATACATAGTCACCAAATGTATGTGTAAAATGCAATGCAAAGGGAATTACCAATGCGCGGAATGGGTAAAGGGACATAATTCCCTTTTTTCTTATCTCAGACAACAAACAACTGATCTGACGATTTTTAGTCTTTCCAGTCACACCAAATTATAAAGCTGTCAACATACAAAAAAGCCTCTATATTTTACTAAATGGCATTTTGGTTTAATGTCATAAACAATATATCTGACAGTATATCATATCAACATATATAAAATAACAGCATACAAAATCAATTATGCTGAATATAGGCAAAAATTCCATAACTTATAAATCAAACAATTCATATATACAAAAATGGATTTAAATAATGCTTAAATAACACTAAAATTGACAGTTTAAGGCCAATAACCTTGATAGCAGTAAAGATTATGAAGAGATCAAAACAAGTAGCTCTGGCTCTGGTTCACACTGAACTATGCGTTCTCCCCATCCATGCACAACAATTATTGCTGTTATTTAGATTAAGTTCATGACAGTTTTCTGTTTTAGGTACTAAAATTGGCTTATGTCATGTTTCCATTACAAATATTTAAAATGTGACGAGCTTATATTACATAAATATACCAGCTCAAAAGACATTATGCAAAATAATATATTTCCAACAGGGATATACCATTGTAACAGCACGATCTCTATGTATTATATTTGACTATGTGACTTTTACCAAATTCAATTTTAGGCTGTACTGAAAATTCTCATTAAAAAAATAACCAGATGCGTAAGTTTTACAAGTAAAGAAATCACAAAGTTAGTCAGATGTGACTAACACCTCCTTGTATCTGAACATAGCAAAACTTTTTTGATTTTTTCTATACAATTTTAGATAATTTTCAGCCTCAAAATAGTACTGTTATTACAAGCATTGATAAAACAAATTTTTTGTTAAGTTACATTTAAAAGAAATAGATTTCTAAATGTTTACTCATGTTTATATTTTTAACATATAAAGATATTCTAAGACTTACAGTATTTGAGGCTGGTATTCCTATACTTGTAAAATATAAAGAAAACTTCCAAAAAGAAATTTACTTTTCTCAGACAGTAGTATATATGATAAACTGAATATAACATTTGTATTGATCATAAGCACCTTCACTCATATTCAATTTTATAAATAAATCACACAAAAAAGTATGTTATGAGTTTGCTAGGTATGTAAATTATATTGTCATTCCTACCTAAAACTCTGTAATCAAGGTTGAAATATGATCTGATTACAATCAGAAGGGGGGATAACTATAGTTTGTGCATCAGGTTCTGTAGGGATTGTATCCTGTTCTAACAGTGTATGATAGGTCACGTAATTTACAGTATTTCCCTCTACATCAGTTGAACTAATAACTAAATTACCCTGCTGTATGGCAGATTCTAGTTGTTCTGAGTCAATCACAAAATTAACAGTACTGTCTTCTTCATGCTCTTTCTCTGGTATCAAACTATCTTCTTTCTTACTTCGGCTTGTAGATGATGGTATTCCGTGTAACTTTTGTTGATGTCTTTGTAAATGATGTTTATGTCTAAATGAATATTCGCATATATTACACATAAATTGTCCAGTAGTTGTATGAGATTTAACATGAGCATGACATAAAACTTCTTTATTAAATCTCCAAGTACAGCCTGGATATGTACAACCAAAGGGTCGACTCATGTCATGCACTCTTTTATGTTTCTTCAAAGTAGAATTATCTAAGTAGGCCTGGCCACAAACATCACATAAAACACTGCCATGATTGTGTAATTGTCTGTGAGCATGGATTAAAGAATTAACACTAGAACTAAAACTACATTGAGAGCATCTAAACATTTTCGGTTTATGTGTTCTTCTATGTGCTTGTAAATAATTTTTTGTTTTAAAAGATTTACCACACTCATCACACAAGAATTTACTTTCTGTTTTGTGAGTCTCCATGTGCTTCCTTAGATATCTTAACCTATTAAATACTTTATCACACTTAGAACAGGTAAATATTCCAGGCCTATCTTGCATCTCAACTCCACGAAACTTTTTCTTCTTTTCTTTTGATTCTCGTAAATCAGCAAAATATTCTGACATTCTCATTAGTTTTTGATTTGAATCTAATTTTGGTGATTTAATTTCTATATATTGATGGATTGCCATCATGTCCACATGATTTTGAGACATGTGTTTACATAAAGACATCCTCCAACTGGTTTTAAAATCACAATGAAGACATTTAAATCCATGTTTCTCATAGGAAAACTTTTTACCCTGTTTGTTATTATTCATAAATATAAAATGAAAATCTTCTTCTTCCACTAGGGTACAGGAATTGTTATTATTCACTGGTTTTGTTACATTGTTTGGTTCTGATTTGATAACTATCTCAGTATCAGGTAGTAAGATCTTTGGCTCTGGTATCTCTTCTAACGGTTGAGTATTTACCACCTGAGCTATATCTTGTATCTGATGAGGAAGTGAACCAGAATCTATACCACCTGGTCCTTGATTTATAACATCAATAACATTATTAATATCTTCATTAGTTTTAGTTATAACAACATGTATTGTATTTAACTCATTGTTTGAATCAAGAGGATGAATTTCAGCTGAAGTGTCCAAGCTTGCTGCAACTTCTTCACGTTCCAGTCTAGCTATAGTTGTAACTATTTCCTCTGTTTCTATATTAGACGGAGTATCTATAACTTGTTTACGATTACTCTTTATAAATCCTTGTCCTTCAATAAATTCTACCCGATGTTTTTTCTTATAGTGATCACGAAGAAAACATTTTTGGTTGTAAGATCGACCACACAAAGAACATTCTACTGGCTGACCACTAGCTGCATCTAAAAACAGTAAGGTTAAGATATAAGACATTTATTATAAATGACTGAAACATAAACATGTACAGTATCACTCTATTACTCTCTTTGATCTTCTAATAAGTAACATAATTCAACATACCCGGTACCAAAAAAAAATATTCATAAAGTAAATAGAAAGACCTACGTTTTATTTTATGATTTATGAAAGAGCATAGACTCTGAAAAGATTCTCCACAAATTCCACATTGAAACACATCAGAAGCATAAATATGACCATTTACTGTTGGCTGAACAAGTTTCTCTATACCTGAAGCAAAAATAATCAATAATACAGGTAATACAATAAGCTTGTATGTAAATAAACCTGCATCTATGGCCTTAGTTTTTCTGAATCTACTCAAGTCAACAACTGTAACAGTAGCTATCAGAGGATGGAATATACACAGAACTTTTGACCACATAATAATCATAATAGTTGAAATTATTTAATTTTAAATTCACCAATTGCTGAAGTCTGAAACTTGCCGACTCTATTCCCAGCCTCTGATAGCTATTTGGACAGATATGGCTGGGGAAGACTCAGAAATACTAGGCACCAAAAACTTGGGATTTTTGGCACCTCCACGGGTGCAGGTTTTTTAAAAGTATTTACATACCTTGAATCCACTAAACCACAAAATATTTGGAAAGACAAATGTTTTTTTAGTTCAGTCATACAATCATTATCCCCTTACACAACCTATGTCACGCCTGTGGTTGCGCCAAAGTTTTTTTTCAAGAATTTCAATCACTGACTCGGGTGACATCTCACACTGCGTGTGCATTAAAAAATAGAAACAATTTTAATGAACCATCATCTTGTACTTTAATTTTATGACCTAGTAACGTTGGAATTTTGGATCAAATTGGTTGAGGGATTGAAATTCTTGAAAAAAAACTTTGACGCAACCATAGGTGTGACATGAGTGGTTTAGGGGGATAATGATGGTGTGACTGAACTACAAAAACATCCATCTTTCTAAATAAATCGAGGTTTGGTGGATTCGAGGTATGTCAATACCTTTAAAACGCCTGCACATGCAGAGGTGCGGAAAATCCCAAGTTTTTGGTGCCTAGTTTTTCTGACACTCCCCCAGCCATATCTCATTATCTGTCCAAATAGCTATACTATCAGAGGCTGGAATGGGAATAGAGAAGCAAGTTTCGTACTACAATTGCTGTAAACATTAGATCCAGTTGTAAAACAATCAGCTGGTATAAAAAAACTTGTGTAAGGTCTATTGCCTTCAGAATCAGTCTGTTATAATTTGTAAATCCAATCACTAAAGTGACCAAAAAGTGCTTGCAGAATTATAGACAACAGCAGGAAGTCAACAAATTAACAGATCTCGTACAAATCATAAAAATAAGGAATATACCAACCAGGGTTTGGTTCTAAGCTCATTTCAAAGTCTGCCATTGCCAATTTAGTTTCAAGTTATATTTGAATTTTTAATACATTGCATTTTATTACATAAAGACAATAAATAGTCATTTTACAGTAGCAGACCATTTTTTTAACCGGCCATGACAGTAAAGGGACGTTACTCAATTTCTTTGGGCGGTGTAGATGGTTTTTCTACCCTTCTTAATGACAAAATTTCACAAAATCTTATTTTCATTACTTGTATCAAAGATGTTAATCATTCAATCTATCATACGATATATTGTTATCTCACTGTGTTTTTCATACCAATTTAAAATACTTTATTTTAAAGACTATTAGACTATCGTCCAAATATGCACACTAAATTTCATAATTTATCTGGACTTTTTTCTCTACCAGGCAACCAGGCCAAAATCAATTTGATTTGCAGATTTTCTCATTTAAGCTATAAAATTATTTTCTAAGGGAAGCATTTTGTTCGTCTTTGATATTTCATGGGTCAGTTTAGTCTAGAGCGGGTATTTTTTATTTATAGCTTTAAATAACATTTATTTATCATTTTTCCAGTTTTGTTGGAGAGTATTTCAGCTTACCCGCCCCTTCATTAGCATATCTGATAATGGCTGCCCTGTGAATCTCTTACTGTAAATAAGTTAATATTTTTCGTATTGTGTGGTTCACTTTGCTTGTTAATGGAATATCAACAATGACGTTTTGTTAAAGCATATCAAGTGACATGAATTTTTCAAACTTGGCTCTGTAGATGCCTCCTGATTTCAGTAAAAATGAATTTAAGGGTGTGTCTACCATCACAACAAATAAAATTCCAAAGAAATATTTGTTTGGGTCTGAAGTCTTTCCCACCCTGCAACACACTTCAGGGATGGGTAAACATGGAGGTAATTCTAAGGCAATGAAACATCTAGGTATGTGTGATAATTTAAATGCTCAAAATTCAGGGGACTCACTTCTTTTGAAAGACAATGATGACGAACAAAATGAAGGCAACTGCCCAGTTACTGTTAAACTGTTTGATAGGTTTGACGATGTGGACGATCTCAAATTAAAAGCCAAATCAAAACAAATGAATAACATTCAGTCAGAGATTAATCATTGGAATGGTAAAGATGATAATGGGATTTTCAGCCCTAAAAGAGGAGAAATAAACTCAAATAGAGGCCATAATTTATCCAACATAGGGAGTGAATGTAGTGGTGGAAATGTTACAAATTCAAACATGGTGAATGGATCGTGTTTGTCCAGTGAATTAGACAAATTACGTGTGACTGAGACATCTAATATGGGCAGACACAGGAGTGTATCTGACTCAAAACTTATTAGACTAGATAGTCCTGCTCTACCTACACATACAGAGAAATCACACACAAAAGTGAAGGCTGGATTACTAATGTCTCCTATTGCCCTAACTCAAGATATTCCCATTGATATTGGGAAAGACCAAAATAGATTGTCATATGTGATGGAAAATATTCCGTCACTATTGTATTTACCAAACACAAAACAGTTAGTTCGGAGTCAACCTGTATCAAGACAAAATTCCTTAGGGAGTCGTGCAGCCCACAGCAATGGTGTGGAGGACCTGCAAAATGAAATTCGTATTGATGCTAATGCATCATTTAATGGTAATGATCAATCATTGGAACTTGTGTCTCCAGAATCAAACTCTAGTTTTTCTGAAACCTGCCCTTTCCCTGTAGGTGCCAATGATAATTCTAATATTGATGCTGATCAGATGACATTGAACAGTGTAGAATGCTTGATACCAGGAGAACTAAATGACAGAGGTTGTAATGATACATCCAGTCTGTCAAGTGTTAGTACAGATTTCTCAACCACTGTAGGAGAAGATAATTCTGAATTTAAAAATGTATCTCTCGAGGGGGATGAGACTGGTTTTATGGAAGTAAATCTTCACTCACGGAACTCATATCAAAGATCTCAATGTTCAAACAGTGATGAAACCAAGTCAAAGAAGAAAAGCTTTGGTAACTTTTTGTCCAGGTAAATATGAAGTTTCATTTTAACATGGACAGATCAAAAAGGAGTTAATAATGTTCTTCTGTAATGGTTAAGCCATAATCATATCTCTCATTCTTTGACACTTAATCCCCCATAATATTATCCTATAGAAAGAGTCTTTAGAAAAAAGATAAAACAAAAAATCAATTGCCATGTAAAATGTTCAGGTTTTAAACATTATTAAAAGCAATAGATCTGATTATGGTATATAAATGAGCTTTGGGAGAAAGTTAAGTGGAGATAAGAATTTACCAAAAATTCACGTTATTGGTACTAGTATTATGTTATGTTTATGAGTGTTTATTTGACTGATGAGTAAGTCATGGAACTTGCATTAATAGTTCAATCTTTTCTATATAAATAGTGACTGTATAAGTTTACATCAATTTCCTTTTTTGATCAATTAAGCAAAGAGGCATATGATATTATATAAATCATTGCTGTCTCTTCTTAATGTGATCTGCTTATGAATATTTAAAGTAAGTACGGTCATCATGAACCCCTTTTACATAACAAAAATATTCCGTTCTCGGAACCGTTCTGAGATCGGTACCGGTGAATTTTGTGTAATGTAAAAGGTCGAAAGTGCCAAGAACCGTTCCAATTCTGGCCCACCTCGGAGAGGTGTTCTCAGAACAGTTCCAAGAATGGACACGATAAATTTGTGTAATGCAAACAGTCTAAGGTCTTAGTCTACTTCACTGCGCATGAGTCAAAGACAATCTGGACCGTTTCTCGTGGAATTTCATCATCATTCCTAAAATTTGAAAATGGCTGCCCGACAGAATGTAAACATTGAGTTAACAAACACCATGACAATATATTTTCTCCTTGTTTGGTTATGCCGCATTTGTTGTTTAGCACTTCTTTCAAATAAAAGTCAATGGGTAATTTGGGCTCGATAGGATTCTCTCATACTCAACTTTTTTCTTTCTTTCCTGCGGCATAAGAAGAAAGAGTATAAAAGGTAAAATATAACCATATCAAGTGCCATTGCAACATCCAGGTGACATGAAGGGTTATTACTAACTTCTTTCAGAAGAGTTCCAAGCAGGCAGAGAACCTTCACCGTTTACACTACACAAACGAAACTGTTCTCGGTATGCATGATTTGTGTAATGTAAATGGGCACATTTTATCGCGGCCTGGTCCAGACGGACAACGGAACGCTTTATCGCGGCCTGGTGTAAAAGGGGTTTTTATGTATAGGCCTTCTTTTGAAGTGGTTATCATTTGTAATTTTTATTTGAAGGGGCAATGTGCAAAATTCTCATTACTAAAAACATAAATGACCTGTTCATATGTGAATTGTGAAAATATTAAAAAATATTCTATTCACTACTATAGATGCATCTACTCCAGACTCAACCTACATTCAAAGGGTTTATAAAGTGTTCAAATTGTTAAGTCAGCAGATTTATCTAGTTTTGTTATTGGACCCAATTAAAGGAGGGATTATTTTAGCTTTATAGGTGGTATGAGAATAAGATTTTCATAAAAGTTGAATTCTCTAGAATAACAGAAGAAATATTTCTTACAATAAGGTGTCTAATTTGCTTAAATCTGTATATTTTCGTTTTCCAAACTTTGAGACTTGGCAAACCTATTAAGTTATGATTTTCTTAAAATTATCAAAAAGACCTTCGAAGGGGTATTTTCAGTTCAAAATTTCAGATTCTGTAAGTGACACACATCTTAAGATTTTGGTCCATAGATTTGATTAATTTTGAGGACCTTAATTTCGACCAACCATACTAAATAAGATATGATATCCTATTAAATAAACTGATGAAACTAGAATTCCATATAGACATTGATTTATCTCACAATAGTTCTGAATCAATAGTTAATTATAAAGATATTTAAACCAATAGATTTAAAAAGCTGAATCTGTAAAGTGTTTAAATCAGAAGATTTACTTAAGGCATTTAACACATTTTGAATAACTTTATGAATTCGGAAACTAGGGTAAACTTTGATAATGTGAAACTAATGGATTTTTATAGATTGATTGATAAAACTCCATTAATTCCCATTGATTAATGTATTGATGTAGAGACAATGATGATACATGGAGACTGGTACAATAAGAGAATATATTTTTTGGACAAGTAAATAGTATAGCTACAGAATCTTATTTCATGGTTTATATTTACCTGCCCTTATATTTATATTATACAGATTATCTTTTTTGTTAGAAAATCTACTGGCTGATAATAAATTCCCTTATTTTAGTTCAACCATGTAACTGACACGCAAAAGGCATCAAGTCTTTTGAATGTGACAAACTTTGATGGAACACATTTTAGATCCACAGACTACATATTAAAGCTTACAATTAAAGCTGCTGGTATTTTAATACTTGGCATCATTTTTCATTATTATAGCTGTAGCTGTTTTCTGCCTCTTGTAGACAAATTCATTATTTTACCATTATTAAGGTATATTTTGACAAACAAACAATTTTGTAATCTGGACTTATAAGATTATAAGTAACCGTTAAGTGATTATTGAAATATGTTGGTCTTATTTATTCACCATTATGAAACAATTTGTTTTAATTTTTATAAGACATCCGGTAATGAAATAGATTGAATGTCAGAAATAGTACGGTATATATATATATCTTGTGCTTCTTTAATTTCTTTTAATATTTACCAAAGAGGGTTTCCACAACATTTAGGCTATTACTGTGCTGAATATTTACTGTGAGATAGGAAGTTTAGTTTCTTCTTAGGATACTATGCCGACTGATAAAATTATTCAACTAGTACGCCCTTTACATTGCTTATATAAGATTTTGAAATATAGCCCCCATTTCCTAAAGTAACAGTCTCAATTAGGATAGGGTATCCAAAACATATATCTGCTACATAAGATGAGCCAAAGTCAATAATTTATTTATTTGCATAGCAGTTTTTTGCTCTATGGGATGAAATTGCATTATAATTTAGAATTTTGTCTCTGAGATGTGAAAATGTTTAGCAGTGTTTGTTAAGTCATGCAATTGTAGGTCGACTATGTACACATCTTGTCAAGACGAAGAATAACAACAAGTTGACAAAACAGATTGATTTTGGTGCTAATACCATTTTTATACGCCCACATGGACATGAAAATGTGGGTATAATGCCGTCGCCCCTGTCCGTCCGTCCGTTGGTCCGTCCGTCGGTCTGTCCACATTTGTTGTATCCACGATAGAGGCTACAGTTTTTATCCGATCTTAATGAAACTTGGTATACATGTATATATTGATGATATCTCGGTCATGTTCGAAAATGGAAATTATCGCATGAACGATTTTTGAGTTATTGCACTTGACTTAGTAAAAACGTGTCAAATTTGGGTTGTATCCACAATAGAAATGGAAATGTGGACGTATATTGCCGTCACCCCTGTCCGTCCGTCCGATCTTAATGAAACTTGGTATACATGTATATATTGATGATATCTCGGTCAAGTTCAAAAATGGAAATTATCGCATGAACGGTTTTTGAGTTATTGCACTTGACTTACTAAAAACGCGTCAAATTTGGGTTGTATCCATGATTAGAGGCTACAGTTTTGATCCGATCTTAATGAAACTTGTAAACATGTATATATTGATCAGATCTCAGTCAAGTTCGAAAATGGAGATATCGAATGAACCGATTTTGAGTTATTGCCCCTGACTTAGTAAAAAGCGTCAAATTTGGGTTGTATCCACGATAGAGGCTAAAGTTTTTATCCACCTTAATGAAACTGCATGTATGGGAATTATCGAATGAACAGATTTTTATACACCAACATGAATATGTAATAAGATGGCAGTCAAGTTCGATTTGGACGATTTTGGTGTTATTGCCCCTGCCTCTATATTTTTTTGTAGACAAAATAGAAGCTACAATTTTCAATGGATTTAAATTAAGTGAGCATTGGAATTGATAAGACGACGGTCAAGTTCGAATTTGAAGATTTTTAGATGAACAGTTTTTTAGTTATTGCCCTTGACTTAGTAAGATTGCGTCAAAATTTTATTGTGGGTTCAATAGAAGCTATAATTTTCAATGGATTTTGATGAAACCTGGTGTGAGCATTGGAATTGATAAGACAGCAGTCGAGTTTGAATTTGGCAATTTTTTTTTTAGTTTCGATGCAATAAATCCTCCAATTTTCAGAGGATTTTCATGAAACTTGGTGTGAGCATTGGAATTGATTAGACCTCATTCAATTTTGGATTAGACCTCAGCCAATTTTGAATTTGACAGTTTTTCAATGAGCTGTTTTGAGTTATTGCCCTTGACTTTGTGAAATTGCGTCAAGATTCTATTGTGGTTTCAATAAGAAGCTTTAATTTTCAAAAGATTTTGATGGAACTTGGTGTAAGCATCAGAATAGATAAGACATTAGTCAAATTTGAATTTCCGACTTTTTTAACGAATGGTTTATTGATTTATTGCCCTTGACTTAGTCAAAAATATTTGTGGGTGCAAAATAAGCTACAATTTTTTAATTGATTTGGTGAAACTTGGTATGAGTATTGAAATAGATAAGATGGTGGTCAAGTTCTAATTTGACGATTTTCCATGAACAGTTTTTGAGTTTTTGCCCTTGACTTCAATATCCATTTAGTGAATGTTTTTGAGTCATTGCTCAATTTATTTTTCAAATTCAATGCTGCCAGTGGGCGTATGTTACCTTGCCTGGCAAGCTATCTTTCTAGTAGTAGTGCCTCTACCGTACTTAAGCCAGCATGCAAATGATTCATATATATCTTTGGGCTTTTTGTGATCTGTACAACCAAAGCAGGTTGGATAAATGATCTCTGAACTGTCTGTGTTGAAGGACATTAAGTGAACAGTGCATATTTACGAGAATCTGCCATTCGATTTTTGCTCCTTGGGCGACGCCTCTAATATGATAGCAATTGAAAACAACACGAAGAAAGCATTGAACGCAAATTCCAAACAGACAGTCAAACAAGTTCAACACTATTCATTTAAAGGAGGTGGCAAATAAAACTTCATTAACCAGGCATCAGACATGTTTATTTCAGTAATTAGAAAATATTATGTATCTAAAAATAAACTGCTGTACAGAGGAAAAAAAAAAAATTGTATCGTATTGCTTATTTTGAATCCTGCAAGTTTCTTTTCTTCCTAACCACCTCATATGTTACTGTGAACACCTCTTTCAGACTGTCCACTTCTTGAATGAGAAACATGAAATGTTGATTGATTTTTTTTATTAAACCTCCACTACATCTCCTCCGACACAAGTCAAGGGTTCGATTAAAATAATTCTCACTGCACTTGAAAAATTTCCCTCATTGCATTGCATGGTGTTAACCCTCTTCAATAGCTCATAAGGTGCAGAAAAGTAGGAGGTAATACTCCCATCATGGAAAAGTTCCATTATAATCTTGATATCAATATAAAGTATGAAACAATAGATGTATTGTGTATAAGGTGAAACAATAGAAGTTTTTTTACCCTGATGTTGTTGACAGGCTATTATAATCTGTATAGATGAGATAGATTCCTGTTATTGTAGAGATTGTATTGTTAAGGTTGTTATATTGAACTGAAAGCAATGATTTATAACCTTCTAGAATGTCTATATTTATTGATTATTAAGACAAGGTTGTCGAGGTGAAGCTGATCAATGTTTATGTTTTTATATCTTGAAGATGACCTTCAGATGAAGCAACAAAGTAACATAATGCATGATGTTACACTCTCATTCTATTTTATTAATTGAAACTTTTTACTTTTGCTGAAAATAATTGCATGTTTAAGAGACATGTGACTCGTTTCAAATGAAATGACATAGTAATGTTGAACAGAAGTAGTAACAAGACATGTACTTGATGACAATATTGCATACTTCATACCTAAATATATTTATAAAGTGGGGCTGGCCCTACAAGTACATATGATATTGGTAAGAAGCCATTCAGAAATCAGGAATCTCATCACTTATATGTATCATTGTGATATATTAAAGTTGGTTATACTGTATGAATATATTATTATTGGAGATGTTCTTAAGATAATGTATTGATGGAGTATGAGACATGTATGACAAGATATGTTTATAATTTCATTATCATACTAACTCATCTTGATTATCCTATATTCATCCTTTATCCTCTCTCATCTAGTATTATCTATTATTACATTGTCTGGACACTATACATATTACATACTGGGTGATTGATCTAGTCTATTGATCAGTTGATATCTCCATACCCTCAATACCAAATATACACATTATTATTTACCGTGTTCTTTAGGCAAATATTGATAACTGAGGGAAATGGATTTCCCAAGTCTGATTTATATCCTTTAAGTTCCAGATAACTCAAGTCCATCTTGTTTTCCAACTTCCAAAAAAGTAAGAATTTTATTTGGGATGTATGCAATAAAATTATTGTAATAAGTAATGGATGTGTGAATATACCAGACTGCTCTATAATGTTTCTACCATCAAGAGGTAATATGTACTCTATCAAATGAACAGAAAATATAGATTTTGTCATATTGAACTTTGTTTTTAATAATTTTGACCTCAGGAAAGAAGAGCCAGAAATTTATCTGGTTGTAACCATCTTTCAAGTTGCTTTAGTTTTAAAGCATGAAATTTAAGAATAGAAGATGAAAATATTGTATTTGATCTGTATTTTTATTACAGATATAATATATTATTTTAAATGCATTTTCCACCTTATATTCATAACCCTCATTATGGAATGAATCAGTCAAATTTATTTCTGACTACAGTGTTTCTGACAGCAGATGTAGCGGTCTTTTTATCTCAACAAGCCTGCCTTTTCCTTTAGACCAACCTTTAATGCTATGGTCCTCAACTTGTGAATCAGATTGCAAGGCTAGATGTTTTGAGTAGAAATATAAAAGTATAAGTGGCTAGTGGTGGTTTAACATTTTTGGAAAGTCAACATATAAGAGAGGTATAAAATGACATTTAAAGTGAGATTTTATGACAAGATTTAATTAGAAATAGTTGAGTACTGACTTGTAACAAGCTGAAGTAGTTTTATATTATTTGTTTGATGTGGTAGGTGATATCGTTCAGTCCCTCTCTTTGAAACATGTGAAATAAGAAAAGAAAATAGTCACAATGATAACCTTTCTATATATATATACTGTATTCTCTTTCACATAATATAACTGATATATGAATATGAGTTTATTTGTGAAGTATAATTTTTCTTAAGTAGGCCTACATTTCATTGCAATGCAAACAGGAACAGCAATGACAAATGTGTCCCAATATGATGGTTACTGCAGCAAGAGATACATTATGGGAGGTATGGTTTAGGCACATATAAAACTCTATCCTGCAGGAATTGCTGATGCACATTGTATTCTAAATAACCATTAGCACTCACTTCCATTTTTGAATATTGAAACATTTTGAAGAAATACACTTTTTAGCTAAATCATTACTAGATAGGTAATAATAAACCTATAACTATGAGTGTGACTGAATCTTGAAATGGCAAGAAGAGTTCTTTCAACCTGTGTATGAAAAGATATTGTCATAGTATCTGTTACACAAAACATTGCTAGCATTTCACACTTCAGGTTATGTTAAATAGTGAACTATATTTATAGATCACTTTGGTGCTGAAAGGTGGCTGTAGATATTTCTAACAAAGAGTACTGTCTACCTCTGACCTCTATTTATAATCATATGAAGGATTCTTATTGTAGGTTATCCGATAAATAGAAATCAATAAAAACTGTTTGACATATATTGCCTCTAGATATTTAAGTGAAAAATGTTGCCTTGAGTTGTTGTTTTCGAGGTCACAATTTTACCTGTTCTAGTGTTTTTTTTCATTAGTATATAACTCTAGATTGATAGTTTTTTGGTTTGAGTACTAATTTGATTTTATATGTAGGTTGTAAGTGCTTTAGGTATTGAAGCAGGGTTTGGGTTAAAGCAACCTGCTATGTTGTACTGATGCTGTTTATTGTTCTAAGGTTGATTATTGAAGATAAATCTGTAGAGCTAAATATAAGCAAGTTAAAAGTCTGTTTCATATTATAGTGAATTTTATGATAAAATGTCTGTAATTGAATAACCAGTATGTTACAATGTGATTTCAGTCAATTGAACTTTGAATTTTTGTTAATCAAATTTGTTCATGAGAAGAATGTCAAACTACTCAGCCTAGTCTTTCAGGTCAAGAGACTGTAATAAGATGTAGAGAAACTTGTCAATTTTATAAATGCGTGATCATAACAAGAAGTTGACTAGTGGTTGTGTCTCTTTAAAGAAGTTGACAATAATGTAGTATCATCTAGCTCATTTCAACAGTGTAGGGTTTAATAATGAAGACATGTGATTGAATGAACTTTGTGAGTTGACCGGACATACACAGGTTAAGATAGTGACAGTTGTAGGTAGACTATAGAAGATATATTAATGTGTTATCATTTTATAATGACATAGAACAAGTGATAAAGTAACTTTTCTAGTACTGGTAGTCAGTATAATGGACTAGTTATTATGAAAATGACTTCTATTATAAGTGAAAGTACAGATATACATAATGCTGTACATATCCTCAAAAGGTAAGCGAAATTCTTAACTGCTTATGTAAGGTAAAGGGCGTAGATGTTTAGAATAAATTTGAAACATTAGATGAAATGTAAGTTTGGCATACAGTTGTTCCCTTAGTCAATACAGGCAGTTATCTAATGTAGTTGTGAAAATAATAATAGCAGGCCTGTAGCCCAAGGAGGAAAGTTAACAGCAATTGTGTATGGTATCAGAATTTTTTCCGGAAGGTAATCTGTTTCTTCAGAGCGACAATGCCCCTTGTAGTTATGAGTCTGAGAGTTATTGAATATTAAATTATCCTTATACACATCTTTAAACATATATTGAATATTAACGCATCTATATATATACACATCTTTATTAAGTTGGGAAATCTAAATTTTAAAATTCAAGTCTGTGTCAAAGAGAATATGTATAAATCCAGTATGTTTCTGCCTTGTAAACAATGTATTTGTGTACAGTATGTGATATAGAGGGTACGGTATGTGTGATATGAAGGGGTCAGTAGAGAGGTTATGGTGAAGCAATGTTGATATATTTAGTTTGTACTGATATTATCTAAATAAAAGCCAGAAAGACAACAATAACAGTCAGTCCAATATTGACAATTATACCTGTTGTGTTACATGATTGGTAATTTCTGGTTCAATAATGTTCTTCATATCACACCTGTTCTTAAAACACTGTCTCTTGCACATATTATTGGTATGCTGTTAAATCAAAAGGAAGTTATATAGACATTAGGAATATTTTACATGTTTACTATAGCTTTGCTGGGTAAACTATAGGTGTTTATTATGCAGTTGCAATATTTGCACTAATTGATTCATCAGGAAGTAAGAATTCTGAAAATAAAATAAATTGATATTTTTTTTTAGCTATTTGAACTTTTTATAATAAATATGATTATAAAGGCCAAAATGAAAAAAGTTTCAAATGGAACTAAGAGAATTATTTTCCAATTTATGATAAGCCATAAGTGACTTGTGAACTCAGATTTTAAACTCTACATAAAGAGTTAGATTACATTTTTGTAAAGTTGAAATTCTAGCATATTTCACAATTTTCTGAAGTAGCAAATTGCCACCATGCCAGACATTTGCCCTCAATGGCCATCATAGAATATGTCTAATTGAAATGTCAGTAATCTGTTTCTTTATGTTTGACCACTGACTTGCTAAATATTATCTAATGAAGCTCTGTTATAATCAAACTGTTGACTGTCAATATATTGTTATATTTGATTTTCTCAAAGTATTGAATGATGTGTAAAATAAAGTATAAATTGGTGTTTGATTTGATGATGAAAGATATTGATTGATAATGCTATATAATGGAATAAGTTAATAGTATTAATGTTAGGTATAATGAAAGTAGTATATATGTTTTATTCTATTAATTATTATATATACCATGTTATTCATAGACAAAAGGTCAGTTTCTATTTTATTATTTTCATTAGTTCAATTATCACTTTGATTTGGGTCAAAACAAGGAACATTACAATCTGTGTAGCAGAGTAGGTTTTAAAAATGGTCTTCTGTGGAAATTTGGTGTTGTTTGAGGGAGAGGTGGAGGTCTAGATTTGATGATATCTTGGCTGTGTGATTATATAAAATTAAATTTTTGAAATTGTTCTGTAAGATTGAAACAGTTCAAGATTATTAAGGCTAGAAAGTAGGACCTACTGAAGAGAAACAATGGGGTTATTCAGAACCTTTTATCATATTATAGATTATAGAGACTGTTGATAATTAATTGGCATCATATGTGAGAACCTGATCAGTGGCTCAGGTTCTGGTTCTTTGTAATAATTGGATCAAGTAATTGACCTGAGCTATTAGAATCTCCAACAATTCTCTTGATCTCAGTTGCTTGTAGTCAGTTTCATTATTGTTTATATTGACAGTAACAGCTCTGATGAGATTCCTTAAATTGCACTAGATCTCAAACCCATTCATTTGAGCATACCTTTCATTCAGGATAGGTTCAATAGGTCAACTGTCAGAAAGGAGTGTTAAATCTTATCTTTGATGTAATAGTGCCATGAGGGATATCATAAGGTGAAGGCAGACAGACCATGGCTTAATTTATTATTTTGTCAGTTTTTTGTTATTTAAAAGATAATTTGAATTATTTATTTACAGAAATATATTCTCCAAAAGAAATAAAGATACAACAGAATCAAGTGCTCCTGGTTGGAAATTATTTGGCCATGTTCCTCCGAAATCCAGCAGTGAGAAAGAAGCAGCACAAATATCCCAGGAATATCAGGCTAAATTACGTGCCTCACAACTCGCGCCATCCCATCCTAAAAAACAAGATGTTGAAGTGTCATCTACCACAGCACTTATTTTAGAAAACAGACCAATGTAAGTATAGTCTGAAATCAGTAATTGAGGCTCTTTAAGTCAATTGTGTCCAGGGTTTTATTGTACTGCATGAGATGATCCAACCAGTTCTCACAGTATGTCAGCTTCAAACCTAGATGGTACAATAAATTAAGAACTTGCAGGTGCACTACAGAAAGTGCATGGTATATCTGTAACAAGTTTAAAACTAGAATTGCTTACAATTATGAACGTATTTCGAGAGCCTTAAAATATTATGTAGGCTAAATTTGCAATGACCTACATCTAGACAATATATTGAATATCATTTGACCTAGTTTTCAAAGTCATAAAATAATTAGGTCACACCTTCCGTAACGGTTTAACGAAAATATGAAAATTATCAATTTTTGCTGTATTTAAGTACACTTATCTCTATGAATTTTTTAATTAAGCCAAATTAAAAAATATCTACTCGTAGACAATATATTGAATATTATTTGACCTCATTTTCAAGGTCATAGATTAAGTGGGTCACACCTTCCGTACCCGTTAAAGTGACCTAATTTTGAAAAAATCGAAATTTAAATAATTCGAAAGAAAATACGAAATTTGAAAATCGGTCTCCAAGAAAAGGTAGATAATGATCCATTGTATCTATGTGCTAAATTTCATCAAAATCGGTCTATCAGTAGTGTCTGAATTTCGGATTTAAGAATTGTAACGAAAATTCAAAATGGCGGCCGATATGGCAGCTTGACCTAATTATTTAGGTCAAATCAATTACTATTGACAAGTTATTTATAAAACAGTTTTCACTTTTCACCTAGCAGTTATAGACCGGAAGTTACGTAATTACGTCATTTGAGGCTAAACCGGAAGTGGAATTTTTTTTTCACATTTTTTCGAAAATTATAAACATATCGCCTATCAACTGGTAAAGTTTCAAAATTTTACCATTTATATTAAAGGAGAAAGCACGGTCTGAAATTTTTGCCGATGACCCTTGAATATTGAATTGCAAATCGTGGGTAAAATATTTAACCTAATTGCATAAAACCTATAATTGTTAGTTGACAAATACATTGAAGTTTTCAAATCTGAAAATCCGGTCAAAATCGAACTGAAAATAAACTTGCTAAAGCAAAAAAACCTGAACTTCCGGTTCTCACTTCCTGTCAGAGATAGAACTTCCGGTTTTGTTTTATTTGATAATAGAAATCATTCTAAGATCAACTGTAGATTTAGAATTTCTGCACCTTTTACCAGTTTGTCTGCAAACTCATCCAAGAATTACAAAAAAAAAAAAAAAAAATAAAATAATCCGAACGATTACAATACGTTTTCGCCAAAGTCGAAATACGTAACTAGAATTGCTTACAATTATGAACGTATTTCGAGAGCCTTAAAATATTATGTAGGCTAAATTTGCAATGACCTACATCTAGACAATATATTGAATATCATTTGACCTAGTTTTCAAACTCATAAAATAATTAGGTCACACCTTCCGTAACGGTTTAACGAAAATATGAAAATTGTCAATTTTTGCTGTATTTAAGTACACTTATCTCTATGAATTTTAAAGTAAGCCAAATTAAAAAATACCTACTCATAGAAAATATATTGAATATTATTTGACCTAATTTTCAAAGTTATAGATTAAGTGGGTCACACCTTCCATAGCCGTTAAAATGACCTCATTTGGAAAAAATCGAAATTTGAATAATTCGAAAATAAATACAAAATTTAAAAATCGGTCTCCAAGAAAAGGTAGATAATGATCCATTGTATCTATTTGCTAAATTTCATCGAAATCAGTCTATCAATAGTGTCTGAATTTAGGATTTAAGAATTGTAACGAAAATTCAAAATGGCGGCTGATATGGAAGCTTGACCTAATTATTTAGGTCAAATCGATCACTATTGACAAGTTATTTATAAAACAGTTTTCACTTTTCACCTAGCTGTTATAGACCAAAAGTTACGTAATTACGTCATTTGAGGCTAAACCGGAAGTCGAATTTTTTTTTTTCAAAATTCATATCATATCACCCATCAACTGCTAAAGTTTCAAAAAATTTACAATCTATATTTAACGAGAAATAAAGGTCTGAAATTTTTGCCGATGACCCTTGAATATTGAACCGAATGCATAAAACCTATAATTGTTTGTTTACAAATACATTGATGTTTTCAAATCTGAAAATCCGGTCGAAATCGAACTGAAAATAAACTTGCTAAAGCAAAAAAACCTCAACTTCCGGTTCTCACTTCCGGTCAGAGATAGAACTTCCGGTTTTGTTTTATTTGATAATAGAAATCATTCTAAGGTCATCTGTAGATTTAGAATTTCTGTACCTTTTACCAGTTTGTCTGCAAACTCATCAGAGAATCGCAAAAAAAAAACGATTACAAAACGTTTTCTCCAAAGTCGAAGTACGTAATAACAGAGTTGGTAAATGCTGTCTCGGCTAAATAGAGCAGTAAAATAGGACCATTTCATTCTGTATCCTCTCTTGGCTCTAAGAACTATTTGGGGGACAATTGTAAGCACTAATCATGATTTCATGACTTAAAAACCAACCATTCAAAGATTCAGGTGATAATCTTGATAGCTGTATAAGTAATTAATACATACTTTAAATAATAGAAGTTGCATTATAAATGAATGTATTGTTCATGCCCTAAGGCGGATGATATACTACAATACATGCAATAATGTCATGCTTTGTCTATAATAATATAAGACAAAAGCATTGTAGATCAGGAGTCTGCAAAAACTGGTTGTTTTCATGAACTAAGAAGCTAGGGTGACAGGGTATATAATGGCGTTAAAATGTCTTTAGTTCTCAGCTATTCATAGCAATTCATTCGTTGAGAAAGTGACACAAGTTTGTGGTCTAAAGTTTAGACTCTTGTCATGAACATAGTCAGTTAAATCTTGATAAAAGTACGGTAATTATAAATGATGCAGATACACAAAAATATGTGACATTAGTTTTAACCTTTACAGTGCATTTCTGTTGACTTTCTGAGATTGATTTTGAGTTCTTATGAGCAAATATTTATAAACCCCTTTAAGACAATTCTACACTCATGCACACAGTTGTTCATGTATACAGTTGTATGATTTTATGATATAATTAATAGATAGACCTTTTTTACCACAAACCAAACAATTATTGATTTACTTGAAAGATAAAATAGAGTTTTGGAACATACAGCATTTATTCCCCCAACCATATAATAATAATCATTAGACCAATATATAATATATTGTAAAATGATTATAGTCAATAAGTAGCTGTCTAATTAATCAAGATCAAGGGTGTGTAGTCACAATTCACTCAACAATCTATACTATTACCATTACTGGGTAATTGACCCCAAATAATACTCAGGGTCAATTTTCTTGTTATGTTCTGCACTAATAACCAGGTTTTCACTGGATATATTATAGTTAGAATGCAGCTAGACGTTGCCTTTTATTAAATACAAAATTTGCAATGAAGTGTTTTAAACTTCTGCTAGATGGACAGGTTGTTTAAGACAAGGTGGCCTTAACAGTTAGTAACGATACTTAGATACTTTACTTTACTTGTCTTTCTGAGGTTCCAAATGATTACATATATTTTATTGAAAAGAACTATATGTGATTTTTCAGTTGCAAATGTCCTTAAGTCTATTTAGATTAAGATAGTTTGTAGGTAAAGGTCTGTTTATTGTTCAAGGAAACCTCAAATCTAATAATGGTTGAAAATTATTAATAAAAGGGTCCACCAATGGCAACTGTCTAGCTAGAGTAAACTAAAGATAATCATACACATTTTCTTGTCTGAAAACATGTAGAATTCTTTTGGAATGAAATGTGATATTAGAAACATACTTAGACCAAGACTGACATTCTACGACCTTGTAATGAGATACGTTTTTGTTGGAAATAATAAACACTGATGTAAATATACATTAATCTGAATCAAATACAGAGGGATAAAAGAAGTATTTCACCACTACTATCACACATTCATAATATGACTATCGGTACTCTATGAATAACTTATTATGAAACCAACTTGATTTGGAATTGAAATTGTATAATTCTTAC
Organism: Nipponacmea schrenckii; assembly: GCA_030562195.1. Taxonomy (NCBI): domain Eukaryota; kingdom Metazoa; phylum Mollusca; class Gastropoda; family Lottiidae; genus Nipponacmea; species Nipponacmea schrenckii. Next base: position 20,220,296 of record JAUJPP010000007.1, on the reverse strand, counting down.
GGATTTTGTAATTTTTATTTTCAGGAATTTACCCAGTAAAGACCCAGAGGAAGCAGAAAAACATAGATTACAATATGAACAAATGATAGAATGTGCCAAGAAAAAAGGTAATAAACATTTTCCAAGAACAATGATCAATGATGCCACTATTGATATTTGGTTGTAAATCACTTGATACATACCATACTAATACAAAAAACCAGACTTGGCCATATGACTTTTATTATGATAAGAAAACATCAGACATAAGATTTCCAGACATACAACTGGGCAATATGTCAACTAATCTGAAACTTTTGATGACATATATCATAGTGTCTATTTCACAACAATTTTAATGTCCTAGACAATTTTGGAATTTGGTTTCAGTCAACTGATTAGTGTGTGAGCAAATGGAGATCGGAATCTCAATGTGAAATTACTTGGTAGAAGTGAAATAAATGTTGTTCCGTTCAAAAGACTGAATCACATTTACAGTTAAGCACAAAATTATTATTAGGGATTTCTATCTCTGTAACACCTTCATTTCCAATACTACTCTAGATTGCTCTTTAACCTGTGGGTCCAGGGTTCAATCCTGGCAAAGTCGTTCCGATGAGAAAATTAACTTTATCCCTGTGTGCTACACAGGCTGTGGAAGTTAAAGAACTCTTGACAGTTGAAAATCGCAAAAAGAGTAGGCTAATGCCGCTGTCTTGTCAAAATTTCCCTCATGGCGTTTCTTGTCTTCATAAACCCATTAGGTGCAGAAGAGTAGGACGTAAAACACCATTCACTTCATTTCCAGTACTCTTTGCCAATGATAATATTTTTTTATTGATAAAAGGAAAAGTTTTCTGAGTAGGTTGAGATAAGTGTATATGGTAATCAGAAGAAAAGGTCATTTTGTATATAATTATTTGTGATATACATCTGTTATCTATTTTTCATCACGAGTTACAACATCATGATGAATAGATAGCTAAATAATCATTGTCATTTTCATATCATGTAAATCGTTTCTATTATGAATGCTTTTATCATGTTTATACATAATTTAGGGAACTAATAGACAAAAATTCTTGAATACACGTCTAAATACCGAACTGAAGAATGTGAGCTCCATTAACTGCTCTCTTTTCAAGAAAAATTTATATACATGTATTTAGATTTGTCTTGATGTTTTTGGTATATCACAATCATAGTCATATGTGGACTAGGTATCCTTTCCATATTAGATCGAGGCAAACATTTGGAAAATTTCAAGTTTCAATTCTCAGTGGATATAATAATTTCATATCTTAGGTCTTTGTATCAAGCACAATAGATCACATCTTATATTGTGCTATTATCGGTTCTTAAAAAACAGTTTCAATTATTTTTTTGAAAATAGAAACAATTCAATATGAAATATTTTTAGCTTTTCAACACTGTTAACACAAACTTTATATAAACTAAATGACTATGATAACAATGATTAACAAATAGAAAACAAAACTAAATACAACAACTTGAAATAAATAGTTGACATTCTTTTTAATATTGTTTAAATATACTGGTTTAATTCTATATAATAAATTACCTTAAATAAAACAATAGACAGAACTAGATTCTTTTCTTGTATTTCCCTTTCTTCTACATTGTTTTCAGTCTAATTTAAATGGCAATATTTTAAATATTTATAAGGATTGCCTATTAAAGAATAAATCTAGAAATCTGATTGATATCTGTACTAAAAATTTAAAGTAATGAACTCATTAAAAGACAAATCATTAAAGTTTTATGTTTAAAACTCATCAATCTAATCCAAATAACATACAATTTCTTTTATTATTTTTTTCACCTCCGTTGTTTTCAAATGATGTTGTTTTCGTGAATATACACTATAAATAGCCAGTTTTGTCAAGTAATTGACTTGATTATTTATGGGGATGGGCTTTCATGAGTCTTTATCCAAGTCCAACAATTCCAATTTGTTGGAACATGGTTGTTGATTTGTGTTTAGTTTATTTAAAACAAGACAATAAATATCAGAAGGTTGTTAATATATATGGTTTCTGAGTATATTAATTGCCCCTATCACTGTATCTTACTCTTCTATTTTATTCTGTAGAACAACGTGAGTTTAAACTACGTAAAAAACAGCTACAGAATCAGTTACGACAAGAAGATCAGTTAGCGAAGTCTAGTAGAATCTGGAATAATGAGATATTACCTAACTGGGAAACAATGTAAGAATACTGGATGTTTTAGAGATACCTATCAGATATTATATTTAGGAGTATTTAGAAGTTCAAATTTTTAAAACAAATAAAGAAAGAAAACAATATCAATGTACTATGTTTTATTACTTTCCTGAATCTTTTTTCCTACTTTGCTTTGGATTGGTCAAATTTTATTATTACTGACTATTATTATTGATATTCTTACACATTTACCACTGGGATATAGATAGAGGTCTATGCATGATCTTGATTTTTCGGCAATGTTTCTGAATGTGTTTCTGTAATTTGTACTGTATATTTAGGCGTAGCAGTAAGAAAGCTCGTGATTTATGGTGGTATGGTTTACCTCCTAGTGTTCGAGGTAAAGTCTGGAGGTTAGCCCTAGGAAATGAGTTAAACGTAACAGCAGGTTTGTTGAGTTTTTCTATCATCATATAAAGTTACTACCAATTTCCAATTTGAAATCAGAATAGTTACTAATAATATCATTTCCAACTTCTAATGTGAAGTTATTATGAACTGTCACTTTCATTAAGGACTTACTTGTATTAAGGAAGCTTGATAATGCAGTATATGGATTAGATGGTACTGAAGGTAATTGGATCAGATCTTGTTATTGTGAAGATATAATTGAGGGGAAAAACAACGGAACTAATTATGTGTGTAATTAATTTCAGAATTATATAAGATATGTATAGGACGTGCCGATGAAAAAATAAAACTAATGCAAGATTCAGAATCTGTTTCTAGTTATGATCGTAAGTACGAACTTCTCCAGTAAATAATCTGAGAATAGATAATATATCATATCAATATAAAATTTATCCATATACACATCTAGATTTGTGCAGAATATCATAAACTACATGTATCATATATCTTTATCATATATTAAAGATATTTAATGCCCTTACTGATATAAAGTTTTATTTTTGTAGATATTATGAAAATTCATACTCAAATACATTATGAAATGAATTATGAACAAGACGTTTAAAATATCTATGATTAGATTTATTAACCTGTAATTTGATTATTTAACTGTTTCTCTTCTCTTGAATCAATATCAGTACTGATTATATTATGTTCTTTTGTCTCCAGCCTCATGTGATACACCGTCCAATAAAGAAGATAGTGTTAGTGTTATCAGGTTAGATGTATCTAGAACATTCCCTCATTTATGCATATTTCAAAAGGTATGTACCATCTTCTGTATTATAAACCAATTTATGTCATTACAAATCAAAACTGTATAAGAAATGGTGAATAATAAATAACAATGGATAGTAATTCAATACACACGAGGAAGTTGATGCAAATGAAGGATTTTTGAAAAAAAGTTAAAGAAATCAAGAAAATCAGATAAAGTTAAAATAAAGAAAACAAGAGCACCTTGACTGTAGGTACCATTCATCTGCGGTCAAAGGGAGATAATTTAGAGTCAAACAATAGTTACCTCCCATTTATTTATGTATCTTATGTTTTTTTAGGGTGGGCCATATCATGATTTATTACACAGTTTATTAGGAGCTTATGCTACATACAGACCTGATGTTGGTTATGTAAGTTTACTCACTATTTCTTTCTTTCCAATATGATAAATATAAAAGGTCATCAATATAAAAGACCATTGAGCAGCCCAAGACTCCCTATCAATTCTATATTGTTGGTTCAAATAGATATTTGCAGATTTTGAGGTGACCAGGTATTTAGGATGTTTTTGTTAATTTCTGTGTATAATATATTGACATTACAGGTACAAGGTATGTCGTTTATAGCAGGTATTTTATTGTTAAATATGGAAGCAGCAGATGCTTTTATTTGTTTTGCCAATTTACTCAATAGACCGTGCCAAGTTACATTCTTCAGGATGGATGAAGCAATGGTGAGTTCTCCTACCATTGGAGGTTTATATTCTACTATTCTGTATCTTGGGTTCTGTGCATAGGGATAATGAGGTATTTTTTTGAGGGCATAAAAACTCGATATGGCTTAAAAGGCTAAAATATTATATAGAAGTAAAACTTCTCAGAACTGGCTGATTATTTTAGTTTTTATTTTTAAATGTAAGATCATCTGTTTATGTAAAAATGTGATGTTTTTTCTGTTGTAGATGACTGCCTATTATAAAACATTTGAAGAGTATTTTAAAGAAAATTTACCAGTTTTATATGATCATTTTGATAAACAGAACCTAACACCTGATTTATATTTAATAGATTGGTAAGACTATTTGAATTATATTTCAGTGGAAATTTTCCCAGACTTTGAAATTTATTGTAATGTTTTTGGATTTGGATTACACTGGAATGTATTTATTGAACATATTATTTATTATATATCATGCAACAGTAATGTTCACAGGGTCTTCAAAACACTAGGAGCTAGTAGCTTAAGTTAATAACTATACAAATTGTTTGTTGTTTGTCACAAAAAATGAAGGCCCTATATAGAAATAATTAAACAAACATGCATTGTGTGACAACTTGTACTTCTGTCATATTAAACTCGTATAATTCATTGTCAGATTGAATATTATATATATATAATGTATAGTAAATTATATAGTTAATTATTTATATAATGTATAGTATATTATTTATATAATGTTTTCCAGGATATTTTTATTGTACAGTAAATCCTTACCATTAGATGTTGTGTGTAGAGTTTGGGATGTGTTCTGGAGAGATGGAGAAGAATTTATAATTAGGACAGCTTTAGGTTTGTATTTTCAACTAAACTATGATAATTCATAGACCCTTAAGAAAGTAGAATATTTGGGGTCCACATGTTTAGCAGTGATTAACCAATATTATTCATTGTAATTTTTTCTGTATTACAGGTATATTGAGAGCTTATGAAAAAACGTTGCTATCTTTAGACTTTATTCATATTGCTCAATTTCTAACAAAATTACCCGAAGATGTTACAGCAGATTTTCTCTTTCACAATATTGAACCTATTAAAATGACAATTGACAAGAAGAAGTTTTCTTATATTCTGTCAACTTATAAAGATAATGGTGAATCATGATAATTATAGTATATAGAATATCAGGATAGTGCAACATACTCTTTACCCGAGTGATATAATACTGATAGTGGACAGACAGAGAGTTAAAGGTTAAAGGAAAGATGAAAGGTGATTTCTTCAACTTTTGTGATAGATTCTTAAACCACAAAAGGGAAGATAACCACAGGGAATTGATTCAGTTCAAAGGTGACTGTATTGAATAACATGTAGTGAATCAAAATAGAAATGTGAAGTTGACAGCAGAACACAAGTTACTAAAATGACATGCTTCAATTGTTAAGCATTGATATATTTATTAAGTAGTATAATAGAGTATAGTAGAGATAAACCTATCTATAATCCTAGGCAGATCAAAGATGAAAGAGTCTTTCATTGTTCCTTCTGCTTAATCTCAGTATCTATCTGTTGAATTTCTTGGTCAAGTTTTGAAACCAATACTCTTTTAATCTTTTGTGAAGAAAAATACCTTTGCTCCACATCTACATGAATTACTCTTTGATCCTTGTATGGCTTGTGACCTGTGGAATTCTGTGTGATGTATCAACGAATAAAAGCCATTGTTAATGGCTACAGTATTGAACTGTATTGAATGATCGTATACTGATATTATACTTTGTGATTATCGGGTAAACATTAAAGTCAAAATACATCCAGTGTCACAAATAACTACTATCCCAATTGTGATAAAATATATTGAGCTATGATTGTGATAGTTTTATGGCTAGATTTCATTCTCTAACATGTTCTATTGTGGGCATTTGTGCCTTTGTCAGACAGAGTCAACTAATACACATGTAAATTATTGAAAACTGCTTTATAAGTGCTTGAGGTTAGGACAGTATTTCTATGACTAGAAATATCAAGGAAGAGAATCTAGATCAGGCCTTCTCAACTGGCGGCGCGGACAAAATATTTGACTATCTCTCTGTTACTGACATTGTTGCAAGTTGTAACAGTAATTAATCGGAGTGGTTTACCATTGAAAATTGCTCATTGTTATTGCAGTTCACCTCTAATGCAGTAACTCTTTGCCCTCCCCCACCAGATGTAAGATGGTCATCACCTGATAGACACTCTCATTTTGCTTACTCAACTTAAAAGTTGAGGGTCTTTTATTACAAAATGAATCTATAATTGGAGTTTCTTGCTCACTATTTTGACCAAAGTGATGCCTCAGGAAATTATCTTGAGAAGGCCTGATCTAGATCATACTTTTCTGGATATCTTACAATTTTCCTCATGAATGGAAAAATGAAAAAGAGAAAGAAGAGATAACAACTAAGATTCACAGTTAAGGTTCCTTTCTACCAGCCAAATTTCTTAGTATTGATCTTTCCAAGATTTCCCAGACTCATCTTCAGCTGGGTCCATGAGATGACTTCCACACACCTACCAAAATTAAGAGCTCACAGATCCCATTTATTTGACTTCAAAGTCAAGATAATAACAATCAAAATCATCCCCAATAAAATGTTCTATAAAGAATGGTTATAGATGAATATGGTTAATATGAATCAAGCCTGTAAACTATAAACTGTGATGTGGTATATATATAGAAATAGATAATACATGTTGTATTTCATACTAGATAATGAGATTAATTGTATATATTAACATTTGTATAGTTTAGCAGAGATAACTGCCCATCCATGTACAATTCAAATACATGGGTAGACTAAAAGAGAAAGAATCTAGACATATTGAAACAGAACCTGAAACATTGCAAGTTTAAAGACTTAACTTACAATGTGTTGATTACTTCTTAGTCTACCTAAAAGCAATTGGACTGCTTATGCTTCTGTTTTGAATTGGACTAGGATGTGCACAAGAATCATTGCTTGCTTATAGTTGGTCAAATATTTTACAGGTATTGTAAAGGTTTTTTTTAGATTACTTATGTATGTATATGAAAAGCATCAATTTGCACTATTCCATTTTTCAGTCAGATGTCTGTTTGCTAATGAACATACAAATTTAGAAAAACCTCTATACAATCCCTTAAAAGCACATTCTGGAATATTTCTAGAAACAAACGTGACACATTTACTTCATTTTAAGGAGATTTACGTGGAAATATGTTCAATATGGGCTTTTCATGTATAGTTTCTATTCAATATTTTATCAAAGTATGGTGCTCGTTTATTTTTTGAATTATTTCAAGATGTTTGTCATTATTTTTGACCTAGAATCCTGTATATATGTAGCCTACATTTTTCAGCTAAAAATTCTTCTTTTAAGTTGACTTTATGCCTTCAAATCGTCAATAATTTGGTTCTTACAGAATAATTATACCCCTTAGATTTAGTAAGAACTTTTTTGTCAGAATTCTTAGTAGATGGTTATGTTTTACATAAACAAGGTTCCAATTTCACTGGTGATATTTTAGAATTCCATTGCACCAGTAACTTAGGAATTAATATATAGAAAACTACTTTATAATGATTCCATGCAATTAGTCAAGTGAAACTTATCAAGCCATTTATAATTTATGCCTCATTCTTTTGCTGTTAGATTCAGTATTTCATTTGTGTGTGTGCCTTAATTTTTCCATTTCATTATTCTGCTTAAAGCTCAATGAAGCTCATCCACATTAATTGCTCCTTATTTATACATGTGTTATTTCTCAATGTTTGGACAACCTGAAAGTCCATTAACATATATAAATTTTGATCAAAATTGTGCTCAATGAATAGTGCTGACATTCCGTTTTGGTATGTTACTTAAATGGCTCCTTTTTTACTGTCTTCATTCAGAAGAGGTATTTCTGATCAATATTGGCTGCCCTTTCATTATCTTCTTATAAGCAAGTATGCATAATTATTGATATTTTTATTCATTTGAGACTTAGTGAATGTGCCATCCTATTGTTTTAAAAGATATCTTAGACATTCTTACAATTTCTGCTTCTATATTCAGAATCTATACTGAATTTAAATAATGATTTTATACTGGTACATGTTGGCTTGTTTTCTGTTTTAGTGTATCTAATATTATTAAGAACAAACAAACTTTACTTGGGTCCACTTATGAATATCATTTTCAATACAATTATCTCTTTCTATTACTGCTTAAGTTACATATGATAAAACAAAGGAACTTCTTATGGCTTAATTTTAAACATTATGTCTTAAAAATACTCATTTATATGTAGATAGTGTATTATTGATGATCTCATACAGTTATATTGCTAATGGCAAAATAGTTTAGTTTTAATCCATGTGGCAATTTGTAAAAAAAATGTTAAATAATATTAATCAAATGAGTTGACTGCTCTTTGCTTTGTCAAAATATTTGCATACAAGAAACGATATAATGTACTGGTGCATCAATCCTTTCCTATAAGCTCCCGGACCGTCAGAGTGTGAAGATAGATATCAGTATGTGTTAATAACACACACTGTTTTCTCATTCAAGTTTTAAGTTTTACTTTATCAGCTAATCAATGCTTTAAATGGTCCGTTCATGATCTTGACTTTCCTATGGCTGAGATTTGAGTTGTGGCATGATATTATTCTCTTGGTTAAATCAGATCTTAAAATAAAAAACCTTTTCTGATCCATCAGTTGCAGGTGAAATTTGATTATTATTTCAATTCTGACACTTGTCATCTATTTTTACAACTTGTCAATCAGATGAGAATGATCATATCATTGATAGAGATAATAAGAGTGATCTTAAACAGCTAAGGATCAACAATCAGAAGGTCATAAACCCTGTTTCAACAACCAGGTTAATTCATAATAACTTATAATCAAGATTGTATATAAAGATGTAAAGATGCTCTATATTTGTATTATATTTTGTCTAAAATTGTACATAGTTGAAGTTTTATATCTTAGTTCAATTTTATTTATTATCCAAATATTACTTTTAAGTTTGATTCAATTTTTTTTAGATTGATTGATGAAAACTACATTACTTGTCCCTCATTTGTTTATTTTTACTCAAAAGTAGAGAAGACTGTTTACTATTTTCACAGTCAACCCTGTATTTTCCTTGCTTGCATCATATGAGATTGAACCCAGATTTGAACAAATACAGTATTTATGGGTGTAAGTAATGGGCTTATACAACTGAATATAAATTCATTTATATGATTTAACAATCAAATGATACAAGTTTGTCTTATACTGTATTGTGCTTTCTTGGAGTTTAGCCTACAATATAAAAGCTTATGGTAAACCTAAAATAACAGTTTAATTCAATGCAATTCTATATTAGTATGTAAATAAATATTATGTTAAAGCATAATTCAATATTAGATTATATAGTCTATTGTTTGATATCTAATAAAGATTATGCAATACCTATTTTTTTTTTGTAACTTATCAATACCCTGGCTGGCTTTTATTTGTTTTTACCCATTTCTTGTCTTTGAAGGAACTAGATATCAATATTAGATCACAGGGAATAAGAAGACAAAGTTACAGTTCTCTAGAATCCAGTTGTCTAGACATTTGTGTTGTCATTAATTATTACTTACCTGATATTTGATTCCAGATCTAATAGCTTGAAAACAATTATATTATTCTAATGTGACAATTTCAGTACTATTCTACTATGTGAGTTGGCAGATACTAAAATAATATTAAGTAAATTGGTGGATATTTTTGTTTATATTTCACAAAATAAACTTTAAAATAAAGTACAAGTTATACAACCCTTCAATCAAGAATATTCTACTGTTAACCAAATCATTAGTAGGAATTGTTTAATGGAATATTCTTCTTCAAATAGGTTATTCCAACAGTATAATATTCTTGTTCTAATGGGTTGTTTCAACAGTATAATATTCTTGTTCTAATCGGTTTTTAACAGTAGAATATTCTTGTTCTGATAGGTTGGTTGACAGTAGAATATTCTTGTTCTAATGGGTTGATTAACAGTATAATATTCTTGTTCAAATACTATAGGTTGATTGAGAGTATAATATTCTTGTTCTAATAGGTTGGTTGACAGTAGAATATTCTTGTTCTAATAGGTTGGTTGACAGTAGAATATTCTTGTTCTAATAGGTTGGTTGACAGTAGAATATTCTTGTTCTAATAGGTTGGTTGACAGTAGAATATTCTTGTTCAAATAGGTTGGTTGACAGTATAATATTCTTGTTCTAATAGGTTGGTTGACAGTAGAATATTCTTGTTCTAATTGGTTGTTTAACAGTATAATATTCTTGTTCTAATGGGTTGATTAACAGTATAATATTCTTGTTCTAATAGGTTGGTTAACAGTATAATATTCTTGTTCTAATAGGTTGGTTAACAGTATAATATTCTTGTTCTAATAGGTTGGTTAACAGTATAATATTCTTGTTCTAATAGGTTGGTTAACAGTATAATATTCTTGTTCTAATGGGTTGTTTCAACAGTATAATATTCTTGTTCTAATCGGTTTTTAACAGTAGAATATTCTTGTTCTGATAGGTTGGTTGACAGTATAATATTCTTTTCTAATGGGTTGATTAAAAGTATAATATTCTTGTTCAAATACTATAGGTTGATTGAGAGTATAATATTCTTGTTCTAATAGGTTGGTTGACAGTAGAATATTCTTGTTCTAATAGGTTGGTTGACAGTAGAATATTCTTGTTCTAATAGGTTGGTTGACAGTAGAATATTCTTGTTCTAATAGGTTGGTTGACAGTATAATATTCTTGTTCTAATAGGTTGGTTAACAGTATAATATTCTTGTTCTAATGGGTTGTTTCAACAGTATAATATTCTTGTTCTAATCGGTTTTTAACAGTAGAATATTCTTGTTCTAATCGTTTTTTTACAGTAGAATATTCTTGTTCTAATTGGTTGTTTAACAGTATAATATTCTTGTTCTAATGGGTTGATTAACAGTATAATATTCTTGTTCTAATAGGTTGGTTAACAGTATAATATTCTTGTTCTAATAGGTTGGTTGACAGTATAATATTCTTGTTCTAATAGGTTGGTTAAGAGTATACTATTCTTGTTCAAATAGGTTGATTAACAGTATAATATTCTTGTTCTAATAGGTTGGTTGACAGTATAATACTTCAGTTCTAATAGATTTTTAATTATAGAATATTTTAGTTCTTAGGTTTGGTTAAACCAAAATAAAATGTTTCATCCCAGGGAAGATGTTGATAGTTCTTGTCTTGACACCATATAGTTTAAAGTACATTTAGTTTACTTTATAATTTCATTAAGTATTTATGTTTGTTGTCGTTACTGATAAAACACGACAATAATTATCTCTAAAAAATACCATTATTTCCATCACAATGAACTACTTATATCCAATGTCAATAAAAAGGCAGAAGTAGGTCTAAATTTTGTTTCTTTAATAACAATGTATCAAGAAGAATCAAAGTTAGTTTTTGTAGGTAAAAGATACTTTCACAATCACAATAAATATTGTTTGATTGTAATTTCGACCAAAAGATGATTTCCCTGTTTCATTTCTTCGTAATCTGGAAAGAGGACAGCGAGTAAAGTCCGTAAGATAATAATTTAAATAGCCTCTGTAGACAAGATCTATAAAAATCTCCAATGGGATGAAATATTTCATTTTCGGTCTAGCTGGACCCTTATTCGTTAACGACATAATGACAGACAGAATTAAATTTATTATTCCCTTAAAAGACAATTTCTCGTGTCACGCGAAGTTTAGAGTTATCAGAGTATGTCGCTCCTAAAGCAACGTTCTATATTATTATTTGTTATTGATTGAGTAAAAATACTGTCATTAAAAGTATTAGAAGCAGAGGATGGAGCAACATTCAATAATATCAGCACCATAGTAACCGATAAATAAATAGGTAAAATCAATCAAACTACAGTTTAAAACAAATTGTTTCTGTAACTGGACATAATCAGCTAATGTGATGCTAATTTTGTCACGGAGGTTTAAGAATAGACGCTTTTCTGAAAAGGTAAGGATTCAGACAAGTTATTGAAACCTTTTTTTTTATCATCAAATATGCATTTTGCATACATCTAAATATACGATATAACAGTGGGATATCGGCAACAGAATTTTTAATGCTTCTGTTTGAAAAGTGTAAAGGATACATTGTAGGAGAACAGTCAGAAGGTAATGTATAACTGAATTGAAATATCACATTCGGACTATCCGAACAATATGGTACAAGCAGTTCAGATGTAGTTCGATAAACTTGCATGGCGGCAAATTAAACTGATGCGTTCGTTTTATACACAAGTCGTCGTCATAAAGTATAAACATGAAATTCGAAATCCAATTACCTTTTTGATATTGCAGGTTTATTTATTTGCGGTCTAGTTGATAGAAATCAAGATGAACGACATACATAAAGCAGTTTTAAGAGAAAAAAACGATTTTTTAATGCACGAAATAACAGCTACCCATATCCTACAGAAACTGTTACGAGTTCGAGTAATTGACAAAGATCAAGCAGCAAAAGTTCTTGATGCACACGAGCAGAGCAAAATTGAAGGGATGGAGTTACTGTTAAAATATGTGTCTAGAGGTGGTTCTAAAAGTTTTGATAACTTTCTCGAAGTTCTAAGGAAAGAGAATTATGATGAAGTTGCAAATGAATTGGTTAAAGCCGCTACAAGGAAGGTGGGTACAATGTTGTTACTTTGAACACTATTATCCGTTTTCGAAAACGTCGATGTGTGGCAGATTGTTTTCTCGTCATGGGTCTTTGAGCACGAAACATTTCCGACTCAAAAGACTCGGGCAATCAAGATTCAATCTATTATAAAATAAAATCACACTCAATTACAAACTGGACCTGATAAATTAGCTATATAGTGAAAGATATCAAAATCTTTAGAATCATCTTTTATTTTCAGGAAAAACTTCAAAATTCAAAGATACCAGTCACACCTAAATTGCATCGCAAAACCATGGCCAATAATAGCAATCAACAATCTGGAAAATCAACTTACAGATCAGAGGAAAAAACACCAGCTCCCAACAAACCAACAAATGCTACTAAAGCCAGCGATGCCAGACCTGATAAAACTGGAGCAAAAGACAAGACTTTCATTGCTAAGTCACAAGCGACCACTGATAAATCAAGCTATGGCTCTCAGCACGTTGTACGTTCTAGTATCAATGATAGTAAAAGCAGTGCTACGCGCCAACCAGTTGCAGCCGGTAAAACCAAACCGGTAAATAATAATGACGCCAGTAAAACAGGCTCGTTAAGTCCGAAAAAGACGCAAAGCGGCAATACCACTACACCGGTCAGCACAAAACCCACAAATACAACAAATTCCAATTCGACAAAAACCTCACAGCCGTCTTATACCACGAGTAACAGCAAGACACCAAATGCTGCCCACAACAAACAACCTAACGCAAGATCATCTCAAGCTACCAACAATACCAATACACAAAGCACAACCAGTAATACAAGGTCTACAAACGCGAAACAAACCAATCCGAATGCGACAAGCCAATCAAAGAAATCCCATTCAACAAGTATATCAAAACAATCCGATTCTACAGGTGCATCAAAGCCATCTCATCCAACAAGCCCATCAAAAAAGACTAACACAAGCCCGTCAAAGCAGCCAAATACAGCTAGCAATTCAAAACCTGTGAACGACAGGTCGTCTTTGATGATCAGTTCCACAAAACTACCAACAAATACGAAACAGTCTAGTCAGACTGCAAGGTCTGAAGCAACAACCTCAACTGAAACCAACAATAAATCGCAAAGTACGAAACGGGTCAATGAGCCCCGCGTGGCAAAAGAACCAACAAATTCCAAGCCTTCTTTAACAGCAAGTTCAAAACCATTGAACAGCAAAACTGCAGGGACAGGGAATGCAAAGCAGTCGAAACCAGCCAATAACCAACAACACCTACAGCAGGAGAAAACTGCAACTGGTCGTACACCAAAACCTGTTGGAGTTCAACCCAAAACTAAACCAAACAAACGTTTTATAAATTAGGCTCTGTAATATATAGAATAAGAATAGTTTACATTGTATTATTTATCAATAAATTAATATTCAATAACAAACAATGAAGTATAATACAGATTTACCGATTTTCACCTTTTGGACAAGCGTTTAAGCATTACGCAGCGCAATATTCATAACAATAATAATAAACTCTTTATTTTACATGGGTCAGAATTAGGCCCAATACACAAGGACATGGTCCTGTCTCACATTCAGCCCATGGGGCAATACATTGGAAAAAAAAGAAAAAAAAAGAAAAAAGAAAAAAATCGAAAATACATAATATCTCAATATACAATTCGTCTGAAATACTAAAAATACACAAGTACATGTGTATCAAATGGACAGATATATGTTACGGCGATCAAGTACATGACCACAAAATAAATATACAACACTCAACGTACAATTTGTTTAAAAATACACAAGTACATGTGCATGAAATGGACAGATTTTCAACCTACAATTTGTTTATAAAATGGATGTAATATATAGTTCCCGCGGCCATGCACACGACCGCAAAAAATCACGTATTATTTCAACGTACAATTTATTTTAAAATACACAATTACATGTGTAAATAATGGACAGATTTATCTTCCGGCGATCAAGTACATGACAGCAAAAACCATATATCATTTCAATGTACAATTAGTTTTAAAATACACAAGTACATGTGTATAAAATGGACAGATTCATCATTCTGCGATCAAGTACATGACCACAAAAACCAAGGAATAGACAAGTACATCTGCATGAGACGATCAGACATCAAAACATACATAAAAAAAAAAAAAAAAAAAAAAGAATTGCCAAAGCGTCAGTGCATGTGCTGCGAGCGGGCTACCCAACCCTACTCCATTTTATGTTCTTATTTTCTATGGAGGAGGAGGTAGGATTTGTCCATGCTCAAGACCAGCTTTAAGGATGTTTACTCATCCCCCGACAGTAATAATTTAGATTTTCAAAATGGTTCAAGTTAGGCCAACATAGAATTGTTGGTGGTGATATACCTGTGAGAAAGGGAAAAATAAAATTAATAAATTACTTAAATCATTAAATCATGGAGATTTGTTAATTGTTAAGATAGCCATCAGCAAGTAAGCCTATAGTTGGTGAAAAGAATACCCGCGCTATGTTTTGCGATATGGCAGCGGAAATCCTTCGTTCCATGTGAACAGCATTTCTCCGACAACTTACTATCAAGCTTTTGGTTGAAGTGTACTTATTGTGTTAAAACAAAATGCAAACCTCAAATAAAATTCAATGTTCTTTCTGAGCATTTTCCTTCTTCTACTGGTACATTTATGCAAATTCTGGTCATTCTTTGCAGTAGCAGATAGCGGATACTGTTTCAAATGTTGAATTAAAGAAACCTATTTTACAATACAGTGCGTCAACAGGATCAAAGTGGAAACCCTGTCATAATAACACATCGAAGGAAAAAGAAATCTCGGCGGACCGAATTCTCTCCCAGTCAGTGAAAATTAGACGAATCAATAACTTACTGTTGTAGTTTTATTCGTATAGATAGTGTTACCTCCCTTTATTCAATGTCTTGAACCAGTGAGCAGTGTGAGTTGTTAGTAATAATATTTCAGAGAGCCCGCCTCCCAATTCTCCCTTTCAAATCGTACCTTCGACTCTCAGCACCATAATATAAAAATTATTGGTTTTTAAACTTCAACAGGTTAGCGACACACTTAAGGACATTTTTTCCGCTTTCAAAGCATAATCTTTTGTGTTCGGTAATTTATTTGGGGCCAATGAAAGCTAGTGGGTAACAAGAGCTGTAAAGGATATGCATTATCAAAGTCTAGTAATAACATAGAGTGCAAAGAGACATTCTTTCTAAAGATCTAGCGGTAAACGCAGTCTACACAGAAACGTTATTTCTTAAGGTCTACCTGTAACATGGACTACAAAGAGACATTTTTCTTTTACAAAGAAATTTTTAAAAAATTTTGGGAACATGAACTGTAAAAGAGACGTTCTTTCTAAAGGTCTAGTGGCAACATTGTCTGTAAATAGACTATCAAAAGGTCTAGTGGTAACATGGACTGTAAAAGAGGCGTTCTCTCTAAAGGTCTAGCGGCAATATTGTCTGTAAATAGACTATCTGTCAAAAGGTCTAGTGGTAACATGGACTGTAAAAAAGGCGTTCTTTCTAAAGGTCTAGCCGGCAATATTGTCTGTAAATAAACAATCTAAGGTGTTCTTTCTAAAGGTCTAGCCGGCAATATTGTCTGTAAATACTGCAAAGAGACATTCTTTCTAAAGATCTAGCGGTAAACGCAGTCTACACAGAAACGTTATTTCTTAAGGTCTACCTGTAACATGGACTACAAAGAGACATTCTTTACAAAGATCTAGTGGTAACATGGACTGTAAAGAAACTTTCTTTTTTAAGATCTATCGGTAACATGAACTGTAAAAGAGACGTTCTTTCTAAAGGTCTAGTGGCAACATTGTCTGTAAATAGACTATCAAAAGGTCTAGTGGTAACATGGACTGTAAAAAAGGCGTTCTTTCTAAAGTTCCAGCCGGCAATATTGTCTGTAAAGAGACAATCTAAGGTGTTCTTTCTAAAGGTCTAGCGGCAATATTGTCTGTAAATAGACAATCTGTCAAAAGGTCTAGTGGTAACATGGACTGTAAAAGAGGCGTTCTTTCTAAAGGTCTAGCGGCAATATTGTCTGCAAATAGACAATCTGTCAAAAGGTCTAGTGGTAACATGGACTGTAAAAGAGGCGTTCTTTCTAAAGGTCTAGCGGCAATATTGTCTGAAAAAAGACAATCTGTCAAAAGGTCTAGTGGTAACATGGACTGTAAAAGAGGCGTTCTTTCTAAAAGTCTAAGGGTAACATGGTCTGTAAAAGAGAAATTCATTCTTAAGATTTTAAAGAGACATAGATAATGAAGGTAGTGAGCAAGTCTGCAAAGAGACATTCATTTTGTAATTCTGGCAGCTGAAGATCTAGTGGGCAACATGGGCTTAAAAGGAACATACATTAAGTTATAGATGGAAACATTTATTCTTGTTGGCATGATTGGCATCAAAGAAGCTTTCATTCTTGAAATCTAGCAATATGATATGCATAAAGGTCTTCATTAGGCTATATATTTGCTGCAGATAGACATTCATATTAGTCATATTGCTGGAGATTGTGGGGCAACATTGTATGCATATTGACCATTTGAGCAAGAATAGACTCCCAATAAGGGGCCTCTATTAATAAAGAAAAATATCAATTACATATGATCTTTTTATTTCTCGTTGAGGGTATTCAATGTACAGATGAAGTACATTAAGGAATGAATGATTACCTCCCTTATACATTACAGACCCAAATTCATTCTATATCTATATTTAAGTCTACAATTATATCAATTTTTCTTTCAAGGCTGGCCATTTAATTAGTTATTTCATCAATGTAACAATTACAATTTGGAAGGAACAAGGCCTAAGATAATTTCTTGAGGAAAACCCGAAAATTTGAAATAAGAATACCAGAAAGTGAATTTAATTTGAATCTGTAATATCAAGGGGAGATAATTTATGATGATGAAGTTATATATACAACTGTATTATATATTTCATACCAAAAAAAACAACATAGCACATTGTCTTTTTAACAAATAAATGCACTTTTACCACAATATATACTAGCTTTTAGTAAAGCCTTTTCATTAGAAAATCAAGAACATTAATGATGCTATTTGCCATTCGAAATAAATGAGTATAAAGTTCTTAGTAACCAAAATGTCCTAAAAATTTACTTAATTCTAAGAAGAAATCATGAAATTAAACATTAAATCAGTTATTTAAAAATTTCAATTACAAATATTAGATAAATCGAGTAAGTTCGGACAGTCCTATGTTCTGCTTTAATTAATAATAACTCTACATCATACTAATCTAGGCTACAGTAATCTAGTTTAGCTAAGACTGTATCATATAGAAAGAGGAATTTTGAGGTAGATTAAAGACATAAAGCTATGAAGGGTGTCATGATATAAATGCCATACACCTATTAATTATTTTCAAACAAGTTTCATCCCTAAGAGTATCCACTTATATTTCTTACAATGTTGCAATTGACTTATTAAAGCTCTTGTGCTCATCCTAAAAAGTTATTGAATAGTATATGCCATTTAATTTCAGATAAAATTAATGTAGACAATGGCAACACTATCTTTACATCCCAACTGCCTTATCTTTACTAAGCTGTAAAGAATTATTCAAATTCAAAATTCAAATAAAATATTCATAAATTACAGTCATAGCACTAGCAGAACAAATTAATGACTTCCAAAATTCTTCTTGAATTTAGTTTTTAATTCTGTATTCTTCAAATAAATCAACAAAAACAAAAGTTACCCTGTTTCAAAATATGTTCCTCATATTTGAAGAAAGAAAAAAATAGCACATTGTTGATATCAAAACAATCACATGCAAACTGAACACTGGCATTACAGACACATCACTCTCACTATCACACTTACAGAGTCACACATCAAAAACACTGTCACACCATCACACAACATTCAAAATGACAACAAATTATAATATAGTTAGAAACTGTACATATAAACAAAGGGTGGACAAATAAATTATACAAACAGTAGCCAATATTTACAGTTTTAGACATACGTCTTTTTGAGTCTTCACAACAACTTCTTCACTCGCCATACAATATGTTTTTGAATTTTCTCGTTCGATGTTCACTGTAAGGTGTAAGGCAAGTTAGGAAAAGAACTACAAAGTAGTTTAAAATCTTTGGTAAGGTGCACACGATAATAATAATGATAATATTTTGAAGTTTTT
Source organism: Nipponacmea schrenckii (assembly GCA_030562195.1). Lineage (NCBI taxonomy): Eukaryota > Metazoa > Mollusca > Gastropoda > Lottiidae > Nipponacmea > Nipponacmea schrenckii. The sequence continues at coordinate 20,201,298 of JAUJPP010000007.1, read as the reverse complement.
TTTAATAATAAAATAGATCTATAATAGTCTATATATCACAAATAGTTTATAACACTAAACTTCACCCATTCCTACTTCATACTAGAAAATACTACACTTTTTCACTGAGCAATGGGGCAGTCAAGTGCACTTTAAGTAATGTCAGCTATAGTCAGCGTTTCTCGTTTGGAGGTCTTGACACATGAGCCATTTTATTTCTTGGATTTCACATTAGTTTTATCACAAACATAAGTTTTCTTCAGTCATTCACTCTATGGTTGTTCTTCGGAATCCAAGATGGACACATGAGGTTTGTCAGGTTGAGATGTTCTTCTTTTCACTTTGAATACAGCCATCTTGGATCTTTATGTGGTAAGAATTCTGATTTCCAATATGGAAATTGTAAACTATGCATGAGTTGAAAAAGGGCTTTTTCCACCATATCACTCACAAAATTTGAAAAGACCAAGATGGCTGCAAAGTGTGTCTGCTTATTAGTAATTATAGATATGTTGATGTTGATGGTGGGTATGATGATGGGGATGATGCTGTGAAACTGATGATATGTCTGAATAAAAGTCCACACTTGGGGTTGGAGTTTTAGGGACTTTTCCCTGACTAATTTGTAACATACTTGAGTGTTGTTGATAGTTATTAGCATAAAAGTCTTTATCATGAGTAGGTACTGGATAGCGCTGAATTTTCAAGTTGCTGCCATTTTTCTGGCATTGTTTTTTACGATGGCAGTATAGGACAATGCCTACAAAGAGTACTATTAATATGATGGCTGGGATGGCTATAAATAGAGGTAGATTATCTGTTTGACTGGAGGAGCCTTGATCTGTATATGACAAACCAGTATTAGGTCCTGAAAATATATAATAAAATTACATTCAATGCAGAAATTTGCAAAGAAATATTTGCTAGAAATGATGAACGGATACAGATTATTAAACCATTACTGTAAGTAAATAAATATTTTCTTTGGTGCCAATTTAGTTTCATTTCATAAAATTGAGCTTTGGAAAATGCAATAATAAAAAGTTTTGCATACCTGAAGACACGGTTAAGAAGGCGCTTTTAAAATTATATCCCACAGTGTTAGCACCGAGACAAATATACATTCCTGCGTCTGATTGGGTTGCATGAGATATCAGAAGTTTATTGACGTAGGTACCATCAGGTCGATTCCAAACTTCACCCGTTTTTAATACCACAAACTTCTGACCTTTGACCTCTATTGTTGTATTTTGGTTGGGAATGGCATCCATATCTTCTACTCTTTTTAACCACTGAAAAGTGAAATAAATAACTTTAGAATTCATTTATTTTATCAGATTATTTTCCATTCTTTCCTTGTTTTGTTATTTCTGGTATCAATAAATTAAAAGCCCCATCCACCCTGTTGAAAATACTAAAAGAGAGATGAGGCACGCGTTAATTTGCTTTTGGATTTTATTATTGTTTCTCCAACATCTTTAATATTATTAATTGATATCTAGGTATGATTATTAACAACCTGTGTTAGAACTAGTTCTAGACAACCTACCTGTATGTGTGGTTGAACAATACTACGTACACGACATTGGAATGATGCAGTACCACCATATTCTACACTAGTGTTCATAGGATGTGGAGCAATTAATACTGGTTTGGTATTGATTTTCTCTGCAAAAAATTACCAGAACAACATTTAAAATGGATTGACTTTAATGTAAAGTCTGCTTCTTTCTTTTCTGGCGCCTCTTTACTAAAGAATTTTTAATTGGATTTCTTTCAGGTGTTGCAACTGCTTTGAATAGTAAATTGGACACAACAGTTATTGCGATTTCTGACTAGCATAGAAAATGGCCTCTTTAAAATCTGATATGTCCAGAGCTCTTTCAATATATTAAGAAGATATAAATATAGATTTCTATTCTGTAATTTGTAGAACCTGACTTACCAATAACCTCTAGAGTATAAGTATGATTAATTTCCCCCAATCTGTTACTAACTCTACATGTATATTGTCCACTATCTGTTTCTTTTACATTCTGTAACTTTAAAATCCATTGTGGATGTTTGGAGGGATCTTCATCAATTTCTAGTAAATGGTTATTGAGATACCAAGCTACATGGGGCCTGGGGTTTCCTTCAGCTCGGCATTTTAACCTAACACTACTACCAACTGGTTTGACAATATGATCTTTCTTTGGTAATTCAGTGAAGGTGGGTGCAGCTGAAATACATAACAATATACCAGTTGAAAAGTTTATCAACAATTCATTCCAGGTGCATTTATGACCTTGACCCTATTTAGCAGTTTCTACTACTACACATTTGGGCAGCCAAGGTAGAATAAGTTAAATGTCGATGAACTTTGAAAGGAAGCTAAATGTGTAATTGCCGGTTCATTCCTACCTTATGTTACTAATTAAAGAACAAAATAAAATTCCCAATCTAATCCTAATTCAGAAATGAGCCAGATCAGCTCTATACTACTGATGAAGGATACAAAAAATCATCAATATATTGGATGGTTAGAAAACACAATTTTAAAAAATATATAAATAAGTATTCACCTCCTGCTTTTCTTAAATCTTCATCAGGGGATTGACTGTATAAAGAATCATCTTGTTTAACTAAACCCTTCTCATCATCTGTAATTATACAATATCAACCATCAATAACATGGTATTTTCATTCATTCAATTAATTTAATGATGTTTTCAGAAAGAAAACTAATCAAATAGATATGATACAATAATGAAATGGCAACTTGCATATTATTTCTTGTATGTAATGTGTAGTTTTTATTTTAACGAGCACAACTAAAAGAATATATAATCAAAAAGATAAATCTGTGATATTTGTGTAACTGCAGGCTATAACATAAATTGTTTATACAGCATAGAATAAAATGAGTATTTGATTGAATTAATAGATGATTCACAGATAGTGACAAATTCTAGCATGTGACCATTAATTATCTCTGCTTAGTTCTACGGTAAGTGTACAGTAATGTCGTGTAGAGTCTAACCTTCTACAATTGTAGTGTTCACGTTATTATGTGTTTAAATACAAAACCGTATCAAATTCACGTTATTATCAATAACTAGCTAATACACGAGTGAGTCACATTTCCTTCTTGCCCTCGGCATTATTGATGTCATGTCCCTTTCAATTTGACCAATCAGTCGGTCAGTAATCAATAATGACTAGAATGGTCAGAGATTTAGTCCATCATAGAGTATATTAGTAGTAAACATATTGTTTATATCAATATACAGGATAAATCAATAAGTTTATGAGATATATCAGTAGATATACAGAGCCAATATAAGCTTCTACAGGGCCAATATCAATTCTGTATTAAATAGATAATCATCTGGAATTAACTTTTTATCTTCTCTAATATCCAATAGACTATTAGAGGTCTCAAAGGAGAATTAATAAAGAAGATTTAGGTATATATGTGAAAACAATTTCTTGTACATCTAAATCACTGACAGTTGTAAATATTGCCATTGCATGTTCCTCACTAGCTTTTCATACAATAAAGATACATGAATGAATTTAAAGCAAGATTCTAACTATCAGTGACCTTGTGTTATAGAAAAGAAGTCAACCTAAATCTGTGAACAATACAAAAATTCCACTGTCAAGATCAACTTGTATGAACACAGCCAAAATCTTAGTCCTACTCAAACATTGATAAAACTAGGTCACATTTTTTATCGTGCCATGTCCACATTTCCTGTAGAAGTGAGGAAATCGTTATTTAAATCATGAATATCACATTTTATTTGTTTCAATCTTTTGCTATATATTTTTTGAAATGTATTTTTTTAACTTAATTATTCATTTGTATTTCCTTGTTCATTTGATTCAATGTTTCACAATATTTTTCAATTCTAGTATTCGGTGTGTAAAACAAACATCCATTAAGTTTCACAACTAGTCATATATTTTAGATATTTTTTTGTGGCTTTAATTAATTTTAAATGTACCTCCATATTTAAGATTGGAATTCTAACTTAATATTTTCATTCCACACAGGAGTCTTTATGAGATAAAATAAGATTTTTATATTTATTGGTACAAGTCGTATAAGATAGTTTCTATTGAGAATGAAATGAGATTTGAAAAGTCAGTATATTGTATAAGAATGTTATTAGAATTGAGAGGTAATATAAAGAAGTATATTATTAAGGTGTATAAGAAAAGCTGTATTCAGGCTTTGTTTGCTCAATATAAGATAGCTGTAGGCTTTTACAGTAAGGTCTCTCACCTAGTCAATACCTTCACTTTATTAATATATAGTTAACATTCTTTATATCCTTCTACCTTTTGTTACCTTTAATAATTCAAGACTAAGGCTTTGAGGTGTTTCTCTTACTTTGATCATAGAGCTTGACTAGCTCCCAACACGACAACCAGTTTTTAACAAGGTAGCGATTGTATCACAAATTAGCCAATCAGATATCTTATTCATTCTAGTTTTTAAATCTATCTAATTATGAAAGTCGTTTTTCTTTCACTAAAATCAATACCATGAAATTTATTCAGCTTGATCTTCTCTTTAACCATGTTTATTTTATTTAATATATTAATTAAGAAACTATTAAAAACTCATCTTTGACAGTTTTAATTAGAATTTAACAAGTTGGAGATAACTAGGTCTTTTATAATCTTAAAATAATATTTTTATAACCTACCCGACAATTAACTATAAACTAGTTAGAGATTGAAAGCATAGATGTTTGTAAATTGTAAGGGTGGGGTACAATCGTAACTTATTCACTTTTGAATAATTAACAACAAGCCTTTGTCTTCACTTATAATTAAGAGGAGGATTAAGCATACAAGGTCCCAATTTATAGTGGTTTTAAATGGTACAGACACATATTGGAAAAACAAATCCTTTAGTTTCAAAGAGTAAAAACCATGAGACACATCACTATCAATCTTGGAAACTATATGCATAACTGGAAGAAGTTCTTTGATTAAGAATACATTTTGACAAATTGTTGCTAAAATAAGTAGATGAGTAACACATTGCTCATAGAATACATTCCTGCTTAATGAAGAAAAAATAAATATGGAGTATTTTATGAAATGTTTATATTCTCTGTATTAGCTATCAATCATGTTGTTAAGTACAAGTTTTTTAAGAGTTATTAGTTAAGTGGATGGTTTGTAAGTAAATATTGAGACCAGTGTTAACACCAGATGGTTTGCTAGAAGCTTGGTAATTGTTCACAGCTGTTTTAACTATTTCTACAGATCACATTTCTAACAGAATGGAATTGAAAAGGGTTCTACTTGTTTTAATATTCTGATAAAATTTACAAAAATGGCAAAAAATCATCTTGTACCAGATAGATGTACACTACTACTCAAGAGATATCATTTTCTAGGTCATATCAAAAAATGAAAACAGATCTAAAATATAGGATTCAACTGGACTTATGTTGATACCTATACAAACAGAATGAGCATAAAAAATATCCACAAGCAAACACTATGGAACATATCAGTGGAAGAAAAAGAATTGTTCTTTTCTTACTCAACTTTATCAGATAAACTGTAGAGTTCACAATAATGGTAAGTGAAAGAAATTTGATTCTATCTTGAGTACTTGACTTTTTTTTGTTATCAAAGACGTCCAGGCAAGGCTCTGGTCAGTTTAGAACACAGAGCATGTACATATTGCAGATGAAATTTGAGCATTAGTCTTGATAGGAACTATAAACATCTTTTTTTTAATAAATTGTTTGTGACTATCCTGAACAAAAAACAATTAGTAATTCAAATTCACAAAAAATATTATTTTTCGTTTAAACCCCTGTGAAATTGCAGATGTAAATCTCAGAGTTTGTGTTGATTCTAATTTCATGTGTCTGAATCCTTAATTTTGATTTTTAAAAAGATTTGAAAAACCATTATTCAATAATAACTTAATGTTAAAATTGACATTACATGATTTCCACGCTCCATTTTCTTTCTGAATTTCTTCAATTCCTGTTAATGCTTTAATGATACAATAACATCCTTTCTGTCTTCAATCCATTTCATACAATAACTCGCATTTCAACCATTAGTCATTAAAAAATCAAACTCCTATTTTCACATGTCAATATCAGTTTTTTTCCCAGAGCCATGAAGAAACAACTGATAACAAATAACAGATAACAATCAAAAATCTGACAAATTCTAATTTGACTAATTTCTAAATATCAATCTCCAATATTCTAAAACTCTCCCTAAAGCACATGGAAATAGAGAATAATTTCTGTAAAATTCTTGAAGCAGAACATCTGAATGGAAATGAAATGGAAGTGATATAAAGACAGTTGTTGAGACGAAGGGGAAACATTAGAAATAACTCTGATGACTTGAATGGACCACTGACGTCTGTTTACATAGTTACTCTTGAATAAATTTGGCAGAAATGAGATTTTCATTGACTTGGGAGTCTATTGTATAACAATCAGAATAGTTGTTATGGAAGAAAGACATGGCCTATTTCTATACATGTCACATATTCAGCCAGGTTTTTATTCACATGTGTATGTTGATGTTGGTGCCCCGTTCTCGATGAACTATACAAATGATATTGTGACACCATGTAAAATGAGAACCATCATCTATTGTTGCTGTCTAATTGGCTTGGTATGTCTACAATAGTCTTATAAACATAGGAAACCTCAGGCCACCATTTTAAATTTCCTTCTATCAATAGACTGAGGGTGAATTGACAATGACCACTAAATTAAAAGTTTGTTTGGACAGCCGTAAAACCCTGACCATTGTCCAATATATAGGTTTATTCAGGGTCAATCTACTTACTACAACAGATCAGATGCATTATAATCAAATGGGTAAAGTGGCAAGGACAAAATTTATATCAGAAACAGAACCTATTAGAATAGAATCATATAAAATACCTGACGAAAAGTCATCTGGAAACTTTTGACACATAATCAGCATCAGAAGCTCCAGGCTATTAACTAAAATCCTGCAGAATACTTAAGCATATAAAGGACGGCAGAAGGATAGAAGAGATAGATAGATAGATATTGTAGTCTAGAATGTAAAATGAAATCTAAGAGATGTAACACCATTGTTTTATGGTTGTTTACCAGTGATCTAGGGGTTGTTGTATTACAGTGAAACAAGAGAGAAAGTAGGTAGAGAGAGAGAGAGATAACCTTTTCTATCATATCATCATATCTCTATATCAAATTAATAATTTCATTTAAGGGGATGTTCCAATTAACATACAACTTAATTCAATAACATATACCAATTGTTGTCGACAACCAATAGAAATATATAGTTTAGATCCAACTTGTAAATTAGGTAAGGTTCAAGTAAGTAAAAGATTTAACCTCTACACAAGAAGTATAAAAGATAAAGGAAAGTTATTGATGAATTAATATTTCTTTGTGAAACTATGATCAAGAAAACTGAGTTCAAAAGGATGATGAGTAGATAACAATACCTCTTTGTATTAAATCTAATAATTATTTGAATAATCAAATGAAACAGGATATACTAGACCGGATATGTACAATTCATTGTTCTGGTTTAATTTTAACATTTCCAGTACATTTAACTGTATATTGAACTTAGTTAAAATAATTGTTAAAATAAATTTAAATACAAAACTAAATCTGAACAAAAATTAGAATGCAGGTCTATAAATGGTTATTTATTCTTGAGATTTTGGACATCTAAAATTTAATGCTTTTCTTTCCAAAATAAAATAAGTACACAATAATCAATGGTTGCTCACTTTTTGTGTGTTGTGATTTAGATTAATATTTATAACTGCATATCTAGAGGAAGTTCCTAGAATTACGAATTCAACTATCAAATTGCCCCAGATTAAACTTTTGTTTCTATTATAGAATGTTATATCAAACACCTGCTTAATATATTTTTAAAACTTGTTTGATAAATGATTTAATTTTGAATGAGTCATTCTCAACTATCAAGATCAGAGTTGCTTCAATTGCTGAATGATTTTCTAACAATTTCTTTGTTCTTCATCTATTGAAACAAGTAATAAATTTACTTTATCTAAAAGACAATGGTTGTATTGTCGAGGGTAATAATTAAAGTGTTGTATTTGGTTGTATTTTATCTTACATTGAATGATGAAGAAGTCAAGTTTCCCAGGTTCAATGACAAACATGATAACCTTTTTATAGCTCGAGGTTATCTGAACCTAATCTGTATTGTCTTACTAAACCTAGATAGAACACATCCTATATTACTTCAATTATTATCTATTTTATATACTACCTATTTTTACCAGGAGTTGCTGGGCTGCTGCAAAAACCAGGCTCAACAAAATACTAACCCATTTTCAAGATAAGCTTAGATTCTTGTTCATAAGCATGCTTGTATCACTAACAGTATTAAACTACAGAATTGTTTTCACAAGGAAATGTGAAATGCACCAAATGCAGAATATACAATCTTTGTTTTTGCAGTTGTCTCTTTCTTTCAAATAATAAATATTACTACAGCCGGTAACAAAGCTGTAAAATAACCTGAAGTATCCGACCAATTTAAACCAAATTCAAGGGTCAACTATTCAAAAGCTGATCTGAATTGTTTGAAAGTTTGAATGTAAGTCTGAATGCCCTGGAGGGGTGAGGATCTCCTCAAGTTTCCCCTCCAGAGTTGTTTGTAAATGTTTATACTAGAGACTAAAACAGCTGTACAAACTTCACTTGAAAACTTTCATAACAAATCTTACATAATACCACCTCTACTTATTGATCAATTTACTGAGGTCATAGGTCAAATCATTTACTCTATTACAAGCTCATTACCATATTTAATTTGCTTTCGTCTTGAGAAACATGAAAGGATTTGAACCTGAACAGAAGGCACTAGATGAGATTGAGAAGAAGGTATATATGCTTGATGTCTGAATCTTATGTTAGATTATCTTTCATCAATCATGATTGAATCATGTTTAAAATGTTTGAAATTAGTCTCCAATATTACCTAACATGACAAAGGGTTCAATTCTGCTGCAGAGCATTACTTAATTCTGATGGAACATCACAACTAAGGAACATCATTGTAGCAAGTAAATGAAATCACAAATCTAAGCTGAGTGCATTTGAATTTTTCCTGCAGAACAGAACCAACACATCTTTGAGAAAATTGACCAGTATTGAATCTGAGGAATACTAGGTATAATCAATGCAAGTATAGATAGCCAGTAGAAAGTTTGGTCAGAAAAGATCAATAGAAACACATGTTACAATTCCCACTTTAGTTTTTATCAATATCTACATACTAAACTTATAATAAAACCTTTCTATGGTCTTGAGATGGTATGGTATATCCTCAATAAAATGCTTAAAAATTCTTTGAGGTTGACTTTAAAGCATGAAAAGAACTTCTGTTTTTTTTTTGTGTTCTGGATATTCTGAATGATATTTGAATTATTTCTTGAGGTGAAATCTAAACTTTAAACAATACATCTAATAAAATTTTGCTTTGGATGTTTTCAATCCAGACAATTGAAATTTATTCTGATTACCTAGCCTCTAGGTGGGTATTTTACTTATATATAACCTACCTCCTAGCCATACTAAAATGTTATATTTGATTTATATGTAATTACCCAAAAAACATAATCAGATCAAATGTTTCTAGCTCTTGAAATTTTTCAACAATCTTTGTGTAAGATTAAGGTTGATCTGAATACATAACTCTTCAAGAACACTGCTAGAACACTAGAAGAACACTGATAGGACACTAGAAGAAAACTGGTAGAAGACTGGAAGAACACTGGTAGAACACTGATAGAACCAGACTTTTAGAAGAGTTGAGGCTTATGTCCTCCTCAGAGGAAAGAACAACTATACCATCTTGTAAATTTCAATTGAATGATTCGATTTTCAATGATAAGGGTCAAGTGGCTCAATGAAGACTCTCTATACCAAAGTCTATTGAATTGAATTGAAATCTACAAGTTCTGTTAAAAAGATGAATGACACAGTTTGCACCAAGGTGGAGTTCCAACCAAATGTAACTTATCAAAATAAACACAAATCAATTGCAGGAACCAAACACTAGTTTCTGATGTTTGAGAATGTGTTAACCAGATAGGTTCTTATTATACTTCTGCAGAATCAGATCATTCATAAAATTGGTTAAAAGTTTTAAGTTAGTGCTTGATGGAAAACACCTAGTCTAATGCTTTTCATTCTACAACATGAACTGTGGTTCTATTTTTAATATCAAAGAAAGTAAGTCGAAAGCTTTTTTGATTAAAATGAGATAGGGAAGTTAAATAAATACATCATTCATAAAATTGGTTAAAAGTTTTAAGTTAGTGCTTGATGGAAAACACCTAGTCTAGTGCTTTTCATCCTACAACATGAACTGTGGTTCTATTTTTAATATCAAAGAAAGTAAGTAGAAAGATTTTTTGATTAAAATGAGATAGGGAAGTTAAATAAATACAAGAGTTGGTATGTAATGTTGAAGATTAGACATGAAGCCTATTACAATGATAATATTACATACTGTTATTTTTGGCTTCAAGCATTCCTTTTTAACTTCTTTTTAATAACATAATATACATGCAATGTTTAACTGATAGAATACAAATAACAAGCCATTTCCTTTCTGTAATCATCTTCTTCTCCTGTCTCCTTTATTTCATCCAGTGGACCCAAGTGTTTGTGATTATCAAAATTCATTCAATACAACTATTTTTAACATCTACTTTTTATTAATTTTAACACTAATTATCTTCCACATTCCTGGCTCAATCTCAGGTCTCAGTGAAATTTTATTTTTGTTAGTTTTTAACAACAGATTTGCTCCCTAATTTATACTTTATATATTATGTAAAATAATTGTCTTAAAAAAACACGCAATGAAATATTCATAATCATATCAGGTCATGAACCCTAGAGGTTGATATGAATTAATGAATTCTGATTAAACCAGCAAATGTTACCATGTTTTTTTAATCTATTCAATAAAAATACATGATACATATTGTTGATCTATTGTTCTTCAGGTCACGACCTTCACAAACAACACTTCTACAATCTGGTCACCAGAAATCATAAATCCGTTCTTTTTAGTCATTGGTCAATATACTTAAGCTTATTAAAATTCCAGAATCTTTGATGTATTAGAAATGTATCATAATCTTGATTTTACAGAACTTGTTTAATTCCCTTCACAAAACAAATTCGTATTGTTCAAAATTATTTTCATTATATTTTCTTCCTAGTTATGCAGTTCCTCAAGATGTATCTAAGTTTAATATTTTTTCAAATAATAAATAATAAGTTGTTAAATCGGACTTAATTGAAAATTTGAGGAAAAAAAATGTCATTTAAGACATTCAAGATCAATTACCATTCAAGTTCTTTTTAAATTCACAGACAATCATTATGTTGCATTTTGTGTTCAATTTTCTTAAGAATTGAAAGCTCATTAAAAGTGGGCAATTTGCATGTTAATGATGAAATACAAAAGGTAACTTGATACTTGATCACATTACTCATTGCATGATTAATGGAGTAGGAGAACACTGCGTCTGCCAGTCCTCATTATTATTCAGTGCCAAGTCAAAATTGAGAATCCACTATTCATATGACTGACTTAATTTCATTATCAAGGAATAAATAAGCATCATGTTTGTCATGTTATTTGAATCAACCAATCAGATTGCTTGATGGTACAACTAACTAATAGTTTTCTACCATTGGTGGAATTTAAGAAACAAGTTTAGTGGTATCTCTATGAATAAATGGATTAGTTTTTTTTTACGTGGAATTAATGAAGTGATTGTACAATTGACCTGATTTTCATTGGAGGTTTTTCTGTTCCGTGATATTTATTTCAATGAACTCTGTGAGACGCTGTGTGTGATATGAAAGGATGTAATTTTACAGTCAATATAGTTTAAATAAATGACTACTTACCAACTACAATGAGAGAATAATTGATTTTAATATTTCCAAATCCATTGATAGCTTTACATTCATATGTTCCTGCATCATCCATCTCCACTTGTTTTATACGTAACTGTCCTTCCTTTGAAACTTTAAATCTAGTCCAACCATTGGGAATATTTTGTCCATTTTTCTTCCAAAGCATCAATGGTAGAGGATCAGCTTCTACTGGACACAAGAGTTTTGTATTGTGACCAACTTTAGCAATATGGCGATGATTGACTTTACCAATGACCTGTGGAGGACCTGAAAAACAAGAAAAAAAAACATAAATTATAAAATTGGCTCGTTAAACCTTCAAGAAATTGATGTAATATGTTTGAAGAGTGTATTTGCTATTTTTTACAAGTTTTTAATGAAGTTATATTACTGGTAATAAATAACATGCCGCGGTATATCAAACTAAAGGACTACCTGCTGGGTCTAACTATCAAATCTGGCAACACTGCTTCATAAGATATCTCATGTATGTAGTTATGGTAGATTTTAAACTGGCGAGAATTCAGAGGGAATATTTATGTGTCCTATTATCTTCATGATATTTGCCTGAACATTGCTTGTTTATACCATTATGTCAAATATCAACAAATAAATGAAATAAATGAGTGAAATGGCAGAGTTCATAACAAATTCCTGAGATAAAACTTGACAATCCAAAACCTGTATCAAATTATCCTAACATTGTACAAGTTTCTCTATGAACTCTTCTTACAAAAGAGTTCCTTTTCTCCTTTAAATGTAACCATCTATTCATAGCAACAAATTAATGCAATTTACAAGGATCAAGTTATCACAAACCTGAAAATTACATCCAATCTATATCTCATTTACAAGCTAGACGCATTAGATTGACTTTTGTCTCTTAACACATTTAACTACAATGTAATGATGGAACCATTGAAAACAGATTTATACAACTAGAAATATCTAAGTGTATGTTTATATCCCAGTAGAGTTAGTTGGAAGGCGTGAAGAAAAATAACTGCTGAATTATTGATAGAGAATTCTGATAGGATTTATTACTTCTTTCACTTTAGTTTTATTTTTTATATTCTACAATCAAATATTTATATAGAAAGAGATTTTGATTGATATTCTGTTTCTGATATACATTATTGTGATTCCAATTGCCAAGTTGTTCTGATCAAAGGATGTGATTTGGGGAATTTACACCTTGCTCACTTACCACCCACTCCTTTGGGATACCTGCATGATGCTTTAGCTATATACTAATTAAATTCCGAATTTTATCTATTTAACATCGTATGTCAGATTACACAGAGAATACTGTACATATTTAACCATCTCACTTATTATGATCAATATCAAGAACCTTGATATTTCCAAAAAATCAACTTCATTTCATACACTTGTGTGTTCCATTGACTATTAATTAATTAATTAATGCCCAGTTTCAATAACAATGATTTATTTTTTCAAGCCATATATTTAATAGAGAAAAACAACTGTAATTTTCTGCATGAAATACAGAAGAAAGGATGGCGGTTGAATTCTATGTCCAGTTGTCAATAGATTTTGCTTCGCATGAGATATTGAAGAGAATAAGATAGTTTCATGACATATTGATGAACTGAGAGATAGAATCGGCTGAAAGACAATAGATGGTTTAATAGTACCCTTGATATTAATGTATGATAGTACCTGGTATTCTTACTATAAATAGTATCAAGGGACTATATAGTACTATTCCGCCACTAGTCTGATTAATTTGATCTGTGCCTCTATCAAATCAACTACAGCTGTAACAATGTAGAAAACGTTAGGGGAGAAGTCGGAGCAGATGTAAGACAAGAGAAAAGCGTTTGGTATGAAAAGACAAGCGTTGTTTACAAGTCAGCTATATATTCTTCTCATATGTCTGTTCATTCAAAACAGACACTGAGTGGCTGGCGGGAGGGTGGAGAGAGGTAAAATGTTTCATGACATTGATACCTTTATTCTAATACCCATGTCCTTTAATAAAAAACTTTAAACTGAAATATCTGCTTTTTAATTTGTCAAAACTCGTGAGAATGAGTTACATATTAAGGTGTAATAAAAAAAAAAGAACAATTTTTTTTTCTTAACACATAATGCGAATTTTTTTTTTAAGAAATTGTGCATTGAAAAACTAATGTTATACACTTTTGACAGTTGTTACATCTACTTGTGAATGAAATATACTAAGCTTTTAAGTTAAAAAATTTGAAGAATGTTCTTATATTTAATATATGATTAAGTTACAGTCATTTTTAATTAGTTGTAAAGTAGATCCTGCAATAGGCTGTCCACTTTTTAATTACAACATTCATAATAGTTATCTATAATTTCCCTATATTTCAACACTCATTACTGCACTTCAAGGGATATAGTATTCTAAAGTTGTATAGACCTAAAATTACGATAGTTAGTAAAGAGAATAATTAATCTACAGTATACCTTTTAATTACCTCAAAATTTAACCTTTGGGTCAAATTCTACATTTCATTTGCCCACTAATTGCTGTTTGGCTTAATTGGTAGAAATTATATAAGTATTTTGACATATGCCATTAATTTGTCATGTCATATCATGTTGGCATGATAGATAACATAGTTTTTATTTCTGGTTCTAACATCAGAACAGGCTGTAATCTCAACACTCGCGTTAATTTGATGAAATATATCCTGAATATCAAATCTGTCCGTTTCTGATATCTCTGATTCTATTTCTAGCAATCCTACAAATTTAGCCAATTAAACTGGTTTTGTTGTTAGGTTAGTTTAAATCTGTACACACTTAACCTAGGTTCTCTGAATTACAGTAATAGTTTACAGAACACTATTCAGTTGTTACTTATAGAACATCAACTCTTTTTAAATCTTTTTCACCTACAGATATTTGTTTACTTTTCATTATAATTCCAGTACCTAATTGGCATAATGTTTAATTTTAATGAGCTCAAACAACATCACTTTGCCAAGATGTACACTGCTTATCTTGCATGCTTATCTGACCCATCAAATCTGAAGATAAGAAAGAAGCTGACTAGAGTTGTAGGTCAGACCAGGGGGTGTTCATTCCTTTGTCTGGAATCAGGAGAGGTCTGGAATTTGACAGGATGTGACAGAACAGCTGTGTCTGGTTAAAATACATATAGTGGTAGGTACTACAGTGTAAAATCAACATTTCAATACATTGGTTTTATTTCATTGACAGATGGTACTGAGAAGAGTGAATTGTTATTTCTTTACTACATTAACACTAAGTGGTGTAAACACACTAACTAGCACTTATTTGAACACAGCAAATTGTTGGTAAAGTAAAGTGGTTCAGCTTATTCATTAGAGCTACTTCATAAATCAACAGGAGTTAATGAACATGATTTATAGCTACAAGATGGCTTTTTAAAATACTGCGCTAAAATAACTCTAACTTAGTTACAGTCTGTAAAACATGGCTAAATCTTTCACTAGTCTATCTTCGTTATTCTTATTACTGGGTGGCTTGCAAGTTTGGCATAATAGATTGTGAAATCATTTTCAATTATACTTTCGGACCATTGTATGATACATTTCAAATGTTATTCTATGGTTTGATCATTCTGTGAATATGCTCTACAGATTAAGTGCTTGCTGATTAAATGATTCGATTCATTGAGTTTACTGGAATTAATGAATAAAATATTTAAAAAAAATGCAGAGAAATGTCAAAAATATGAAAATCAAAATCTGTAATCCCTCTATTATAGCACATAATAAAAACACATTGCCATATCAGAGCTCAATTCCGGTCTGGAAACCATAAAACTTTTAAAATCTTAAAAAAAAAGTCTTCTAGACACCTAATAAAATTTATTTCTAAGTTAATCTAATAAAGATTTAATTTGATTTTCTACATTTATTACTTGAAAACAGCATGTACATCAAAACCAACTTAGTTTCTCTGGCAGATTGTTGGTAGTGTGAAGTTTTTAACACTTCCCAACAGCTGTCTGTAGAATGAGTGAAATTTGACAAGCTTTTAGTGAAAACGAATTGAAAGACCAAAGAAAGCAGGAAAACATTTGATGAAATATTTTGTCTCAAAATACATTATCTGAGTTGTATTCTGTCATAATTGGACAGTTGTAGATTTAAATTCAGACCAGAATTACCAGCTTGTGGGTGGTGAAAAACACTCTTCTTTTGAACTTTTTCTATAAACACATTTCCAGAAATTGATTTTTGTCTATTCAAATTTTTGAGGTGTAAATTAACCAATGGCATTTTAGAATTAAATTGATGTTGCTATGGTTACTACTAAAATTAATGACCAATTACCATGTCTTTGAACTATTTGTACTGTTGGACCATTTGAATGGTCAAGTTTGAATTGGTCAATTATATAGCATAATGACTAAGTGACTAATTTCACAGCAGTGCAGAGTGGGCCTGAGTCACTCCTAGCTCGGCAGCAGAATAAACACTGAAACATGTTCTCAATAAAACAACAATAAATATGAAAAGATTCAATCTGAATGAATAAATTCAATTCAAAACAAAGTTAATTTGCTAAATTTAATTTCACTCATGCTGTTCCCATGGATATCCATCTTATCCAAACATACAGTAAGGGTGACATTTGGATTGCGAGTGTCGCAATGATCAAATTTAGGACTGAGTTCAAACTTTGACTGACATTTATAAAATTGTTGCATTTTGAGTTTGAATTGTGAGTAATGTGTGGACGTATTTTATTGAATTTACTAGTAACATCAGATATTTGTATTGTAGCCAGCAGACAAGACAAGATCAAAGGGTCGGAGAATTGGCAACATTGTGGAAATTCTCAGTGTGAAAGTAAAGGTTCCTCCCACCTCCTTTCTAAACAGTATTGTTAGTTTGGCTAGCCACATACATTTACCATAAATACACATACAACATACCAAAATATTCATTATTGTTTTTTCTGTCCCAATTTCATTTTTAGGAATCAAATTCCTATTTTCAATGACCTTTTAAAAGTATCTAACCAAAGTTAGTCAAAGTTATAATTCTTACAAAATACATCTTCTGAAATTTGAAATATTTTTAACAATTTTGGATGAATTAACCAAAGATCTTCACTTAAAACAACTACATTTCTTCTGGAAACTACCGTACTAAATTGTTCAATTCCCACAGATGCACTTTTTCACTTGATTATCCGAAATTTGTTTCCAACTGAAGCAGTCAGTTTAATTAGAAGTAAATTATAATCTAAAGGCGGTGGTCTAATGAAGGGATGTTTAACATGGAAAATAATAATTTCTCTTCAACCTAATAGTTTTCTCTTAACCTCCATTTCAACTTTATTTCTCCTCCTTAAAACTGTCAAATCTGCCATCTGCTTTACCTCCATCTTGACATCCAATTTCTTGTAAATTGAATTTATCACATGTAAATTGATGACAAAGACTTAGTTCAAGCTAAAGACACTGGGTTAAAAAAAGACAGATTTCCAGTTTAAAAAAAACAAAGGGCACTGAATGTCAAAATAAAATGGTAGAAGTGGGTCATTTGGTATAAACCAATAATATCTCTACATTAAAATTAAGGAGAATTGACTTTTTCAATAGATTCACAAAGATTTCAATTTAAGTTCTCAAATTAAGTTTAAAAAAACCCACAATAAGGGAAAACAATCAAAAATATATATTTTGACCTTGAACTTTCAAGAAAGAAGTATGAAATGGTTGTATGCATGCCATGAAAGCATATTCCTTGAAATAACACTTTAGAACATTTCCTAGTAATGGAATATGGTGAATAAATATTATCAGAATCAAAAGTCAATGAATTTGTGGGACTGTCTAGAATGGATTTCTATGATAAAATGTCATTAAAAGCAGACTAAACAATATGGTGCCGGTCTGGCTAAATTATGTGAATTGATATTTGTCTAAATGGATATTATTCAGTTCATTAAGTATTTTAACAAATTGTCAACTGGAATATTGATGAATTGTGACTGCAGGAAGCTTGAAATAACAATGTAACAATCAGTGGAGAATTTGTGAACCAATAGCCCCCTACAGTTTTACTTCCCATAAAATAACTTGCTCCATTGAATTTACAGTCATTGGGTACTAAAATATCTGACCTATACCCTTATTTTATAGGAAAACAAAGTTTTATTAATATATCAACTATTAATTCATTTATCAAAAATTAGGGCATATAATTGCATAACCTAATAAATTCTATTTTTTACTATGTAAAGGGCATTAATAGCTTCATGGATATTCCACAAGGGAAGTAAAGGACAGACTTGACTTAGCCAGTCAAAGTTACATCAAGAGACCTAAATGAAGAAAAAAATCTTTAAAATATGAACAAATGTCATACAAAATTTGTATCAATAAAAATATGGTTTAATTTAAATTAACTTATAATTCCTTTTTCCTTGGCATGTATTATCAATGTATGACACATTCCTTGTTAGTACACTTTATAGCTTAAATAAATAACACATTTCATTTTAATAATTTGAAATCTATTTATTAGTCAAAGTTCACATCAACCAAAAAGAATACCTGTATCACCATGTCTCAACTTATTCAACATTTTTTTTGAAATTCATAAATCAAACGTGAAATTAGAAAATCTTGATAAAAATTATGAGTGAAAAGAAACTTGTCTAATTCTATGAAGGTGACAATAATAGTGATATTATCAGTGTATAGAGTCTATGTTAAACATGATCGGTGGGTATTATCACACCTATAGTATTATATTCAATCCCTAGTCACATCACTGATTTTAAATAAAAGATGGTGAAAAATGATCAAAATGTGAGACGTACCCTACACAGTAATTTCATAAAAAATAGCCAATATTTTACCTAGTGTATATAATTCATACCATTACCAAATAAAACCCTAAAATAATTGCCAAATTGACTGTTATAATTTAGTTTGAAAAAAAAAAAATATTTGAATGATTGAATATTAGATGTATTGTCATGTAATGTAAACCAGACAATGTCTTCTGCACTTTAAAATGCCAAGTTTATTTCCTACATCTGAGTTTTTAAATCTTGACCTAGTTGTTTTTTTTTAAGTTATTTTAGGAACTATTTGTCCTGTTTTGGCTCTTGTCTTACAAAGGGGTGTCTTATTGTAAAAACCAAACAATGGTGTTGACAAATTGTTGCCAACATTTTTGTCTTGTTTACCAACACAATATATAACTCTATCGTGCCCTGATACCAAACAGGTTCAATCATCTTTTATTTTCCTCTTCATTCAATAATGTCCTTCAAACTTCAACATTAAATCAACATTTCTCCCTTAGTTATATTTATTAGACCAAAATTCAAACTTATTCTTCCAACAATGTTCTGTTCATGTGAAGTTTGACACACAAATTGGTTCAATAATGTTGATTTGACATGGTTGACTCAATCAATATACTGAAACAAAACTTTCTTCTTTTATTTCATATTTCTTTGTTTTAACTGTAGAGGTCAAGAGATCATATAGAGAAAGACATTGTTCAAGAGGGTAACCTTGCTTTAAACCATTTCTTAATTTACAATGTATATACTAAATTCAATATAATGGCTAAATAAAAAGCTATAGAATGACAAAAATTGTTCAAATTAATGTCTATTTTGTATATTTTTCATATCTAAATTTTGTCTTAAATTGAGTAGTAATTAAGGGATACCACATTTGGGAAATCCTTTGTTTATGTTAGAATCTATCTAGATCTACTTGTCACTAATTAATTACAACAAATTTGAAGTAGTAATGTAAAAGATGAGATTTTGATTAAAATCTTGAAAGCCAATACCTTAGTTTACACTATTAATGACCTTTTATCATGACTTATCAATTTATTTACACAAATTGTACAATTTATAATATAAATTTTTATCTTTAACCTCTACCGTATAAATAAGTTACTCTTTGTTACATTTAACTTCAACTATAAATTTCTTGAAATTCTTTAAATCTATGGTCACTCCTCAGATGAGTTTTTTCTCAAGAAACAAATAAATCTATTTTCTTTTTAACAAAATATCAAGTTTACAATGTACATGTATTATCGTTATTGAACCACTCCTTTTGTGGAGAACTATCCAACTCTGCAAAATCTGTAGAGAATAAGATTGTAATTTACCTAATTTGTGTGTGTTTTTTCTAATTTTTATTTAAAGAGGTGTTACGCTAAGAAACACACAGAAAGAAACATACACGTATTTAATGCCTAGACAAAAAAAAAATTTAATTTTTATATTTGATTGTATTTTATTTGAATTCAAGGGCAATATAGTGTCAATATACCACACTGAATAAAACTTTTACAATGGCTGAAAACTCAGAAAATAACTTAGCTACAATAACCTCTTAATTCTTTTATCAAGCATGGCCCTTGTCAGTCTTATCAAAGTCGAATTTAAGCTGTCTTCTTATAAAGTAAACAGTACATGTGTTATATTGAACTGGGTTGAGATATGAAGTGTAAGAAGGGGGAAAAACATGAAGTCATGTGAGTGTATGAAAATATGACAATGGAGGCTATAGAATAGTATTGTATGGCCGATTAAAAACCCGTACAATTTATTAGATATTAATCCACTCAGTAGTGACAGTAATAAACTCTCTCAATTATTCACATTTTACGCTACTTCATTTTATATGCCCTCTGCTCTTCATATTTCTTGCTTTAAATCTAGCTTGTTCAAGCTTGTACATTATCTTCATCAGATCAAATCTCTATCAATTGAACTTTGACCTTTTAAAAACAATTTTGAAATTAGGATGACTAAATTTCTACATTCTGTGTCAGGTGAATATTATAGTGATATCCTTAAAGTAATATTAAATCAACCTGCAGCTTAACATATCTTAGATGTATATATCCTAATCAATATGCTCTCATTAAAATTGTAAAAGTTTGAATTGCTCCAATTGATCTCCAAGTAACGTTATCTCAACGGATAAATGTTGCAGATTCTAAAGTTCCATTGATGGAAATTATGGAATTTGGTTACAGACTGATTTTGAATGAAGAAATCGCAGAGAGAGTTCTGAATACCATAGTTCCTGTATTGAATTTACATGAAATATTATTGAAGAAGGTAATCTGAAGACAATTTATTGGCTGTTGGTTTGAATAATAATTTATAGCAGTGAATATTTTATTAGGTGTAGTAATAATTTATGATATTTGAAGTAAAGATTAGAAATAAAAGGAAATGGTATTGAATGTTGTGTTTTAAAGAAGAATTATGGCCATATAGAAGTTGACTATATATAAACAATATCACTGTTTAAAATAAATAAAGATTAACTAAATCAATATAACTAGAATTTATAGATAAAACCTTCCTATCTGACATTTATTATATTTTACTAGTTATTATATTGTTAAAAATTTTAACCAAGTCTTTAAAGGAAATTGCTACACTTTAATTCAAGACTGGAATGACTAGAGTTATCTCCATCTTGTCCTAGGTTCATGATATAATTTGAAAATTGTGGACTTTAAAATGATGCCAAGCTGATTGGATTTAACTAGCCTTTAGTTAATAACTTGGTTTA
Source organism: Nipponacmea schrenckii (assembly GCA_030562195.1). Classification (NCBI taxonomy): domain Eukaryota; kingdom Metazoa; phylum Mollusca; class Gastropoda; family Lottiidae; genus Nipponacmea; species Nipponacmea schrenckii. The sequence goes on along the minus strand of JAUJPP010000007.1, from coordinate 20,179,776 downwards.
AAAACTATCCTAAAATTCAGAAAGCATAGAGAATCAACCACCGAAAACCTGAGAAAGAAACTATCTATTTATACGAAGAACAGTAACAGTATGATATAAAGTTTAGTGGTAAATTCTATTTCTATTTTCTGAATCATAAACAAATTAACATCAATAGAATAAGTCACATATTAACAGAATTACACACTGCAGACTCAATGCACTGATTTTTTACCCTAGCATAACTTGCTGTGATATAATATATACAACCAAGGTTAGTTTATAAGATGTCTGGTCAGAAGAGATAAGATGTATCATGTACATCAAACCGTTTGCTGCATCTCATTATAATATTACTGCTAACATGATATATTATGACTTGGCATGAACAATTTCATATTTATCTATAAATATAATTTGGCTAAATTCATAATTAAGGTATTTAAATAAGTTGGTTTCTCTTTGACAAGAGTGTTCCATTCTGTGAATCAGTTTTACTATGTATAAATAATACAGTATATATTCATATGGAAAATGATTTTGTTCCCAAGATACTAGCAAATTTATGTTTATTTATAGTGGGCCAAATCTAAGGGTGCCAACATCAGATCCCTACCCATATTCATCTTTTCACAAGTTAATTTGCAAACCAACAAGTACTTTGAAAATCTCATAATATAAAAAGTTTGTACGAAAAATTTTCAATAGAAATTGTGGATGAATATGAGCGAAATCCACACCAACTTTAACGTATAACCTACAATCATGTTGTCGTAAAGAAATCTTTTGTGTTGGAGGTGAAATCGATATAACCTTATTATTTTCGCGCTGAGATCATTCTGATATAATTATCAACAAGTCAACTTGCATCTTCAAATTATCAACAACTACCATAACATCTTACTCTATATTCTTGACTTGTCTTCAGAATCCTTTTGAGTTTTAGGTAAAATTGTCATGATCAGACATGTTTGTATTTTAAATGGTCTACGAAGAAGGAAGCATGTGTCTGCATGTCAGAAGTAAATCTGTACTATTTACCAGTATCATTGACTATAATTCATGCATATCATTTTGAAATTAAACTTCAATTATATTGACCCAATAGTACAAGTTTAATCTAATATTCAAATATGATTTTAAATTAAAGTTTGCTTTAAAGGACCCAGCATAAGACAATGTTTATTTTTGTGAGATGAAAACCATTTTTCGAAGTGCATGTGAGATGTGATATTTGATAGTTATATTAAAAAATAAGACTTACCACTTGCTGTACTGGACTGTAGAATATGTACTATAACCACTAGTACTAGCCTTAAATAGTTGGCCATTTCAATATTATCTGAAATATACAAAATTAAACTTAAATCACAAGGAACATATAAAAATATTCATGAAAAAAGTCTCAACTCATGAAGTTGGTCAAATCATCTCAAAATATGGGCAGGAGGCCTGTTATGCCAACCAATAAAAGTGCATTAAGCCAGGATTCCAAGACCTGCAATAAGATTATTCACTGCAAGTTCAAATGCATTCTGACCTTCTGAGACCAAAACATGTGTGGTGTCATTTTTGACAGACAAACTTTAACACATTGTTGCATTGTAAATACCCAGTTGTATATTAACAGAATATTACAAAGTTTAAGAGTGGTGTATATGAAAGTATATGATGGTGTATATGTAAGTATATCTCCATGATAAATTGCCTTGTTTAAACTCTGCTATATTTTCTACAGAATATGAGAAGAATGAAACCTCCTATCTTTTGTAAACTAAAAACACTTCAAAGAAAAGAGGGTGAAATTAATCTTATCCAAGGTTTGGTGTCGGTTTTAATTTAACAGTTCACCTTTCTTGTCTGGGCAGATAAAGAAAATAGACCACAGGTTTCTACTCAACTTGGTCCTCTCTTCTACATTTACATGGGATATAACTTCCATTCCAGGGCCAATATATGCCTTGTGTTCCCTATTATACTTGGTCAATTTTCCTGGACACTTAAGTAATAGGAAACACTTTCAGAAACTACTGATATACCCTTTTTTCAGATTTACACAGGGTATATTTCCATTGATTTATATGAACATTTCCTGGAACCTGTGGTTTTCTTCTTGTAAAAAAAGCGTTTTATTTCATAAATTGATACCCCCTATTTTCTTCTAAATTACAATTTATTACAATTAATATAATGTAGACTTAGGGCTGAGTGAGAATAAAATTATAGCTTTACTTTCAAAGTCAAATTTAAAGTTTCAAGTGCTATTGACTAGTTTCTCAAGAAGCTGTAAAATTCAATTTTAGACCTGATTGTTTTCATTTAATTTTGACAGCTATTGAAAAGAAGTGAGAGCGGTAAATTCAAGTGTCATAGTCAAAATACGGCGTGAATAACCCAGGATATACACAATAAATCTAGAACTAAATCAGTGGTTATAGTTATAAAATAATTTCTATATATCTACTTTAAAACATATAAAAATGTCACATAGATTATCTTGCAAGGCCGTTATTGACTATTCTAACAATCCTTACCGTAGTTATTAAAGTTATCCGTATATCATAGTATAACATAGCTATATAGTCCTTTTATAACAATAATTCTGAATATATCCACACTTATTACAATATGTATGTTGAAATTACAATACACTGACCGCTATTAAGTCAATTCAAGTCATGATTAACTGTTACTCTACTTGGCCTTACAACAACATCCGACTTGAATTCATGAACTGAGTGTAGTTAAAATCTCTGACTAGCTAGCTACAACTTGTAACCACGTGATAAAAACTAACAGAAAGTAACCAACCATTATACACAGATATAAAACCAGTGGCGTGAAGCGTGATGCTTAAACCCTCGTCACACTTTTAACTTTAGGAAGAAATTCTGATTATAATATTTCACTATAGGGGGTCGTGTCATACACTTCTTTTATATTCTTAATATTTCCATAGAAATTACTTGTTTTCTTTTCACAACTGTCTCAAAATCAAAACATTACCGAAAAAAGAACAGCGCGTTATATTCTGAGCGGGGAAATCTTTGTTAGTTTTATCTCGTCAGGGTGACCCACAAAGTTCATTATTTTCAGCAATAAAGAACCCACTAACAAGACATATTTCTTTCAACTGACAACTTACATACGGTTATATATTTTTATCATAATTAAAAATGAATTTGCAGGGTGTAATTCACTGACTAAGACGTCATTCACATTTATTTAACGTGATTTCAAAAAGAAATTTTATCATCTAACTTTAATTATTTTATATATAAAATCATAAAATTGTTATCAACTTACCTAATTTATTACGCAAATAAAATTTTTTGAAAATCCTAGGCCCTTTCCCTGTTTTACTATCTGAACCCAACCGAATGAATCAATTAGAAATTTTTGAGGGTTTTAAACTGAGTCTATGAAACCTGCGCTTGGCTGAGTTCTCGAGTGTCGTTTTAATTAGTAAAATAAACAAAGTGTATTTTTCATGTTGCTCATTAAGAAGGTATTGAAAATTTCGATCTCTGAGTTTGAATGAGACACAATAATATTTGTTGTTCACAAGTCGGTACATTTCATGTCTTCACTGTGAACAATACCATTATTACAGCGGCTTCTTTCTAATTTAATGTCTTATTCAAACCCAATCCAGCAAAAATATCTCCACGATTGAGTTATATTTATTACTTCACCAACATTGATTGTTTGACAAGATACTTCAAATCCACGAGGGGTTACGCACTTACTCTGATTCAGGGATGCAAAATTTAAGGGCCATACTCGTTTTAATACCATGTAAGATGCCAGTGTCAAAATATACACCGATTGAATATCTGAAAAAAGCAACGACACGAAGAATGTCGGCACGCCCTACAAGAAATCTGCTGAAGTAGAATTAAGAAGGGGACATAATTTGCAAGTACCACATCTGCTGAACACCTTCACGAACCAACAATAAACCAATAAGAAAACTTGGCAATACCAGATTTATAGTTTTATTTTGACCTTTTAGTCCGGATTGTATATTTATTGTATATAAGAGCACCCAGGGACACACAATCTTTACCAAATGTTGGTATATTTCATATGTCCACCATATTATTATTTTAGTAGACAAAACAGGTCGCACCCTTGAGAACTCAAATTGGATGAGAGTTTATATTAGTAAGTTTGGTAATGCTGAAGTTTCAATGTCGTGGAATAATGAACTGAGTAAATCAGTAATTATGAATTGAAGGTGAGATGCAGGGATAGAGAAGGTTAAACGCTGTATAGTGTTAGAGAAATATCAAATTTTATCATCAAGCCTACAACAAATTCAGACCTAACTTTAGGATTTAGCAAAGAGAAACTGTTCATACCCTCATGTGACAACATTATGAGATTCATTCCATTAAAAAGAAAGTAAACCCCATCTGTCATCAACCGGGTCATAAAACGAAGATAAACATCATATTTTATGGCAGTTTTATAACTTTTACTATGATTTTATGACAGAAATTAAACATTGATGTCTTCATACATATTTACCTATTGATTTTTTGTTTGTTATTTAAATTCTACATGGCTGTAACTTTTCCTCACAATAAAGAAAATCCTCTCTTGCTTTCTGAAAAAAAACTTTAATTTAGAATGGTCAGCGCTGTCATCCATTAAAGATTACCGTCATGTAAGAAGCTTATGATTTAAGACCCCAGGGTCGCGATTCTAATCTCTAATCTGTGTGATTGCACAGGAAATGAACAACAGATTTCAACGACTTTGGCTTAAAAGTACACCCAACAGGGTAAGAGGGTGTCTCTATCGACTGGTTGTAAAATAAAGAGCTTCAAACTGTCTCGCTTTTATTCTTAAACTAGAGACCTAATTTTAAATCTTTAATCATCATCTTTTGACTAATAGTCCATACCGAAAGCACAGGTTGGGGAATGTCCAATTAAGTGTAAACTGCAGTAGGGCTATTTGTTAATAAAGACGGCACACGTCTCTCTTAAAAGTGTTTATAAATAAGAGTTATTATAAACACAATATTTAGACAGAGTTAAAAAGCGATGATTGAATTGAAACACCTCATCAAATTCACATTATCACGTTTGTGCTCCGTTTAAAAGCTTGTAGAAATATGTTATAGCTATCTCACTATTGTAAGCCCCGTTAAACTCTCTTAAACTAAATAAACTCTCCGTATTGGCTAGGCTGAATAAAAGAAGCTAATGGTTGACTGTCAAAGTCAAGATTTATTGCCCGGCTCGTAAAAAAAGAGGATTGTGCCTAGTGAAGATAGAAGTGAAATATCCAATAAAACCTTGCTCCACACTCCATAGATTACTAATCATTGTGAATCAATTAGAATTTACGACTTTAACAACCCGCCTTAGATTAGTCAAATTAACGCCTTCTATTCAACGACTGGCAAGCAAACTCCATTAATCATTTTGTTTATAGAGCACTTTTCTCGAAATGAGCAATTCAAAGAAATTCTATGCGTATCAAAATTGATACTATGATGGGAATAAGAACAATTTATTTATTTTTTAGTCTCAAATGTGCAACTATTTTGGTCAATCTGTGAAACAACAAATAATAAATCCACGCGAATGGCACGTCTCGTATGGAAAACAACGTAATAGTTGGTCCAGGTTTTGTCCATATATCAAGAGAAACAATTTATATTTTTTTCGACCATTCAATACATTAGTAAATTAAGAAAAGCGATATTTCCTAGATTCTAGATCTAAGTAATTATTATGATGGGTACTACATCAAATAGACAAGGCAAGACAACATTGTATAGTTTATAAAGAGTAATATTTCATAGTCTATCAGATTTCCTGTATCCTGGTCAACCAACGGATTCCATATATTATATTATATGACCTATATTCCAGAGAAATGATGAACTAGTATGATGGAATCGCCTTCAAAGATAGGAACATTTCTGATCCATATCAGTTCTAATGTCATTCATTCTTACCAATCACAAATCAATGGACAAAATTTTTAAAAAAGTTACCTTCTCCAATTCACTCTTGTACTTTTGCTCCTTTATACTTTCTTGGAATGAAACCTTGCGAATACTATGCAGCCTATCTTATCCAAAAACAACTGGTTGATCTGTATATTAGTATTCCTAGAGCACCACTGAATATTTACTCATTAAATTGAAATATAATTCCAAATATTACATTGACATGCTGTTCCTTTAGTCTAGTAAAAACGAATAACAGTAAAAAGGACAATACTCTGTAATATATAGAAGATTTACCAAACTTTCACACATTCAGTCCTCTTAATATCCGACAGTAAATCTCTTGATTAGTATGTATTATTATACTTTCTTAAAGTGGGATAAACGCAGCTAAATATTTACATATATAAAGTGAAAGCAAAGAACCAAAAAATACATAAGAAGATCAAATCTGACACTTGCATCAATATATTAATCCTTTCTTCAAACTTTTAATTAGTATAATCCACCAAACTCAAGCCTCGAGAAAATAACAAACATAAGAAACAAAACATAATGCGCGTGCATCACACGTTAAAAAGTCAATATTATTTTGGTATATCTGATGAAAGATAAGTGTTATTCTTCTAAAACGAAGCCTCAATATTTTGAAATGCATAAAACAATAAAACAGTGTCAATATACGTAAGTTTAAAACAAACCAATATTGATAATGGACACACAAATTCCTATCAGGTAAGTGCGGCAGTTACTTTCTTTTAAAAGAACTCTCCATCAAAATTCCAAATATATAAGAGCCTAGGGACTTCAAATACATATAGGAAATTTATTTACAAGAGTCACGTTTTAAAAATTATTTTTCATTCAATTCAGGTATAATATAAATTGTTATTGATCACAAAATCAAATTTTCAGCACTTAAAACATTACTGGAATTACACCTTTAAAACAATGGAACAGAAATATAAATACAACGAATATATAGTATTTGAAGTATCTATTTATTCTAAGAGAAAAATCAACATTCAAATCTAACATTATCACAATATATGCCATATTTTGTTAACTTTAAAACGATATTGTGTATTTATTTGGCATATTGACTGCTCAGTCTGAACAAATATCAGACTTACGTCAAAGAAAACAACTTGATTATTTTGCAAATGAAACTTTATCGACTTTAGATAACGAGCACAAATCATTTATACAATGCTCTTTTGTATTCATTATTATATCTGAAACAGAGAGTTGCCAAAATTGTGCACTTCTAATAATTTATTCTGTTTATCATTCGTTTGAGTAAAATATATCTTTTCAAAAGACCAGACAAAAAAGAAAAAACAAAGAAGGAAACAAGCCCATATTTTTAGAAATTTTAAATACGACAGGGTGGCCATTTAAGGCCAAGTTTGTTTTACAGGATTGTACAGATACATGAGACTAAATTTAACTAGGGACTATTTTTTTTTATCAAGATATCGATAGGTTTTGACTGGGTGGCGTAAATATAGGATATTTGACCAAATCTGAACATGATTAATGAAATGTCAGCAACCAAGACGGATGTAATGTGACAGGTAATAAGTATAAGAGGTAGAGGATAATGACTGTAAGATAGGGGTAATAATGATATAACGATCTCTAATCAGGAGACAGATTATATATGACATGTTGAATAACAGATTAAAATAATCTCAATATTCAAACTAATCCTTCAAATTATCTTTATAATTTATGGGAAATTCTCTATAGGCATTTTGAAGACGGTACGCAAGTATCCACTTTACATATAAGCAATTTACAAACCGCATTGTCTTTAGTTTGCAATAGCGTTTGGTTCTTGTTATGAATTTATGAAGTTCGATTCCTTTTTTGTCTTAGAAAGCAACCATTGGCGGATGCACAGACTTTAACCAAAGTAACAAATTATAACTCCACAATTATAAAAACTCATGGTTTATTTTTGAATATAATCAAATCCATAGGATGAAGATATTAATTATTTCAATTTACTTTAAATTATACAGTAAACATTTGGGTGTCATCGCCTGTTTACTCTACTCCCTTCTTGAGCCAGGGTAAGATAAGGGTCAAACTAGGGTTCATCAACTGATCATAATGGTCTAATAATGAAGTATGGTTTAGTTAACACATCATCAAATGATTATTATCATAACCACAGGCATTTTATGTCCAGTGACACTTAGTCTCAACAAAAACCTTCTGGCATCTAGAAGTTACAATAACATTGAGGGCATTTATATATCCATAATTACTCAATTAATTAGAACCTTACTTTACTCCTTACCTTCCAACCTCTACCTTCAACATTGCCCCCTTCTCCAATCTTACTTGTCAATCAAAAGTGATCCCCCTATTTGACAAGACACTCTAGTTTATTAAAGAGCGATAACAAGTGATATTAAGAAGATAATGGGATTATTTATGATCCTGTATGAAAATTGGTGAGAAAATTAACATTTATCTTAGAACTCTCCGTATTATATGGGTTACTTTTATGCACGTGGACAAAACTTTTGACGTAAAATCCTGCATCCCAATTTCATTGTCAATCTTGTTGAGTCTCTCAATTTTAAAGCTTGGGGACCTCTCGGATGTGTACGAGATATAGAGACTATCGATCAGGGCTTGGAAGCACATGTTACTATACACTTGACCTGTGCTTTGAAACCCGGACCACAGTCCTTAGAAAAATGAACCAATATATTTAGAAGAGCATCTCCGCTTAAAAGGACTATACAAGTACGCTTTGCTTTGGAAACTGGGAGCTTATCCAATGGAAACATATTAGGAATTGAGCGAAATGATTCTCTAATACTTTTTTAGTACCATCATGATATGATGCAAAAATAAAATATCCTTTGAAACTTAAGTCAAATGTATGAATTAAAGATTTGGCACCATGTTTACAAAATAGGAATATTTATAGCTGGATGAACTGCATGTAACTGAAGCGTTGATGATGAGAACATGTGTGACACCACAACCCTGACTTGTTTACAGAATAACATATCCAGTGTAAAAGGGGTGAAACCTGAACATAAAAATATTATGTATGTTGGTAATTGTTTTACACTGAATTGAACTGTATTTTATGAGGAAATGTTAGATAATAACAATATACATGGCGTGTATATAATCTCTTTTCAAGAGGAACCCAATCCAACAGTGATGTCAGAGGTGCACCGTTCATATTTTGTCAAGAGATATTTCCTTGATTAAATATACTAAAAGGAAACGAATAAAATATAAACAATTATAAAAGAAGTATTTTATTCCTATTCAATGTAAATTATTTTGAGTTTACACGGAAATGGTATGAAATTTGAATAAAGTGGCGAAATTATTAAAAAATATAACCCATTATTGTTTGGCAAAAGTAATTATAAAAGTCATGTACGCCACTATTTGAGAATTTTGAAAAAAAAAACACACAAAACCTCATTTACATGTTAATATGTAAAGCTGCAGCTACAGAAATAACTTTAAGTAGGCCTACGTTTTTGTCATACAGTTTGTGCTGATGTGTCCATTCCATTTGGAAAATTCTTTACTTTAATGTATAGGCATGTATTAACATTTTAGAAGAAGTTAGTGTCATTGGTGTCATATATTGTATTTGTATGTCATACATGAAAAAGAAGATGATTTGACCCATTCCTTTCATCTAATCAGACAATCCCATTGACAATTTATTGATGAAATTCCAATGTTGATGTTCACGTAACAGTTTACATAATATTTGATTGAAGTAGTGTTCCTAGTTGATTAAATGTTGTATAATCTTACAAGGTTTGGACATGCCATCAATTTATTATTGAACGAGTCATTGTATCCTCTTATTATATACTGTATAATATGTTCTATCATGCATACTGCTGTATAGTTACAGTTCAATCATTGATATTATCGATGATCTCAGTTGGTGACATCGTAGGCCTACTATTATCTAGTTATTGAATCAATCACGGGTGATGAAAGGCGAGGTCAAGGTTGGGTATATATTCGATTGCGAATAGAGTTACGGTGGAGGTCAAGGTAAAGGGAGCTAATTTTAAGCGCCTTTATTACAAGATTTACGTCAACAAAAACACCTAGTTATTGAAGTTCTTTCATCGTACAATGTATTAGTACTTACTATGGTAGTTTTCACATTGTTTTATCTTTACAGCAAGGCCCCAGGTCCTTTCAAAACCACGAATCCTGTATTGGATAAAGAGAGTTTGGTATGATCAAACTGCTAATGTTCAGGTTTTTCAATTTGCCCTCCCAGCACGAATGAGATTACAACATGATGTGATTATTTTCTGGCTGGATGAATAGATAAGCTATATATAATTATATAATAATATAATTCTGATTCTATCAGAGATATCACTCTATATTAAATACTGTATAATAATAATCATAACTTGTTGATCTTATCTATAGACTTAAACACTTCAGGCGGAACATACCACGTTTCTCGTCCATGGCTTGAATCTGGATTAGATAACTCTGCTGACAACTGACAATCATCAAAACTTTGTATTGTCTCTTGTTCGATACAAATGATTTGTGAAATTATTTCTATCCCTTAATTCTAGTCAGAGACAGAGCAGTAAACGGAACTGTGTATATGGAATCATAATTGTGCACACTGTTCCACAATTTGATGATAATTACAAGAGAATTGTCATAGGATCACATTAACTAGCTGCACTACGATCGTAGAGGTATACATCAACTAAAAGAATAATCATTCAGCAAATTCGATTTGCTTGTGTAATAATAAAGTAATAGCAAAGCTAGAATGAATACATTTTAAAAATTCCAGTGTCTAGAGTAAATCTTTGAAATACCAACAGCATGTTGGGTCACAACATAACAGTCTGAAGCAATGCCCTACAGATATCTGAGAAAATTGGTTTCTATTTCCTTTATCGCAAATCTCCATCCCTACCACTTCAAATACAGACGTTTACAAAAGGTCAACTTTGAAAACCTTGATTACAATTGTCTAAACTTGAGACTGACATTCTGTGCTATTAAAGAAATAGTAGTGAATAAAAATACCATAGAGAATTCTATCTGTAGATCGTATATAAATAATTAATGTTCATCAACTATTTCACTGATTAAAATACAAGTTCATTAGTACAGGTGGATTATAGTAAAAAACTAAAGGTCACACATGGATTAAACAATATGAGTTTTCTGGGTCGAGTTAATTTGCATCTATCTGAAATCAGGTAAGTACCAAGTAACCTTTTCGCATTTGATTTACAGTCAATGCCTACCTTAAATATAGTATATCTACATACTAGGAGGTGAGTTTATGCCAATCAGAAAATAATTGTGTCACCTAAATGTATGATATCGAACAAACCGATACATACACACACATTTAAAATACTATCTTTGAGGCCGGCTGAAAAGATTTGAACTGGAAGTTGCCACATGCCAAATGCGATGCGATAAAGAAAAAAATTACACATCCTTTAAATACAAATTACTAGTATACCACCTTCTATTCAGTCAGGTGCAGAAGATGAGGAAGTAAAATTCTTTTTTTTTTTAATATTATTTTGTTGGTGGGTCCAAGGCCTTGAAAGCCATATCATCTGTTTTAGATGGAAAAAGATAGCAGTTTATGTTAAGATCGTGTAAATCACAACTCGAACAACTATCAGTGTGTCATCTTTAATCTTCTTACATTCAATAAAATACCAAGACAAAATTCTTCCAGTTCAATACACTATCAGCTTTTTTACTCTACAACCAAATTATTGAACCGAGCTTACTTTAAAAGGAGAGCGACATTCGATACGAGTCGTTCCCGCCAAGACCGATAACTTGTCAAACAGACGACACTTTGTCTAGTCTTTATTGACCAGTCATACGATATATGCATTGACGAGCTTCAGGCTGAAACACAAACCGTGGTACTGGGTGACCTTTCTATCAGGAACAAATTAGATTCATTCCGAATAGAAGAACACGTAAAATTATTGTTGGAAGTTGGAGTGAAAACGTGATACAAGGAAACTACAAACGGAAGACAGATTATCAGTTACTTGGTATTTCTCGGTGTTAAAAGTTATTTGTATCAAGGTCGATAAGAATAGAACTACTTTAGGTGAACTAATGAACACGCCGAATAAGAACTTGGTGACGAGTTGATTTTAAGTCATTCTGATACCGTTTCTAATGGTAGGAATTGGTAGAATGTTGCTAGTAGCATATGCCATTGAAATATCAGTTAATGAAGTAGGTCTCTTTAGATTATCGTCAACTGAGATTGTCACGCACTGCTCTATCAAATATTGAAAGAAATGAGGACACCAGGGCAATGTTTAATTCTAGTAGGAAAACTTATAATCATTCAAATCACATCATACATTAATCAATAGAATATCTTCTTGCTCTTAATTCTATACTCGAAATTACCATAATCTAATACAGTTGCTTGTGGTTGACCCATATTTACCTATCCTTAAAAGCACATACAACCATCACCACATCTTTTAGAATTTTATTTAAACGACTGCCATATCTGAACAATTCTCGAAATTTAATTTATGTATATGCTGTGGTAAAAAGATTGTTGCACATTCGGTTTGTTTTAAATTCCTGTAAATAAGTTAGGCCTAATGCTTTTCTACTGACATGTATTCGCAACCCTGGCTCGCACCAACCTTCAAACTCCAATGAAGTCAGATGGTACTTCCGGTCAAAATAATAATGCTTCCAACACAACTAATTTCTGTCCAGTCAGATTATAGTATATCGTCCATTGTCTGATTTGTTTAAATGTAATATATTTCTTTTGAAAAATGTGATAAATAACCGATGAAATATGAGTAGTCAGAAATATTTTATTATAAATAATTGTTGGATATTTCCATTTATCAAGAGTTTAATCTTCAACCCTTCACAAACATACAGACGATTTCCAATTCTTTCTTCTCTCAAAACTCATCCTTAACTTTCACCTCTTTATTCAATATTTGATGAATTACATACAAAAATCAATTTTTATTTATGGATATAGACTTATAATTCTGGTGCTTTTTTAAACTAATATTTCGACACAACAGACGGAACTGACTATATCTATGTTTTCTATTGAAATGATAGATATTATGCTCAACAAGAAAGACAATTGCCAGCAAAGACCAAGTTGACGTTTGTGTATTTTTAAACAAATTGTACGTGGAGTATTGTATATTTATTTTGTGGTCATGTACTTGATCGCCGTAACATATATCTGTCCATTTGATACACATGTACTTGAGTATTTTTAGTATTTCAGACGAATTGTATATTGAGATATTATGTATTTTCGATTTTTTTTTTTTCCAATGTATTGCCCCATGGGCTGAATGTGAGACAGGACCGTGTCCTTGTGTATTGGGCCTAATTCTGACCCATGTTAAATAAAGAGTTTATTATTATTATTATTATGGTAACCATGATGTATGTTAAATTGTCAATTTTAGCAAACACATATTACATAACCGAATCATTCGTAATTTTTCTAAATTCAGTTCTGATCTAAAAACAACCAGGTTCACTATCATTGCTTTTATAGTGATAATGATACAATGCGTTTTAAAACATTACTCATGTTGGCCGACCTTTTTACTAGAGAATAAAATCATTTCACCAGATAGTTCCGGAAAACATGGTATTTATCGTTTACGATGTTTCCGCACGGAATGTCAGGCTTTCCTACATTGAAGAGATTTTTTGATATCCTGGGGTTTAACTCTGACAGTATCTACTAATTTATATCGATCACTGATAGTCAAGTTGGACATAACAGATAGTAGTTTGATATCTAACTTTGTCAACATACCCTATTGTACATTGGTATATCCTTATGGATTGGGATTTACAGTTAAGTGAACTTTCTTCGATATAAAAAGAAAATATTGCTTATTTTTCTGATCAGCATTCTGGTGCAGGCTTTGTTTCATTTGATATTTGAGGTTTCAAACGCATAATCACCTCGACTTTAGTCCAGTTATGCAAGGTTACATTATTATTATCCCATAAAAGAGAATGTGGTAAATTTTACTGAATTTTGTGTACGACTACGATGTGTGTGTAGTTGATAAGACAACTTAGTGTTGTGGGTTTGGGATAGAACAAATCATAACGTGATGAAGAATAGAAGATGATGGATTAGGGTGTCTATATTACAAGACTTAGCTGTATTATGTTAAAATCACAGTGTTGTGGTCAGCTAGTCAAGTCATATCTCTTGTGTCTTATATGCATGACATTTTTAATACGTTGTATCTTGATTTAATTGTGTATATGTCTTATGCATTTGTATACAACCACCGATATCAATGAAATTGAGCAAATTATTGGTTTTTCTTGGAAAGTAATAAATAAGAGACCTGCAACAGTCGAAAACAACAGCCTCTAAAACGTTCTTTTTCAAACACAGGGGCATGCCATAAAGTAGAGACATTATCTTTTTGGGACATTTGATGTGTCACAAGCTATGAAAAAAACTACCAACAACCTCCAAAACTAAATACATGTATGTACATCATCTCATATGACTGCTCTATACATAGCCTTCGTCAACATTGTCTCTACATACTCAGAGAATTTTTTGCAGCATGGTTAACTTCATTCCACCAAAGACCGTTTCTGGCTTGCCAGATATCTAATCTAAGTTTTACCTTCCATATCTTGAGACACCGTTTTCGTAATGATTCACATTGAAGCTATATACCAAAATAAATTTAAAGAACACGTTCTCGTGTTAAACTTATTACTATTGTCAGTTTGGCAGTCGCTAAAACCAGCAAGAATCTCAATAAATATCGATGTGGTCATATTATATCATAAAAGACTCCATGAATATCAAACATATAAATGACAGAGTACAACCTCAATTCCCATTGCTATGCATTAGTCATATGCTGAATGGATATATCGTGACGATATATAAATGTTAATATGCATGTAATTGATGAACCGCTGTACATTGTTTCCAGACTTGTTCAGTTCAGCACAGTCAGTCAGTCATAGTTAATCCAGTCCTTGTGATTTATTATTAATGTTTAATGGAATATTTTCACGTTGTATTCCACTCAACATAGATAATAGCAGATTCCTTTATCTGGAAGGTAACATCAGATTTGGTCTCGAACATTTAGTGATATCAGAACGATTCATTGTATTGTTGTATGTAGTAATTGGTTTAACAAACAAAATCTTCATCTTTAATTATACAATTTCTGACACGGGCAGAATTCCTATAAAAGCACAATAACAGAAATACTTTAGGTGTTGTGTAATTCAGGCATCATTATGAATAAGACAGATAAGACCTGTTGATCGGGACTATCTGATAATGGTATTGGATATAAAGACTAGTGGAATGTTGAGGTCTCTATTGAGATGTTGTCACCGATGTATATTAATATGTTATACCATTAGTAAAATTAGAGAGTATGGTGTAAGGAGGGTGAAAATGACAAGTGTCTAAAAACATCCAGTTCTCAGTCCATTGTTATGTTGTCAGCTCGTCAGCATAGAGAGGGCGTTTTAAGTATCAATATCATCAGGGATCGCCTAAGTTTGACTGCTAATGTCGGGAACGGGGTTATCTGGGTCAAAATGGTCCTTTGAATAAATTGATGATGACAAAATTCCCAATAAAAGCACTGCTGTGCTTTAGCCTCTACCGTAGTTAACAAACTGGGTACAAATATGTCACCATTCCAACATTATGTGCATGTCTTTTGATGGACATTAGAATGGCTTTAACAGATCATTGCTATTTAAAATGATCATAAATTTATAAAAAGCAAAAAACACAATATAGAAACGTTTGAATACCAAGAAACATCTATAAAATGTCTAAGTTAAATTGAAAAAATCTTCTATGTGGCGAAATATTAGTGTCATGAGCATTAATATCATCTAATATTGCAGTTTTTACGAAATATTTCAATACAAATTATCTTGAAAATGTCAAGAAATGAGACGATGTAAGAGGATAAAATGGTGATAAAATATTTAGAAAAAAAATCCATTGTAGAAAAGTTAATAATGCCGTGCCAGGTAATATATTAAATTATAGTTATAAAGTCTAATGACATTCAAGCTAATGGAAAAATCCTAATTAGAGCTTACGACTTCTTTGTTTCCATGACAACTATAGCAATTTGTAACATTTTCTATAAAGATTCCTTGTCATTAGTTTGAAAATGACATTTAATCTCGTCTCCAATAATTTCAACATTTCTACCTACTAATATTTATCATGTAAAGTTGACTGTGGGTGTCTGAAATTCCACCAGGTTCACTTTGGGTTGGTATAGATTAGCTCATATGGTAACACGATATTTACTTATTGAGGCACGAGCACTTTTATTTATATATAAAATCAACTATTAAAATCTAATAGATGATGCATTCTTGTATGGGATTGAATTGATATCCACATGAATTTAATATGTTGTATTATAATGTTTCCATGTCAAGTTTGGAATATAGGATTATGGTACCAGAACCAATGCCACAACTAAGCATTTAGGGATTCGTGTATAAAACATTGATATGCGCGTGGTTTTACTAATCAAACCTTCTGTACACGAAAAAATCAAACTAGCATCAAATTATTTCAATTACCCTTTTCTGAACTGCACTTCAATTCCCCGAATAAGTTTAAAATTGAAAGAAGATATTTATAAGAGATATGGAATTGTATAAAAAATTATCCTTTTTATTCAATTCTTGTAGAACATCATTTGTTAACACCAAATATAGAAATATATTCTTCGATTTTTATATTAGAAATAATGGAATATTTCTTTTACTCAAATTGATTGATATCGCCTAGGGTTTTATTGTGGAACAAGAGGCAAGACCATTTCATAATTTAATGTCTTTTCAAATACGATTAAAATGGACTGGAGTGAGGAAAGTCCCGTAGAGAATTCTCCTTTTCAATTTTGATTATTGCAACATTGTGGTATATTGAATGTATGGTGGATAGATGTGCCAACTTGCCATCATCAATACCATTAAGTAGCTCTTACAAAAACACCGAAACAACCTGCAAAATCTTCTTATAACATTTAATGCAAAAGAAGATTTTTTTTTTAAAGTGAAAGCTTCAATAAGATTAAAATGATGCTTCCTGATGTTCAAAACTTATAAGTGCAAATGGACAACACAAATACCTTACTTTGTATCTCATTTCATCTAAGACACAAACACTTTTAAATTCCATTTAAAACAGTCTGTAGTGGAATAGTAAATCTTTATGTATTGAGAATTGAAAACACTATTCGACGGAAGGTGTTTCTATCTTACCAGCCTATACAATGTATATTATAAAGGTATTAAGGCTAGAACTATATCGCCCCTTGTGTATAATATTATTTTATAGTAGATAGATGGTTTACAGATACTTCAGAAATAAGACACTTTTTATACAATTTACTAATGGATTTCATATATTTAATACATTTATCACTAACTCTTACTTTTGTTGACCATTTTACAAATAAATCTACATTTATTCCCTATTAATATATCATAGGTTTAACATTGATTTTCAGATTCCAGACTGATATCAAAATAAAAAACATATCCAATTTTCCAATATGTGATCTATATAAAAACACAAACCCCGATCATGTTTCAATTGATGATTTAATATTTATAGTTTCAGCACCATATTCAATGATATATTAGAAATTTTCAATGCATTATTTAAGCAGTATTCACCACTGAATAATCTGTTGACACAAATATTGTTACAAAGCCACAGTATAGAGCATATTCATACTTTATATGTATTAAATACCTACAGCTTGAAACTTTCTCTCGTGTAAAAGCTCCAGGAATAAATTCATTAGACCTTTTATTCATTGTCAGAAGTTTTATTTACATATATCATTTTTGATCAAAGTATATCTGTTAATTGAATTGGGTAGTTTATGTATTTTTTTTAAGTCCTTCATACTCAGTAATTGATTGCAAAAATCTGTTGAAGAGGCACTTCATGCAGTTATTGAATCACACGTGATAAAATCAAATACTGTCCAAACAAATTCAAGATCAAAAGATAAAGATCAAAGAATAAAACAGTACTTCTGATGCTTTTGACATCAATTAAAACTTATTAATATCAATATTTATTTCCAAAATATCATAACAATGATTTATTTACTTACCTATAAAAATAGATCTACATCCAAAAAATTCTCTCACGAAGAAAAAGTTAGAGTGATTTAAACACACGTTAGTACAGGAAAGATGAAAAGTAAAGAATGTTCATTCCAATCTGACGTACATTGTCTATCAGGTGGAATAACACAGCTAACAATATGTCACTGGTATACAACACTATTGGAATGGGAATTATCGACTTCTGCTACAATATTTCCCGCCATAACACACCTGTATTTCTTCACTTGCCTTCTGCTCAGGTAAACCCAACATCAAAGGAATTCTGTAAAACTATTTCCTTGTATTATAGGTACACCTAATGGATTTATATTGTTAACGGATCAGAGGTATATTTTGGTACCTTGTTACACTTTAAGCATTCCACAGTAAATGGTCAATTAGGTCTATTTTATGCTCAACAATTATCTCATTGAAAGGTAGGTAGACTGATGAGCAAGGATTGCATAAATAATTGAATTTCCTCTTTCAATATAGATCCAAGATAGAGACAACAGATGCTTAGTTAGTTTAGAGCATGTATACTAGTATCCAGTTACAATATTAGAATAACTACTGGTAAGTTTACAGATTGATCTTAGTAGTTACTTGATGAATCGTTCAAGATCACTATATACGATGTTTAATAGATGACTTGGAAGAGCCAATAACAACCAATAGTACTATTTACAGTACTGTTAACAGTGTACAAACAGTAAAATTCCAATATAAAAGTGATACTTTCAAATCAGTGTTGATTTAACTAGACACAAATCACTTAACAACATTATCACAAATGTTTTCATTTAATCCTTTAGTCACGATTTAAATTAATCAGCTACTCTAACCTTTATGTATAATCTGTATTAGTTCTTTATTCACCTGATACCGACACCAAGAAAAACTACCGTCCAGTATCTCAATTCGAAAGCAATTCGGACCCTGGCTAGAAATGGCCTACTTGACCATTTGTTGAGTTAAACTTTGGTCTTTAGCTGTCGTGTTATGTTTATTTTCGTGACCCTCCTCGCGTCTGAAAGAAAATTATTTGTTTTCCACGACTAGTACATGCCTTAAAAATGTGACAAGTCAAATCGAATGCAAATCGGTGTGTGTACTCGAGTCCAGCAGCATTCAAGTTTATTTCATAAAAAGTAAATGTGGTCTACATTTGATTTAAATAAGTCGCTGCTTTGAAGCCAGGTAAAATTAATGTATGGTTAGTTATCGAATGTTGTTGACAAGTTACACACTGCGTTTATTGTGTCAACCTTACGTTCTATTTATAACCAATCTCCGACCAAACGTTGAGGTGTCAACGTGAACGGCTATTTGGTTCAATTCAACGCCAGTCCTTGGCGTATGGCAATAAAAAAAAGAAAATGGTGTTGATGTTTTAAATATAGATTAAACTTTCTGTGATTTGACATCCAGAGAAAGCTCGCTACCCTAATTTAACCTAAAGTTGATCGATTGAAAAATGTAACTAGAGACGAATAAGTATAAATGTAAACAAACTTGGTGAAGTAAACCTTGATTGTATACAGAATTGAAATGATAGCAGATCATTAGATATTAAATCTTATTTCAAAATATACCTGTCTTGAACAATGGCTAATAAGATGGGTGCTATTAATGTCTCATGGTTTCAGAAACTGAATACTGCAACTGAATACTGAAACCACAGTATAAACAACCTAAGTATTGTAGTTGTACTCAGCAAGAAGTTGCTTTATTTGACTTTTTACTGATGATTAAAATGATGCATTGAAGCATTACCAATCAGACTCATATCGGACGAAAACGCCAATTTTACATCGAATAATCTACAAAACCGGAAGCGAATATGGATAACGGGATTGGAGATTTTATATAAGATCTGAAAGTAACCAATATGATCAATACATGGCAAACTTTCTCAATCTGAACAAAATCTATGATGGAAACTTAACAATAATAGTATAACAAATTTAGCATTGAAAAAACAACATTCTGCTATAACCTCACATTCACCTGGTCTCTTCAGAACTTATAACTGTCACTCCCTTTCAATATTGTTGATATAAATTATAGGGTAGGACTGATCTCTGACGCAGCATGATCTCTATCTCAAATTAAATACACCAGTCACAATATAACATCTATAGGATCAGGAAAGCCAAGAAGCATTAATTGAATTGTCAATGTAAACATTCTAACACGAGTGGTTCGACTTTATGCAATATGCAGCTGCATCGTAGCTCTTCAAGATATTGTATTGAAAATGGTATTTCCAATATTTACCTAGGTTTAATTCTATATGATTACGCGTATTATAAAAATATAATAAAAAAAGAGTAACGATGATGTCAAACACAGACAATACAAGATAAATTAAATTACCACCAGTTTTTGAAATTTCGTTCAAAAATTGACACAGTGACGCCGGTGTTGTATAACCTTGTGTTCGTGTTGCCCGCCATAATAATTTGAGGTCTGGTACTTTATGATTAATGAATAAATTCTAGTTTCTGTCAATTTAAACTATCAATTAAGTTTTAAAAGTCATTAAACTATGAATCTTTCAAGCAGCCATTTCAAATTCTGAAGAAATAAATATGATTTTCAAGATTATTAATTGTTCTATAGTTCCCATGCAAAATAAAAAAAAATCCATTATGTTATACTAATAATGACATACGAACGTACATGAACACTACATTCTGGATTTATGACTGCACCAATTCTATATTTTTCTTATTGAGAGAACTCTGGTCTTCCATCATAGTATACAACTGCTTTAATTACAGGTTGTGTGAAAACTGCCCTTAAATCATGAAGCAGATTTATGTTGATTGTAAGTGATTTCTTAAAGGTAAAACTTTAAGTGTTCAGAAACATAATGTAAGTGTCTCATATTGAAGGAAGTGGGCAGTTGGTATTAGTAAGAGTTATATCTTTAATCAAGATAAGACTTGAGTAACAGGTGGAAATACAAACGAATGATCTTTATATAATAAATAGGTTGCGAAGGATCTGGCTCTTCTTTTCCCACACTACTATAAATCTTTCTTGTCATAGTATACGAACAATATATCATAGTAAACTAGATGGACATGGGATACAGCAACCTACAAATTATCGCCCTTGATTTAATTAATATATGACATAAAGCGTGTTAAACTGGTTTATGAAACGAGATTTAACATGAAAGCTACACTTAACCTAATTATAATCATTATTAATGATCTGTCATTATAGTCCCCTTATTCACCTTATGCTAACAAGCCATCTGATATTTATACAGGTATTTGTCAGGTAAATGCAGGTTAACGCCATATAAAGAAAACACGAAAATATAACCTATTACAAACAAATGCATACAAGTTTTTGTTTCTGAAGTAAAAACTCTATCGATTAAAGTGTTTTTTTTTATAAGATATGTCAGATATATTTGTAAAACGAACTATTCTCCCTTCTAGATCTAGCTAATGCTCAGTAAACGATCTTCATTTCAATATTCTGAATAAGGAAACGGCATATGAGACTAAAATGTAAGTTTTACTTTGACAGTAATGATTTTTTCTATTTATATGGACCGAGGGCTGATGAATGAGCTGGATTATAAATGGGCAGCCAAATAACAAATATAGACTAATTAGACCCCCCGAAAGAGACGCCATTATGACAAACCTGGTTGCCGACTCGAATCATATTTTGAGGAAGTGCGAATATACCCTGCCGGGCTTGCGATACTCGCCAAAATACGTACTTATTACTATCCATATACACAATTAAACAGATTTTCTTCTCTGATATGGATTGCGTTTAGTGAAAATCGACATGGCTTAAATCTGCGGAACTGTCTGGTAATCTGATCAAATGATCAGTATTACCAATGTTGTTTGGATGGTTGTTAGGATACATTGAAAGCTGTTGACTAGCCAATAAAATAAAATGTCATCACACCAATAGGTGGTACAGCAGTGTGTAGCTGTTGTTTGTTTCTATTCAACAATAAACTATCTAGAAACTTAAGGTGTTGAAGAGTTGCTAGTGTAAATGTTATGGTAAATCGGAGAAAACTTGAGACGAAATTCTCTTGAAATAACATTTATTGAAGTAAACGCAGACGGCAAGAAGGTGGGAACCTGATAAGTTGACTACATCATCGATTCCGAGTTTCGGAGAAAACATGTAAAAGTCTACATCCTGTGTTTTCTACTGAAAGGGTAACATCGACCAACATGCATCCAGCTGTCTATCATAGACTTTATTATCACGTCTCAAGAAGGTAATTATAATATGCTAGTGACGTGAAGACTTGTTGTGGACTATTGAATCAATGAAATAAAGTTTAAACATGTGATACTTTAAACGATTCTCAATGATACTTGTCTTGCTATTGATTTAACTACAACCAATAAATTTCAATTGGAGTACAAAACAAAGATTGAGAAAAAACAACAACATGACAAGTTCACAGATAAGAAAATCGACGAGACTTTTTATCAAAGCTGAACAGAAGATAATCTTTTTCACTGCATAACAATTACTGTTCATATTCATTACAGGCTTTTTCAATGAAAAGAGAAATTGAGATTTGTTCATAAGAAAATGTCTTTATACATTCCTTTCTAAAGATGTCCACTAAACGAAGCAGACTTATGAAATGAAGGTAATAAACAATAAACATACTAATGCGTATTTTGTTTTATCTTCGATTGATATGTGTCATAGTTCTATTAAAAGCTACAAAAAAAATCTTTGACAAAAATCGGGTACTGTAAATTAAGTAGAGGAACTATTAGACTATTATGGAAGATAGCATCACTAATATAACCGTTTTGTATCGGAATTCAGTCTGGATTCATCAGAGAGTCATTATCTTAAAACACGAGTTGTGTTACCAGTGAGATTTCTATCTAATTCTAAATCAGATTAAATAACAATTAGAATATAAATACATAGATTTCTCCTTTACACCTTTGTATTCGTCTTTAACAATCTATTTTTTACATTTTAAATGAACATTACAAGCTATAATGGCGAAAGTTTCCTCTCCATATAGAAGTACTTAATACATTTATAAGGTATTTCAATCAATGGTAATGCTAGAAATCTTTATGCACACGCATTTTTTTTAGGTTAACCTAAAGGGTGATGGATGTTTAAACAGTGTTAACGTCAAGGGTCACCAGTTGATACGCTGAGGTGATGCTTTGAAGGTCAGACCCCGTCTTCATTAACCCATAAGGTGCTGAAGAGTAGGGCGTAAAACTCCATTTGTTTCATTTCATTTTTGAAGGTCAGACCATTTGGAGGTTTATAACTATGAAATGAACACCCTTTCACATTTGTGAAATATTGTATGAATTCCAATAGAGATAACTACGGCGATGTCAATATTTTTCAATTAAATATGAATAAAACATGTTCTTAATACGATGCTCAATGATTTCTCTACACCATTTCAATTAAATACTTGAACTTTGACCTGCCACACAAAATAACAGACGGCAAAACATAGCCTCGAACATGATCGTAATTTGATATCTAAAAGAAAATGAATTATTTGAATGAGAATACGTCTGGATGAAAAGATCTTTAATTAAAATCCGCCATGATGGTTGACATGTAATAGAATCTGTTTTTGGTAATGTATATGTTCTACCACCTCCCTTGAAAATCTCCCTTTGACATCGAGACTAAATTCTAATTAAAATCATGTCTTCAATAACATCCTTGTTAGTTTTAACAAGGCTAATATACACCAACTTCTCCCCAGTTCATTAAGAAAGGCGAGGTAAAATGTCTGCTAATTGACAAGTAATCTGTACGTATGATGACTTTGTGCTTGAGTTGAATCAATCATAACGAACGACAATATTTTACTCGTCAACATTTTAAAATGTCGTTTGGCTTCTTTGTAACGTGGCGCCAAACTGATTTTTGATGAGTTGAGATCAATAATGTGAAGACTTAGAAAATGAGATGGTAGAGAATAGAAGATGTCGAGATGAAACTATTTAATATTGCCTCAGGTCAAAACTTATAGATCTTCATTAGAATCCATTATAGTTCTGATGACTCTTCTACTCTACTGCTTCATATTTCCGCAAGGTATCATCGTGGAAAAATACTTTTTGATAGTCAATTTGATATTGGTATTTGGTTCAATAGTTGGTGTAGATTAACAGCAAGGATTTAAAACCATCATTATAAGATTTCAAGAGTCGAATTAATTATATCTGATACATACACCATTATTTCTGTATCATGACGTCCATTTCCTAATGAAAACTTTGAATATATTTTCAACAGTACGGATAGCATTTCCTTCCATATCAATCTGCAACGTTATGTCTGATTCGTAGCTTTAAAATTGAATAATTTTCAATTCTTAGTATTAGTTTTCGATATTACAGGATCGAAACTCCACCAGTTCATAGACAAATACTGAAGTACATGTAGTTCAAACTGACCTATATATTTGATATGACATTTTATCCGAATAATAACAAGGATTAAGTTATTCAAGCTCATCATTTTCTTGTATAATATTGTCTATTTAAGATGACCAAAGGTGTCAAAGTTGACGACCCTGTAGAGGAGAAATTGAAGGCAGTATCCTGGCTAAGTGAACTTTAGCAGTCTTTTGTGTATCCCAGTCAAATCTTTTCTCCCACCAAGCGTCTACATATATTGACACAAGAGTTAAGTTACCTCTAGCAAGAGTGAAGTTTAAATACACTGTGTACACCATGTATTAAATATCTCGAGAAAAGAGATTACACTTTACTACAAGTTATCTTTAAATATCAACATAACACATCTACAACCTCCCATTCTTAACCCATTTACAACCACACATCTACAACCCATTTACAACCACACACCTACAACCTCCAATTCTTAACATATTTACAATCACACACCTACAACCTCCATTCTTACTCCATTTACAACCACACATCTACAACATCCCATTATTAACCCATTTACAACCACACATCTACAACCCATTTACAACTACACACCCACAACCTCCCATTCTTAACACATTTACAATCACACACCTACAACACCCATTTTTAACCCATTTACAACCACACACCCACAACCTTCCATTGTTAACCCATTTACAACCACAAATCTACAACCTCCCATTCTTAACCCATTTACAATTACACACCTACAACCCCACATAACCTCCTTACTTCCGTTTACAACCACACTACAGACAGGACCATCCATTCTTAACCCATTTACAATACTCAATATTCTCTACATTAATCTAACGAGAAAAAAAATCCTGAGTAAAAGTCATTCACAACAAACTGAGAAGTAAATGAGTATATTACTAGTTGTACATGCTGGTAGCGATGCATCACATCATTACATTTTTAACAAGGAGCATAAATCATTCATAAAGCAGACGTCAGGACAAATCTCGACTATCCAGACGTATTTCAACTATCATTCGCAGACATCAAATCATCTAAATTATGATGTGAATTCTTCAGTTATATTATGAATATCGAAACATGTACAGACGGTTGGGTTGACAAGGGCCGAATAATCGGCGAATTCAATGTTCTTGATCAGCGCAAGTCAGCTTTACATTATATCAAATTTTGATTAAAATGATGGCAATTTATTAAGAGCATGATTAGATTAGTTGTATTATATGCATTTCATCTGATTACAATTGAAATGTGTAAGTGCATTGTGTTGTATTTTGGGGGGTTGGCCCTTAACTTGTACGAAAATATACTCAAAATACAATCTTACTTGTGATTGAAACTTGACTGCGATCTTTATCACTGATTTTCACCTGAAATATAAAGCACACACTTCAAAGTATTTGTTTTATTACTATATGAAGCTTGTTTGTAAGACAGGAATACAATTTTAGATCAGACAATAACTACATGTATACAATTGTACAATACACGGATATAATCCAAAACCCAAATGATAGGCCTACAGTTTCGTGTTTTGAATGTATTTACTGTATGAGAATTTGAGGGTATTGTATTATATTTTTTTCATTTGAATGGATATTGCAAGATAATAAAAGCGTAATTTGAAATTTGATGTGATATTCTTGAAGTTTGACCAAATGAATATACTAATACCATATTGGATAAAGATAACTATTGTAAGTAATACAATATAATCTTATTAAAAGTCTATATTAATATATTCATATATGATAATATACAATCGGATTAGACACCTTTAATCCTCTCTAGGAATCTTATTATATATGACTTTTTTTAATATTGCTTCCACCTGTGAATAAAATATGCGTATGCGAAGATTTCAATTTCTATGGAAGAAGACGTAAAGACGTGTAAAGTATTATTACAATTTTAACCACACAGGCAAAAACGAAACAGACCTACTTGTATATACACGTGGAAAGTGCTGAAGTCGTATGATGTGAGAACATAAAGAGTAATAGTCAAGCACTTTGGTCACTGTTGATAACTAGGGGAGATAAACACTACAAAGTCATGCGCTAAATCCCTTCTAAAACCTTACTCGCAGACAGTCCCCAGTCAGAAAACTGGCAGATGGAAAACGCACTTACAAGATTACGTCACTACTGCAAATACCTTGAATAAATATTTAGTAAAGAGTTGAGAAAGTTCAACAATATACAATTACCCTATTTTCTTTAATTATGTCTTCTGATATAATATGACGCCATAAGTACGTGCTAGTAAATTACGTCAATTTCTTAGTAAGTCATGAAGAAGAACTTCTACACAAGGACTACAAGATTTGGTGACGTAATAGCCATGCAGTAAATGAAGCCGAACTAAAACTTATGAGAAGGTTATTTCAGAAATCTCTTAGAGCGTTACAACGTCTTTGATGTGGTCAGAAAAATTTAGCCTTAATTTGTAATATAGATGCAGCCATTTAGACAGATGGTCCAAACATGCCGTCAGCAACACAGTTCTTTGTTCTTTCTTTATTTCAACTAATAATCACCATTAGTGTCCAATAACCAGTACTAAGATGACAGAAACACAAACAAGGAATTATAAAAGCCAGAGGCGGATTTTAAAATGATGAAGTTCAAGGATGAATACAAATGAAATTTTCCAGTTTGTGGTATCATGTTCCAAACCAAACTAGTTCATGGCTATTTTATAGCAAAAAGGTATTTACAGTCGTGGTTACTATTCCACAGATCTTGTCCATTCCTAACAAGACACACTGGAATGCAAACTTAAATGGTGGAATAAAATAGCTCTATATTTGGTAATATTACTTTGATTAAGATGACATAACCTTTGCCTTGTCCGTGGAGAATATCTTGGTGGCATAAAATCATTGTTCGAGCTTTGATTAACTAAAAAATGTTAACTACATGTATTGTAGTTCACTTTGGCATAATGTGATTTGTAAATCAGCAGAGGTATTAAAATACTAATTTATATTTTATGGTTTGAAAGTGTGAAATTGATTGTTCTGTACAAATTGAATAAAGCAGAAAGTAGAAAAAGTGAAATAGATAAATCTTCCATTTCCTCCTGCGAACTTCATTAAATATTAATAGTATAACCCTAGGCCAGCCATTTTAATCTTCTATTCTGTTCTTATATTTTTTCATATATTATTTGTCCTAATGTATACGAGTTTTATTTCCTTGCACAACTAATCTAAGAGAAACGATTGTACTTGAAAAAATGGCATGGATCAAACTTGGATCACCAACTACAGTGCTCGATTGCGTCCCTGGAAGCAAATTGGCGGGATATTTCTCGATCCTTACGATTTTGTTTTCAAGATGACGTTATTTTTTTCGTTGTTTGCTATTTTCTAATTTTGGAAGACGGGGATAGACCGGAAGTAGTTATTCCGACATTACAAACAGTGTCTCAGAATTAGGTCAGATGAGTTTTACCAGGAATATTAAATGACAAAATCTCGTCTGTTGGAGAGGAAATCAGACGAAAATTTGATACCCACCTTGGAAGGAAATAAAACATGAGGGAATTAGTTTTTGTCGGGAGGTGTTAAATTTTATGATTGTAACTGAATAATAATTGCTTTGAATCAATTTAAATTTGACCTAAAATATCCAGTAAATTAAAGT
Source organism: Nipponacmea schrenckii (assembly GCA_030562195.1). Lineage (NCBI taxonomy): Eukaryota > Metazoa > Mollusca > Gastropoda > Lottiidae > Nipponacmea > Nipponacmea schrenckii. The sequence continues at coordinate 20,151,523 of JAUJPP010000007.1, read as the reverse complement.
TCATCTTGATTAACACTATAGGGAGTTGAGGTCAGGTTTATCATCGAATATCAGCTAATAATTCTCTTGTATGGTTAAATAGACGTTAGGTCACTTCTAAACCAGACTAATACAACTCTGATAACATTGACAAGATGAGTATATTGTTCAGTTTTTACCAAGAAAAATCGACCATGAATCAGCACCGGCATTTTACGGAAAATAACAAAAGTAGGTTTGGATTGTGAAAACAATTTCGATAAGATCATAAACTTCAATTACCATGAGCCGACAGCAAATAAAAATACAGTCTGTTGAACAAATTGAAATATATCATCTTCGTGGTATACATAGTGAATATTAATCATATTGTCATCTCTCTGAGATACATTATCATAAACATACTCTGGAGAAAAGAGATGCGAAAGAAACACATCACAATTTATTTTGCCATGGAAATGAAATTCATACGACACACTATGACTTTAATTCATATCTCCTAGTTAATATGATGATGATTATTATAGTATTATATAACTAGTAATTAGTTATAGTATTGTGCTACCGTCACGTGGTATATAATAAAGATAATTTAACCTGCTTATTGTAATTCGAGTCATCAGTGACTCATTATTGTAATTCTAAATCCAAGTATAAGATCTACCTGATAGTGTTATATTTTTAAAGAAGAACTGTGCTCTATCGGGTTTTTTTTATCTGCACCCTTGTGGTTTGATTTAAATGCAACCCTGCAAGACTGTGTGTGTATATTTTAGGTATTTGTAGCAGTGCAAATTACAATTTTCTTATCTACTACACTAATGATCTGGCGTTATAAAGCGAATAATACTACTTCCAGAAACAAGACGACTAATAAACGGGGCAATTTATGCTCCGTTTGGAAGGATTATAGGAATCTCTCAACATATTAAACTATCAGCATATGGACTACAACTTTTGCAATAATGCACTTGCGATTGCTTTTAGATATCTTCTAAAATTAAAAGTTTTCGAAAGTAAATGTATTATAGATACAAATATAGTTTTCTCCTTTATAAAAGAAAGAATATTTGAAACATAAACAAAGTTAGAAACGACCTACAGCAAATTGCTTGAAAAAAACTGTAGTTGATGGAAAGTGAAAGTAACTGACAAGGACATAATGAATTATCTGATACAAAGTGGTAACATTTGCCACCAAACTTCACCAGAATATGTCTTCAACATAAACTTAATGCCAAGAACAAAATCACTTAAATCAGAGAAGAATGCTTTTAAAACATGTTAATTATTTGGCCAAGGACCATTTAGTGTTTTTACAGTAAGTAATTGCATGATAAGAGAGGCAGCAATAAATTACTGCTGCATTGCCTGATGTTTTGGAGGTGATGACGTCATTACTTATATTAATCTAATTAAATTAAGGGTGGAGTGATGTATTTTTTATTTCGTGTTAAAAAGCCTTACTGTCACATTTCATTAGAGAATAGATCAACACTTAGACTGAGACCAACATATGGAGTTTTACATCGTAAAAATAGAGTTTCTTTTATGTTTCAACTAAAAATAGAAAATATTATACGGTTTATACAACCTTGGAAGCAAATGTCAAAAAACATATCAATGTATTCTTTTTATTTATTTTTTGACACTATAATAATAATTCAGATACTATCAAGTTTATTCTTTTAAATAAATATTGGAATCGGTCCTGTTTTAGCTTACAATGTAGCTAAAGTCTCGCCATTTGCAGGCGTTAATCAAGAAGACATATAGTCGAATATTTGCCATAAAGTTTCATTTCGTCAAACAATAAAAATTCTTGAAGTAAGAATTTACTTAAAATATCTGTAATTTGGCTGCACTGGTTAATGAGTATCTATCAACTGTTAACAGAAGAGTAAAGTTTACACTATCTCCAGTATGACAGTTGGCAGTAAATTGACAGTTGAGAATGTAAAGTGATAAGACAATAATGTATATATTGGAATTACTAACTAGAAAGTATATGATAAGGTAATAGCATTCATTATATAATTAGAAAGGTTTTACCATTGGATGCCAAAATAACAAGATGCGGTTCCTAACAAAATTGTTCCAAGAATGCTTTTAGTTCTTTGTTAAAGAGCAATTGTCTCGGACGATCTTTACAATCAGGAATGTAATGTTTTACGAGATAGTTTGTATTATTTTATAACGGTAAGTAGGTCTTACTTTTTGGGGTACAATGTGAAACAATGCAACTCAAAAGGTAAATAAAATCTCAAAAAACACTGGTTCTTATATCGAAACAGTTATACAAAGAGTTTTTGTTATTTGAAGCAAAAACATTAAACACGAGGACATTATGACAACACCAGCCCTAAGAAAATGAGGGTACCATGATGGTGGTACTTCCGGTCGAAGTGATTATTCAAAGTTGTCTCAATGGTCCATTAGTGTTAAAAATAATTGACAATCTCCTTGAGAACTATAAAGATAGTTCAAAGTATTTAACAACCTGACAAACCAGATCAAATCTTATCAGTAAATTCTCCATTAAAAACATTTGTTGTGGTAAAAGAGATTCTTGTGTTGTTAGTTGAAAGATATTGCTGTTAATTGACCTCGAGATTGCTAAAACAGGGGGAAATAACTAACCCCATTATGTCTGCTATTGACAGACACAAAATACTTGAAACTCTCACATCAAACTTGAACTGATCACTTGAAACAAAAACACCTGCAGTTCCCTTTACACTTCTGTCAGTTGGAAACTGTATTACGCATGCTCACCAAAGACAAGAGGAATGACTAAGAAGACCGCCTGTCGTTTAAAGGAGTACTTGAAGAAATGCAAATGGCGGCCAATCTGTATCTCATTATAATGACCAGAAATTGTATGTTTGTTTAAGCGTGGAATCCAGACGATTATTTTACTAGTTGATCGGTCACTGTGGTGCAGCAGGATGTCTTCTGTTTATTTTTGATCAACCCAGTGGTTTTAATATACAGTGTTAAAATCTAATGCATCTCTTTATCTGCCTAAACATGTCTTCAAGATGGTTTCAATATACTTTTAAATAGGAATATTATGGGCAGGGGAATAATAAACATTTAGTAAGTTGTGAAAACAATTTAAAGAAATCGATCCTATACTATCTTTCTATTTTCTCAAAACATAAACTCCTATTAAATGGCATATAAACATTTGTCTAGTTTTTTCATTGAGTCGTTTGTTTTTTAATACCTTAAATATCTCCATGATAGTAAAATCGATGATCTTTTTAGATCTTCATTTCAAGAGCAGGGAACATAATATCTCTCCCGAAGCAAGTATTTAAAGGTCAAAGACGGGACTAATCCTTGAGAATTATCTCCCTTCTTAACCACGTCAAGACCAGGCGGTTTGATAAGTCACGTGTTGGTAATGCTTGAAATCAGATTGAGCCGAGATTTTTGGGTAAAGCGAGACAGTTCGTCATATTTCAATTAAAATAGAATAGAAAATTTAAAATATTGACATCCCCAGTGATTATAAAGCAAAGAAAAGGATGAAAAGGTTTTTGAGGTTAAAATAAGAAGCGGTAGGTAAAATAAAACCTTTGATGTCTAGAGTATTTAAGAAACTAGACTGAAGAAGCCTCTTGTACATTATTATCATTTAAAACCTGTATAATAGAGGACGGTGATGGTAGAAACTGTATAATATGAAGGGTGATATTGAAAACCCAAAGTAAACACTTGCACACACCATTTCATTTCAATCTTCATACTCGTACCCAGTTACACTACATTTCAAATAACTAAATATACTCCTTTGATGTACAAATATAGTGTAACTCATAACACAAAATTCTGCTCGGATCAAAGCAGTAATAATTGATAATGGCGGACGCGTGCTTGTCACATTTGGTTTCTATGATAGAAAACTGACACATCAATGTGAACTAGTAATGGGGAGGTACAAAAAAACTGCCAGATTAAACAAGCCACAACAATAGCGAATCTGCCTAGTTCACTCTTTCAAATAAACAGGCGAATTGCGGGGACGTGTTTCTGTAGTCTACAAACACCTATCTAACACTTAGTATGTCACAAACGAAAAACATGGAGGCGGGCGCTTTGCCCCTTAACACACACAAAACACATCCGCACCCATAAGTAAACAACCTGACAACAAAAAGATAGTCTCGATCAATATGTGTACAGAATAAAACAGAATAATTAGAAATTTATATTGACAAATTTTACTGGATAATAAAAGTGGGTGTCAAAGTTGTTAAAATTGTTCGAAATGGAAAAAAAATATTCTAAATGTTTATTCCTGCCATGTCTCGTTTGTATATTGACTGATTGTGTTTTGACAGGTGAGAGTCTACCTCCCCCTCCAACCTTTACCCTGCATCTCTCTTACTTTCTCACAGTTTACCATGACCACTGTTTGTTCTTTACATAGTCTGGAATTTGACAGACGGGTAAATTTGCAGATGGTGTGCACCAACCTATTGACACTTATGACTCACCCATATCGAACCGTTGCTGTTTGAACGTAGGTTAAGTTCTCTCGGTGCTATTGTACATAATGGTTAATGATAACATTGCATTGTGTCTACTAGTATATTGGATCCAGTGTCCCAAAATGTATCACCCATCCACCAGTTCAATGGTTCATTATCAGATCTTCTGTTCTGCTCATTCAGGTGTCGTTTTTTACAGTTTACTAGCAAAAACAATGACTAGAAAGACATGGGTAAATTGTGGTACGCGCTGTTCGTCCATTTTCTGGTCGTGAATGCTTCTGATGTACAGGAAAACGTATCCTTGTCCTACTAAGGCAATATAAAAGTAACTAAGCATTAGTTAGTAGTTAATAAGCAATATTCTCGGAGATGTCAACTGTTCCAATAGGCCTCCAAGCAAACAACGATATCCCAGACAGTAATATTCCCTTTTATTTGTTTTAGCTGGTTTAACAAACAATATAAGATTGAATATAGAATGATTAAATACAGCTTGTCTACAAAGAAATCTCATTCCGATATTGTTCATAATAATTGTTTGAACAATACAGTGAGCTAGAATGGGTGCTGTCAGTTCTCTAGCAACTACGTCGTAATGGCACCAATTAGTAGCCTTCAAGATGGCGCCAATTTATACCTTCAAGGACATACTCCACAAATAGTAGCTTCATAATTAACACTTTTATTCTAGAAACCTTCAGATTGAGCCTTTTACTTCTTGAGAACACCATATATTTTTTAACATCATGCACTTAATAGATCCTTCATGCCAATCACTTACAGAAATAACGTTCTACAATTCTAAATTACACGAATAACAGTCAATTTGGAGGGGAGTTTCTAGATGTTGGTGGTACAGGAACACTTTGATAATTGAAGATCCTTCCAATTTCTACGATTTTCTTCGAAAAGAGACTAATATGACGAGTCATGCAAAAGATATAAAGATGCTTTCAAAAAAAAAAAAACAACTTTTGAACTTATTTGCCGTCATAAGACACCGTCCGATTCAGGTCCCATTTAGGATTTTTTATTCTTGAAGTTGACTCGGGACACTAAATCACTTAAAACCTTGGATGCAATAATTTATAAATGGAGATCACAACCAGTAATTCAATTCGTATTTTTGGCATTCTATGTCTAGTCTAGTGAGAGGTTAAAATAAATATCATTTGCAGCATAGATTCTGCTCGTTGTTAGGTCCTGAGAAATTCCTCCTTATTAGTCAAGACTTTATTTTCATCTATTGAAAATTTAGTTTACATAGATCTATTGTATTCAGAGGTGCAGCTTACGTGTAGTTTAAACTCATCGATAAATTATTTCTAGAAAGGTATTATTGTTCGCTTCTAATATTTCTATAGAGAGCGAGAAAGCTTATGTTAAACCTCATAGAATGATTCTCGATAAAGACACAACCAATTAATATTTCAGTAAGAAGTAGGTAGTTGTGACTAAGGACCAGAGAGAAGTTATTAAAGGTTGATTATGGATGAGTAGAAACTGTCAGTCTATATTGAATTGATGAACTAAATATATCTATTGTTTAGTGGTTAAAACCAGTCCTATTTTAATCTTCTACTGATTATTATATACATTATTTAGTACCTTTATTGCTTCTTCTATTTAAAGATACAGATCTAGTCTGGGATTATCGGTTCCACACAAACAACGATACAGAATGTTCTTGGAGAATAGTTCCTGTTTCAGAACACTCTGCAGACGAATCAATGCAGGGACTTCGATTGCTTTAGTATACATTTCATGTTGATACATCGAATATGGAACATTGAATTTTCTGAATGTCAATACTTGATAAAGCTAAACATAAAAAAATCAAATTCACATAATTAACGACGAATTCCAAGCAATTAGTCTCTTTTACCATTGATTACTTTACTTCAAAATACATTGACTAATCCCTCACTACTCAACACGATAGTACCTCTTTTAACTCTTCTCTACATTTATAAATAATTTCCATTCCTAATCCATGCCCATCAATAAATTAAGTTCACATAACACCAAGAGTTGATATTTTCCGATTCGTCTGTAACAATAGTTGTAAGAATTGACGAGTCAGAGCAGTCGACAATCCTCTGTTTTTGTAAAGCTGAATCTATTTCAGATCACAGGCGGAATTTTCCCAATAGACACTTTGTAGGCAGACCGTTCATAGACAAAAAAAGATACAATATTCATATTGAAAGTGCTGAACGGTGTATAAGTTGTGTAAGAGTTAAATGTGATGATGAGATAGCCTTTTGGAGATTTGCATTGATTAGAACAGTACCGTGGTCGTAACTCAAACAAATGGATTTCAAATACGCCCAATACTCACATTTAATATATTCAAGAGGAAGTAAAAGGTAGATAAATAAGATTGAATATTCAACGAACACCGTGTTTCTATTTGTATTTTACTTTGTCTAAATTTATCAACAACTGTCTAGAATGTGGTCCAATGTTTAAACAATGGGAGAACGGTAAGATAATACCACGTACGGCTCGTCATCACTAACTACCTACTACCTTAATAAACATTACCATTTTAAATTCTTCAACGTTATACTGTTTGGACTGTACGTTTGTGACTAGACTTTCCGTTAGATTTCTTGACTCTTGCTGGCGAGTTCGCAACTGACAAGGTTTCAATAAATCAGGGTTCATGGAGTGCTTTCTGAATGAAGCAGTCTTGAAAGCCCCTTTTCGTGATCATGCTCCACTATCACCTCATATAATTGATGCCAAAAACAAGATACAGAATTATATTTTCAATATGGTAAAAATCTCTGATTATGAAAAGTTTAGCATGACATTGGTGCCCTATCTCACATCAATCACGTGTTTTTCATCGGAAAATACGTGAGAAATGCTTGCAAAGCAAAAAACAAAGCAACTTGAAATGAGCTGATAAGCTTTTTTTTCTCTTAAATTCCAGCCTTTGATGTTATAATCCTTACATTAGACCTATTCTATGTGCACTGTAAAATATCTGTGTTAAATTTATGTAAATAAAAAAACATATTATATAAGGAAATTGCTTCACCAATTGCATGGATAGCACGCCTGTCAATTTTCGCTATCGAAATGATTAATGTAGCCTACGTGGGCAACTACGACGTCTCATTAAAAAAAATCACGAAAACAGTAAAAGTTATCTTAGTTAGCCGACATTACTGTTGTTGGTTTTATTACACGGAATATTTTAACAGTGTTTTGGTAGTACAATCAGGAACGACAACTTGTAGCTTTACATGTGTTCGCGTTGAAAGATTGTAGAATTAAGATAACATGATGAATAAATGATTAAGTTATTCGTTTAATCTGAAGTTTTACGATAATAAAGTCTCCCGTATTTCACTTCACACATGGAAATTTTTTCCATTTTTTTATATTAATTTTAATTAATGCGAAAACTCATAATACAAATACGCCTTATCTATCACAGTGCACCTTTAAAAAAAAACTCAATACATGTTTATGTGCAGTTAAAATCCCTTGAAGACATGAATGATAAATACTGTCTACTGGAAAGATATATTGAAATCATAATTTCTTCAGATTTATATCTAAACTAGTGCAATATTCTTAATCAATTGCATATAAAGCAAAAAGAGTATGTCTTGGTATCATAAAGATAGTGATAGTTTCTGTAGAATTTTGATTCCTCGCAGAAAAATCATGCTGCTCACAATCCCGAAAATATATTTTGTATAGGTCTTAAGGCCCTTTAATACAGAGCGCGAACCCGAACCCGAATCTAAACTAGGCAGATTTCCGCGCGAATTTCGTCAGAATTTGTCGTCCTAACACAGCGCGTTTTTTACGCGAGAAAACCGCGCGATTTTTAATCATTTCCCCTAGAATACCCAAGTCATTTACCAAAATGGCAGAGGAGGAATCAGATACTGATGACATATTAGCAATAAAACTGTATACCACACGAAGGAGAAGACACCATACGTAATTTTTTCTTATCTGTGTCCTTGTAATCTTGTCTCGAAATATCATTTTTTTTCAATTTCTAAAATGATCTGTTCTGTTTTGTCCTCAGAGATGATGAGCAAAGTATTTGGTGGGTACTGTTTGGTGTGTGTGTATATGCATGCACGTTGCAGCTACAGTGAGCATGTTGCAATATATGACCTGTAGTCAATCTTGAGCTGTGATTGGTTGAGCATAAATGTTCGCGCGACCATCTCCTGGAAATTCGCTCAAGGGGCATTCTCGGCGGAATTCCGCGCGAAGCAAAATTTGTTCGCTGTATAAAACGACTCGTTGTTTTTCATATTGATCATTCGTCCGCGAACGCCACTTTCGGGTTCGGGCTCGAGTTCGGGTTCGGGCTTTGTATAAATGGACCTTAACTGGTTTTTTTTGTTTAATTCATTCAAACATTTCAATCAATCGGGAAAAAAATACTTGGAAAAATATATTCAATGTTGAAATCAAAACTTTTATTTTGTTAAGCGAACTACGGCCACCTAACAGAACAGACATGTAACGATTTGCAACATAGCATGATATTTAATACTTGTATGGTATGTAATCGTAAAGTAAAAACACAATAAGAGAAAAACAATATAAAAGAAAAGGTTTTACCAACAAATAGTTCAGAGACAGAAAACGACAGTAAAGAAATCGTTAAGAGTTAAAGGAATAATATTATTTGTAAAATATAAATCATGTTTAATGGTAAATCACCCGGCGAGATCGTTAGAGCGTCATCTAATCATCATAATACAGTTTATTACATTTTAATATACTCTCTTTACACCTTCTTTTCATTCTTACACCATTAACCAGGCCGTACCAGACAGCTAATATAATAACAAAGTAATCGACTGGAAAACTACGACTATTGCAGACCGCCTCGGAGTTTGACGGTAGTGAGGTTGTTATTGCTTTTTCATTTCTTTTAAACCCGTCTTATTCTTATTTATGAGAGTTTTAAGAGTACAACTCTTAGTAAGAAATCATTGACGAGTTAAGTCTATTTTCTACATCATAACACAGTGTTTAATGTTGAATGCAAACAGATTGATAGTGGCTATATCAATATAACACAAACATGGAAATAAGTTTTACATACATATATTTAATATGATTTAAACGTATATGAATATCACAATAAGTGTCGAATTAATATTTAATCACACAAAAACAAAATCTCATTTTAATGGTATCAATTTATATAAACAAAACTTATACATTTGAAATCTGCATTCAGCGCTTTATTCAATGCAAATGTTCAGCAAATTGCGCAGAAATGAAATTAACTTAAATGGAATTATTCATGTTAGAAGTGGTACATGTATTTTCAACATCTGATGACGTTACCGTTTTTTACACGTTATCATTTGGCTTTTATTATTATGGAATTCGGCAAAATCTTCTAGGATATTGCTTAATAACTACAGTTATACAGAATATACAACACTTGCAACATAGAGCTCTTTGCAATTATAAACAATATTGTTCACATTCTTAGTGTTATGTGTTAGGACTTTTTAGGTAAATGCTCTCGGAATCATCAATGTCATATTCAAGTCGATGTGACTAATTCATAATAAACTGATCATCTCCCAGGTAAACGTTCGAGAAACTTTTATCGGCTTTAATATTCAGGGTATATTTTGATATTGACACATCCAAGATCGATAGAATGTCTTAACTAAAATAGGTTATCAAATATGAGCAAATAGCCTCGGGCACAGTTCATAAAATAATGGTACTGTTAATGGTAATCAATGTTTTATATTGTTCTAGCCTTAAAGGTATTCCTGCTCTTTTCACAGATTACCCAGTACATTTCTGATGAAAGAAAAAACATACTGTAACATTAATAGAACAATTAGTTACCCTATATCAATCTAAAAGTTGTTTTGTTCGGATATCAACAGTTGATGCATTAATGCATTTTCACAATTTGCAATAAGCCATGGTGTGTTTATAGCTTTTCAAATGTAGAGGAAATTAGTGTTGCAAACTCGAAATGAACCAAAAAAAGATGGCACCACCGGTATCGTTTTTAACTCCTTTAGTTACAGACTCAAATATTTAAATAATCATATTATGAATTGTAAAAGTTATTTTTCAGTGATAACTAGTTATAAGTTGTATGATTAGTTATATTTGAGGATGGACAAGTAGCGATCTAGAGGAGAACCTTTAGTTGCATGTAATTAGAAAATATCGTTTATAAACACAAATCACCACAAGTATAGTGAGTAATTGTGTAAACGATGGGGAATAAGAAGAATTCAATGAGAAATGTTGATTATCATGGATACAAATAATCTCAGCTCCAACCTCTTCAGTCCTGAAAAAATAATCGAGCTTTGCGGAAAATTGGGTCCATTCAAGAAATGACATAATTAGCTGTAATTATAGAAAAATCTATAACTGTAGAGGAATTTTGACATAAACGATGCAGACCATATTCTCTTTCACTTGAATATAATAATTCAGCTTCAATAAAGTTCTAATTTTCAAGCAGAATTCGTACAACTTTTTGTGAATAAAAGTAGTTATTAGATTGCAATGAGAAATAGTTATATATTGCCATCAAAATAATCATGATCATTTATTAACCAATTTCTGTTCTGTGATATAATGATGCATGTAGACTCTACAATCAGTTCAATTCAAATAATAACTGTTATATGCATGTTGCAAGTCAAGATGTTTCAAGGCAACAATGAACAAGTTTAGTCTTTTTATACAAAATCACCAGAATTGTAGTTTTAATCTAACTGTTAATGCTTTATGCTCCTTTTTACATGCTTTAAACTTAATCACATTCATAGAAAAAACAAAACCGACATAAAATATCCTTTGACTCTATTTAATTTCAACATTCGACATGATTGTATTACAGATTCCAAATCTATGGTATTTATAGACCTCTTTTCGTTCTCTCAAAAGCACTATATATAATTGATATGCTCTAGAATCAAAGGGATATGATTCTGCATGATATAATAGCATTATTATTTCCCTTTACATGTCTTATTTTCGCATCTATGCGTCTTTTTCTCCGTTCTTAGATCTACAGTTACAGTGTATTTTATTTTAGCAGTTATATTTAAAAAGGATTTACACTAATATCAATTCCATAACGGAATTTAAAATAAATATAAACGGATTTCCAAGTATATTTTAAAACATCTCGAGAAGGCTGTGTGTTTGATTAAGGAAATCTCTGTGTAAATTTACTGAGTATATATGATAATAATCACCTAGTTTAATCATAAATGGAAACTAATTAATATAATGAAATATCAACAATAGTTAAGATGTATTGTGTTATCTCTTATTCTATTTGCTTTTCTTAAAGGTTACCATATAAAACGTAATTATTCTATCAAAAGCTCTGAACACTGTGTAGATAACATAGATAACAAGTTTTTGTTTAACCATGCATTCTTGAGATGGAACATAATTTTGAATCAAACGCAAATTAATATCTTTAACTGTGTAATTCCATTTTCAGTCATAATATAAATTCAATATTTGATTATTCAGATAAAAGGATGACTTATGATTATTTCGAAACATGTTGAAATAGTTGTAAAATAAAGAATTTTTAGATTCCAGAATCCATTGTTTTGTGGTTATAACTTTCACATGGTTATGAACTTTTTGTTTTGAGATACCAACATTATATTGCTTTATTTATTTATGTCTCCCTGTTCATTCCTATTTTGCTTATCCTTATAAAACTTATAGTAATTCTCTCCCACGTTCTTTATTTTATGTCAGCATTATTTCACCAAAAAATATTCTGTTCGGTAAAATAAATGGTACGTCTCTTGAAATTCAAACCTTTCCAAAAAAAGGGGAATCAAAGATTTGTTTACGCTTTGGAAAATACAGAAGTCCCCCTTTATCGATTAGTATCTTATACGGAGAATGTCATCTTTGTATTTCTTAAACCCGAATGGGCTGTATAATACTGGAGTTGTTTAAAAAAAAAACCTGGACAAAATGACGAAATAATTTTAGAATTAATTGGTTCTTCTAATATTCAATAATTATATTTTAGTATCGCCAGCATATTACAATTTTCTTCATTATAATATATTTACTACCAGTAGAGAGATATAAATCAATTGCGCAAAAAAAGAGATATAATACGTGTTTACATTTCTTATGATAAAGGTTATCACTATGAATAAATAGATCAACGAATTGCGGTTTTAATTTTCTAATCATGAACATTAAGTCATTATGGACTTGGTACGCAACGCAGAAAGGAGAGGCATTATCGGTTCTGCACTCAGATCTCTCTGAAGCTATTTTAGCATAATCAAACGCATTAGTAAAATCAAGAAAATGCCTTTGGAGCAATTGGCCACTGAGTGCAATCAAACATGCATTCAGTGTTATAAGTAACAGTTAAAGAATGGTCAGATGATATCAATGCAATATATCGATATTTTCAGCAATCTTTTCAGCAAAATTTGTTATTTTTGTGTTGTATTCATGTGAAGGCGCTGTGGAGATTGTGATGTTAACAACTACTAACTTAAATGTGATATGGGACTTAGTTGGAATGTTTGGAGCTGGTAGAAGCATATGCTATGGTACCTTTTGAAGTATAATCATATGTTAGGTAACATATGTATACAATGTGTTTTTTATAAGATCTGTGGTGTAGAGCCATTTGACAATGATGCTATATCATAAAAGTATTGTTTATATTATGGAGATTCTCTTTATTTATTCTTCCTACATCTTCTGATTGATACCCTTGTGTCTATAAAATATCTTCTCTACCAATTTACTATCGTTTAACATGTAATATGGTTCTTTATGACTGTATCACCTCGTATAATAATGTCAGTTTCTTTATCCAAAATGAAACATCACTTGTACATTATTTTCGAATAATTTACTCTTTCCAAATGAATAGTAATTTAACTGGATGTTCAAACAATTATTTTCCTCGTAAAATAAGTAAATATAGAAAGAGCATTTCACAAAAATATTCAATTTCGTTTGCATTTGCAAATAATTCTAAAATAATTTTTAAGTATTTCTTTAAATCATTGGAAAATCCTGGTTGATTCCAAAAGATACATATCATTCAAAAACATAATACAAAGCTCTTACCGACTGTAACACTATTCACCAACCCAAATAGATGGGAATAAAAAAAAATTGATTCGGTAGGCATAGAGCCTACTGTAAATAAATTCCGCTGATTTTAAAACTACCATATCCTTGCATAACTAATCAAATTAAATGAGAAAGGAAGCTCACAGCGTTAAAGCAAGAGAAAAATTCTAGTCACGATATTCACAGTCAAATATAGTCATTATAATGAAAAATATGTTCAGAAAAAAACAGGGTAATCTAGAGCTAAAGTCAATAAAATTCTCACCTGTACACAATACAATCGGCAACTTCAAACAAAAATATCCTTTGATCTCACTGCGATGAATAGCATCAATAATCAATATCCAATAAGTTTGTTTTATTCACAGGTAATAATAAAAGATGTGTCGATGTCCACTTAATAAAAAATGTACAGACAAACCAATATGTAGTGACCACAGTATATAATTAAATATTATTGTTATTAATCACCTGGAAGTGTCGGCACGTTTCATGTAGTAATTAGTATTGGAGCAATAGGTAAAGCCACAAAACCCACTATATCAAGGTAATATGAACTATTCACAAGTTGTTGATAAAACCACTATTATTGGTGAAGAAATGATAAACTAATAAAATAGTTAACACACAAAACGACCTATGTAAATACACTATTTTCTCATTTAAGTCTTTAATATATTTTAAACTTCAGTCCGGCCTCCCTCCAAACTCGTCAGTATTCCCAGTCTAGCGTTTGATTGGTTGATTTGTGAAGGTAGTGTTTAGAAGTGAGTGTATGATAGGTGAATGACAAATTGTGAGCGTGAAGCTTTAATATGATGTACAATATTTCTTTAGATATTATTACTCTTAACTAATCATTACATGAGACACCATCTCAATACATCTTCAATAGTCTAAACTTCTACTGCTAATCAAGATATCGATTGCTGAATCCTCAGACTTCCCTCGGACAGACACTTCCGTTTAGTTGTGTCCGAATGTCCTGTCTTATTCCGCAAGATAATAGATTACAAGATATAAATACTCTCATTAGAAAGTACATTGCCTCAATCATGTCCTAATTATTTGAAAATTGTGGAAAAATTTTAACAGTCGAAATTTTGAAAGAAAACGAAACCATTAACAAATAGTTGATATTTCAACACAAATAAAATATCAAGTAATTACTAACAGGAATATTTTTATGAATGGAATATAAATTTATGCGATTTTAAATGGCAAATTATATGAAACAACATGGACATATAGCATAAAACAACATGAACTTACAATATCAAGCAACATGTGAATACACATGTCAACATGGACATTTCAGATAAAACCTCGTAGAATTAAAGATAATAAATACAACATGGAATAGAAATGCGTGGAAAATGGAAAACTAAGAGAATATATTAAGATAATTCAACATGGACAAACAATATCTGTCAGCATGGGAATCTAAGATAATTTTTTCTTAGTAAGTGAAAATTTAAAATTGGTATATACACAGCAATGTTCGAGGAGGGGACCATGTGAAAAACTGTCATTAGCACTTTTACATCACGTATTTATTACGAGTGAAGGACAAAATTATTTGTAAATAAAGGCAAGGGTGTTTTGTTCTATTTAAATCTAAGTTATCTGATTAGATAACCTATAATACTGTTGACATATCAATCATAGAATAGTGATTGACAGCTAATTGACATACCATATTGACACACTGTTCAAATACTTATAATGACATGTAAATGTTGGACCCAAATAGAAACTACTTGAGAATTTGACCATGTTTAATTAGATTACATGTATATTCCACACCATATCCACTCTCTATACTAATATTAGGTAAGATAGATTGGAAAAGGGCAATATCCTTGTGTGTTTCCAATAGATAATATGCACTCTTTGAAGAATGTTAGATCTGATCGAAATACCTATCCACTTTTATCCATACTGGCCAAAATGAATCTTTGTTTCCCAGGTGTCAAAAATATAAAACATAACCCCTCTATAATCCACATAACTAAGTAATAATCAATTAAACAAAGTAAATTTGAAACACTTTGTATAATTTCTTAGTTTTAATGGATATATTGTGTTATATATCGATTAGGCCTATATTTTCTTTAGGCATAGTACCAGGTAAGTTCAACTGATGAATATTTACTATTATTGACCAAGTTTGAGATTTAAATTATGTATCCATTCAAAGAGATACTATTCAGCAGTAGACATCTCAGGGTAATATAAAGTACATTCATTTTCAATAGTGTTATTAATATAATGGCCTACTTTAATAAACTAAACGTGCATAATACGATTCATCTTTATCCAACATTTTCCTTGTACATTATCATGATATTTCTGGCAATACTTTGAAAGAAGAGGCAAAAGTATGTGGTATTCTAACAACTAGATGTTGTATGATTTATAAAATTAACTCTACAGAGAATTCCAAAATTATGCATTATACTTAATGGTCATAATTCACTTATATAAAACGTCTATAGGAAGGGAAATTTTCCTTCAGAAACGATTTGTAAAGACATTAAATATATTCTAATTCTATTATATAGTTTATAAAATACACTGACAGATGTAGAAAAATCAACCATAATTATCTTCATTTAGTCCCTTGGCCTTTTCTAAACTTCAATTTCTACTTCTCCAATTGAATTTCCGGTTATATTAGTGAAATATTGAGTCACTAGGGAGCGCTGCGGGCAGTAATCAACATGAAGCTTACATGTTCTTTTATTCAAATATTTTTTGTAATGAAACATTATAAGCACCTAAGATCGTGTTAGAAATTTTAAATGTGTTTTTGTTTACTTAATTATAGAAAAAGCAAAAATCGTTATGAGTTGCTGTTAAATATCATACACTACTTACAATTATCAGTATGTTCCTTTCAAAACCAACCAACTGAACTGCAACACCAATTCTCCCAAGTTGAGAAAAGAGTATGGTTGCCATCTTTTCGAAGATATACAACAGTGACAAATTTACCATTCAATTCAAATATAGATGCCAACTGTTACCTGGACGAAGAGCATAGACAGATCATGTTACATGGTTTGCTCACTTTGGTGGGGATTCGACAACCCTCAACCCCAGTAGGTTCGTTGGGGATTCGTAGGCTTGTGTATTCAAAATGTCTTACTAAAGTTAACGTTAAAAATTAGACATATAATTGAATGAGAACACACATTTTTATGCTCATGTTAAAAAACTATGGGTATCATAATGATCTATGTTCAAAGAAACAGATTATGGCTTGGAATCAGATAACGGACTAGATATAAATATCTTCGATGATTTTTTTTGAAACAAGGAAATTGAGCAGTCAATTCTCTTATACGCCATTGGGCTTAATTAGGACTATTTACATTTAATTTTTCAATCAATGATTGGAATATTATTGAGGTATTTGAGAGGAAGGGTATGGTATTCACTATCTTCACGATCAATACACATCAATTCAACACTGTCGGTAGATTCCAGGAGGAGTTTGGCCCCAGGATCAACTTGTTATCGTTCTGTATTTATACAAGGGCAGTAACTCATTAACTTTTTACCATCATCAAAGGTAGATAACTGGAGCACTGCCAATGTCTATTGTATAATGGACGGTACTCTATGAGGCTAATTTCTTTGATTATTTACAAACCTTTACATTGATTTGAATTCCTGATATTTACGATTTTCACGTGCTTATATTCTACATACAGGACACAGACATCTGAGGTATAAGTTATCTCCATTTGATTGATATAGCTTTGCAAATAAAAGAAAATAAGTTTTACGATCATCGATTAGAGTGATTTCCCCAGCATAAAATTATTTATTCGATTTTCAATGATTTAGATGTGATTAAATATGTTATGTCGTCAAAATTAAAGACTTACACACAACCCAAAGATGGGCAGTCTAGTAACAAGAAGGTATATTGATTGCAAACAGGCCCGTAACTAAGGGGGGCGGGCCCCCCGGAAATCGTTTCGCCCCAACCCCCCTGCAAAATACTAAAAAAATATAATTTAAGCTGAAAACAGTCACAGAATGCTATTTAGAGCTGAAAGAGATATATTTTGTCTTCAATTGAAAAATTTTAAGATATTTAAATTTCAATTAGGAATTATGACAATATATAGACACGGCATTATGGAACAACAACCACCCCCCCCCCTTTCCCTAAAAGTAATGTGACCGCTTCCTTACAAATGCGTTCGCCACCCTTGGCACATTGAGCTGGTTACGGACCTGATTGCAAATGTGACCTAAGTCCGTTTATCAATTATTTTTCAGCACCAAACGAATATGATTGGTGTATACAGACAGAAAGCAGACTTCAAGAAAGAAAGACCACATTTTTTTATAAAAAAAGGATTCCAGAATCCACTATGCACTGAAAAGATAAACATACTGCACCATTGTTAAATAAGACATGCTCAGTGCCAGAATTCTGGTAATTTGGTCAGAAAAAAGCCAATGAATGGGGTAAAGATAAATAAATACTAGTAAACACTCTGTGAATACAGGCTAAGGTCAGTAATGTTTTCATAAGCATGGAGAAAATAATCTTAAATATGTCAAGTATACAGTATAGAGGAAACGCAGATTTCTCCGGCTTCCATACCAATCTTGTTTTTTCTACTAAATTCAGCTGTCGTAGAAATAACTAAGCATGTGACATCATATTGGAAACACTTGTTCTTAACTCTGTTGATAAACCTAACTACAGGACACAAAATAACTCAGATTATTTCACTGGGCGGACACTTATAATACATATATTTTATTTATCAAAACATGAAATTATTCCAGTTTAAATTAGTTTAATTGGAAACGGTGAAGTTGGTATCATCTCAAGTTTAATTTACTGCCATTTGTTGCACGAATTAAAAAGATTAAATTCTAAAGAGGTACATGGTGCGATCTGATATCTACGATGTAATTAAAACTATGATATGAATTAATATGTTATGTCAATGGTTAACCACGAACAAGGTGCAGGTGGTTTGACATCCATTAACAAATTATTTTTGGGAAATTTTATGAGATGTTAACAAGACGTATATTGTTGAAATAAAGATAACACTCAGAAATGTTCTGCATAATATATACAACGATATAGATTATCTTAGAGGGCATTGAGCCTTGGGGATTAAATCATAATTGCTGAAAGGTTTATGTTACATGTTACTGTTACCAAAAGTTTATAAAAGATTTTGACTGACAAAATTTAAAAATCAAGGAATATCGAAACAATGGGTTTTCCAGAAATAGTTTGGTTTGGTCTCAGATTGCTATTCTATACATCCTTACTGGAATTACAAAACTGCTTTACCCTACCAAACCATTGTCAGGAATAAAAAAAAATATGATTCCGATTTTACATCGCCTCAGGCAAACAAGAATCAAAGTTAAAATTCTCTTCTATTTAGTTCAGTTGCAATATTCATGAACGCTGTGACACTAATCGTAATCTGATTTGAGAAACTGCAAAGATCAACATTTGGGAATACAGTAAACTACCCATTAAATACATGCATCAAATTATAGTATTTCAGCTCCTAATCAAGTGAATTTCAGATGAAATCACAAGGGAGTTGTCGTGGGCTGGCTAAAATATTTTAATTTCTGCACGACACCTCAAGATAAAACCCAGTGTCGTGATAAAAAATCGTCTTAAGTGGCTGGCTAATTCTTTCCTGCTCTATAAGAGAGCTAATTCTATGTTAAATTATTCTCGTTTACCAGGGGGAATGATTAGTGAAGTTGTTAAGCCATGTATAAAGTCGCCACAGGCATCAAAATAATTTCTCTAGAAATTGGAGTACCAGAAAGCATTGTGTGGGAAAATAATCTCATCGATGGATCCAGTACTAAACATTGATTCTATGACATTGAAACAAAGCAAAACCCCTTAGTTGCCCCAGTTGCTCCATTTTCAGAACACAGTGAATAATAATTAAAATATAATTCCAGTGAACATTTTCTTGATTTTTAAGCTTTTATCGTAATGGATGAATTGGTGATTATTGTAGTAACGCTACCATGAGGAAGTGCTAGTGATAACTTAGATAAGTTTGGATCTGCATTACTATAAAATTACCAACTGAATTGAAGGAAACCGGACGCAGCAGATGAAAGTCGATAAACTGGAATAAGCCTCGTGGCACTTTGAAAGTGGAAATAGTTTTTGTCCCACATGTGACCCCAATTAGTAAAGGGCTTAAATAATTAATGTAACTTGACCATGAGCCTTTGTCTCCATTAAATTATTTCACATATTCAAACGGAAATATTGAGTTTGGACTGAAATGTTAAAGATGTCAAAATGATACGATGGGAAATGGGCTCTAGACACTAATTGGACGATTTTTAACTGTCATAATATACCCAACCCTGGAAATTACTAAAACAATTTAATGTTTTTTTCTAATAACTATTATTATGTTTCTAACTAATTATATATTTATAACTTGAAAGCCATTTCGCTAGAAAATTGGCAAAAGACAACACTGTTAACACTATTGTATATGGAACCTTTTGCCTTAAACAGAGAAGTTTTAAAATATGAAATCCTTGGATTTCAGTTTCTGAAAGCACTTGAAACACCGTTCAGTTGAAGAGATCTTCCCATAACATGTCTGTTAAAAATTAAACAAATAAATTGAAAAGATATAGTCTCTGATGAGATCTCTCAATAGATCTTTAAACAAAATAGTTACTATTTAGATTCTGTTTCTTACATTTCTTCTCCTACTTATTTATTGTTTATTTGAAGAGTAAGTATTGGGTACTAAAAACGTATTAGTCGAGTTTTTAAGTTATATACTTGACAACTTCATCACATTGAGTTGTTCATGGAAAAATCATCTACAGACAACCCGAGACAAAACATCATTTAGGCAAGAAAACAAATATTGAAAATAAATTATCTAGAAATGTTTTTAATGGTGCATCCATCACATTTAGTGTAAACATTAGTTTTCTTTTCTTTGAACATCAACATTGGCATTTAAAGTGGTGCGTTAACAAGATAAAAGTCGTTATTCTAGGGAGTCAATTAGCACCATGTCGTGAAGTTCTGTACAAAATGAGGAATGTTTCAAATTGGTAAACGGAGATAAATAAAAATTCTTAAGCACATATCTGGTAGAGACCCTCGTTAAAGCTCTATTGAAATGAAATGAATTTCAATTTTAGAATTATTCAGTGCTTCTCTTGAATATTTGAGATGATTATAACCATACTGCATGCATGAAGAAGATTTGAATTTGGGGTCATTTGCCTTTTATGGTTATGCATGCACAGTCAATCATCTCCTCGAAAAACTCTTTTAAGTTGTTAAACTGGAATACCAAAGAAACAACTCTTTTTTTTAAAAGTTGTGAGTCTTATTAAAATGTTCTCCATTGAAGAAGCAAAGGAATGAAAAAATATTATAAAGACATTGAATTTTGATTTGATATGTTTGCGCACCGCCTATCTAGTGAAAAGAAAATATACTATATTTTAATTAGGTCTCTAGATTAAGGATTGGTATGATAGAAATTGGGCAAAAAACTGAAAATCCTTGACATAACCTGATCTTTATTCATCTCTATCTTATTTTATAAACTATTTTAAAAACACATCGTCAACAATCAAACAATTTTATTTCAATTTCATGCTTATAACGAAGAACTAATCGTCTACAAGAAATAACAGACGTTTAGCCCGAGGGGGTAGTAATTTCACAGTTGGGAGACGAGAGGGGTCGGGTATCAGACAAGAAATCTCGAGTGTATTATTTAGAAAGATTTCAGCCAAATAATTGAGAGATATTCTGCCTGTGGCTATATATTGTAATGTAATCGGGGTATTTGTATATAGGATAGTGTAAGGTTGAAGTTGGAAATTGGAGGGTAAAATAACACATTTTAAAATGTAATAACGAAATAATTATCACATTAATATCGCTATATCGTCTAGTTCAAGTTGAAATATCTTATGTTTACACATCCTTTCAACCATACATCCCTCTTACTTCATCATTTCACCATATATCAATCCCTCAACTCATCCAAGAGGAAAATAACTTAGTCAAGGGATCAACTATTACCAAATATTATTAAAACTAATTCTACTGAATAATATAGAGTTACCACACGAATAATAACCAAAGAGTTTTTGTTAACAAGTTTTTTAAAAGTTACATGTGAATGTATGATTTCAACATGCAATTTGAACATTAAAATAACCTTCCCTGAACTTGTTTGATTATTACATGTCATGCAAAGGTAATGTAAGTTTTTATTTTGGAATTTTTTTCTATGTTCTGATTGATTATATTTCAAAAAGTATTAAAGAAGAAAAGTTTTAAAACTACTGAATATAAAGAATCTTAGATTTTCAATTTGGATTTAAATTACTTTTAGGGACACATTCTTCGAATGATCTATCAAAAGTCAGTTCAAATCCAGAAAATATTTGTTAGTTTTCTGAGCTTCCGGCCACAACCGGAAATATCATCTATTTCTTTGAATTAACTTCTGCAGATTTTCTGCATTGGGTGTTCCTTTTTCTAGTTACCTGTACTTGAAACAGTCATATTTTGGGAAGTCTGTTTTACAAATGGACTAAGATAATCAAGGAATTTAAAAATGAAATAAGAGACGTTATAAATGTTTGTTATAAAATATGTCAACATTTCCTCATATTCTGTTGTTTTAATTCAAATTTTACATTTCCATTGTAAAAGGACCATTAGTAAAGGAAATCATCTGTTAATAATTTCAACTATTTTACTATATAAACACATTATTCACTCTAATGACCATATTCCTTTTATTTCTCCATTTATTTTCTAAACTAGTTCCGCATGTCAGTTTCATGATATCTGGAGTTTAGAATTTATTCCGTGTTTACATGCTGATATCAATTTACCTCACACGAATAGATCCTGGTGCATTCCAATACGTTCAATAATACTTATACGAGTCGAATGTGACAAAATCACATATAAAGTTGTATCGTTGGTTGATTAATTGTAGTGAAAGTCGACATCAGACCGACACTTAGAAACATTGACTGCAGTATCATCATTTTTGCTTCCGTAAAGATTCGAACACACCACACTGTCTTTATCACGCTAACTCGATTGATGTACATTTATATCACCTAAGAATGCGTTTTCATGGACTTACAATTAATGAATACTCCTCAAAGACAATATCCAAGCGACCTTGTGTATTGTACCTTTATTCTCCTCATGAATATATTGTTCGATTAGACTTTTTGTTCTATTTGCAAACTAATTATATAGGATGATTATTACAACTGAGCACATGGTAATAAATGGGATGGCAATGGTATCTTAACTGTACTTTTGTGCTATTGCTCGCTAAAACTCGCATAACTACCTCTCCCTCAAGTCTTCGCCTCTGCTATCAGCTGTGGAAGCCATTCACAGAAAGTTAATTATAAAAAAAAAACAGTTTAGGTTTGGGGTGTAATCTGTGTTGGCTTATTATGCCCTGGGCCTATGGCTATATAAAGTTTTATAACGTACATGACAAAATAAGCATGTTAATACGCTTGCAGACATTCTATTTCAAGAGATGATTTTTCGATGCTTGAAAAAATGAAAGTCTTCGCCTCTGCTATCAGCTGTGGAAGCCAAGAGATGATTTTTCGATGCTTGAAAAAATGAAAGTCTTCGCCTCTGCTATCAGCTGTGGAAGCCATTCTTTTCCCGTGAAAGACTGCAGAAGATGTATAAGAAAACATACATCGCCAATACAAGGATCATGATTAAACCGTTTCCTTTGATATTTGATGGTTCTTTGAAGATGTTACAAGTTAAATCACTTGATCACTTCAAATTAAATCATTAATCTTAAACTGTGGACATTTTATTGAATTCTTACATCACTTCATCTCGTTTCCATTGATTTTAACGGTGAATTGTCCACAAATTACTGCCTTATTGGTAGAGAGAAGATTTATGGTATTAGTACCAACGGGTTTTTATCTTTGGATCAGACAGAAAGCAACTAACAAGTTTAGTTCTGTCAGCAACCTGGCATTCATATGCTAAATAAAGAAGGTAATCGTCATTCTTTAAAATACTCTAAAACACACCAATTTGATACTGTCAGATACCAGATACACAAGTTCCATTGAAGCAAAGACCAATCTACCAGTAAAAGCATGGAGGATCGTCACTATGATTATAATCTGAGATAACCGAGGACGTGCTGTAGAGGTTGTGCTAGGGTTTTTTTTTATACTTGGGCTGATCTACAGCTTTATTTGATTTAAAAAAAAGTTAATTATAAAAAAATACAGTTTAGGTTTGGGGTGTAATCTGTGTTGGCTTATTATGCCCTGGGCCTATGGCTATATAAAGTTTTATAACGTACATGACAAAATAAGCATGTTAATACGCTTGCAGACATTCTATTTCAAGAGATGATTTTTCGATGCTTGAAAAAATGAATCAATTTATTATTAATTCAGATGGGTCGTTGAACAATGGAACCAAAGTTTCAATGAAAACCAAAGTTTTGACCAACATCTAAGTGAGAGTAGTCTGAAGCTGTAATGACCAGGTGTAAATGTTAATGACAGTGAGTGATAAGATACCGGACATTAGGCTTAGTTCTACTATCATTTCTTTCCTCTTTTATTTCCTGTCTTGTCTATCTCCTTTCTTATTTCTCTCTTCTATTAACTTCTTCTAACTTGTATCCAAGCACTAGAACAATAGTCTACTAGCCAAAGTCGATGAATAGATCTACAGAACTACCTTATATAAACGGGAATTACTCATATTAATATGTGATGTTAAAATCTACGTTAAAATCTATGATTCACAGTTTGAAGCATACGTAAGATTGTTTTGAAACGTGATAAAAAAAAACGTTCATCAGCGTTGCTTTATACCGATACCCACATATTTCCGGTTAATATGAGTTTCACTGTTCATAACCATACTATGCTTTTGTTAGAATTATGAATCGTTTTTTGAGTTCCCAGACAATAAATGAAAGTATGGGAAATTAGGTAAAATCCGTAGACATTAGGTACAATTGATATTAAAATAACTGAAAATAATGAGTATAGCATACAAGTAGACTATTGTAGACAAAGATGTTCTAGCCAAGAGCTTTGTCAGCCATATTTATATACAACAAAACCCAAACATGTCATTCTAGGACATCCTTTATGTGAAGCTAATGAAAATATAGAATTTTATTGACATTAATGACAATGAATAAACGGAACGTAAAGTAAGTGTGGTACTTAAAATCGAGTTATCGAATATTGTTTGAATAGAAATTTGTATAGACATTTTTTTCCAGCGATAAATCTTTTATTTGAGTTCAATATTGACTGATTGGCTTAATTTTTTTCGATTACTTCAACATATAAAAGCTTTTCCGCCCAGCGTATTTGTTTGTTTTGATATCTAGATAAGACATGATTATGGATTATTTTGTTCTTGGTGGACTAAATATCATTGAGTTCAGATCATGGGCTGGTCGCTATATGTGGTTTCCGATCATTCAACACCTTCATAAAGCTAGTCCTTAGCAATGCCTCATCATACTATCCATGCATACATCTGTTTGGTCTATCGTGACATTCAGCCCGTTTTATCCAACCTTTCTGGTGTGATCTGTCCTAGATATTCTGTTTATATCTAAAAAAGGACCATCTTATGACAATTGTATTGAAGTATCCCCTCAATTATGACCTGTATGTAAAGGCATACATTTACTACTCTTCTGCATGGGCTTATGAAAACGTGTATCCTTATTTCAATGATCCATTTTTA
The DNA here is from genome assembly GCA_030562195.1 of Nipponacmea schrenckii. Taxonomy (NCBI): domain Eukaryota; kingdom Metazoa; phylum Mollusca; class Gastropoda; family Lottiidae; genus Nipponacmea; species Nipponacmea schrenckii. The sequence goes on along the minus strand of JAUJPP010000007.1, from coordinate 20,126,095 downwards.
TTCAATTTTTAACTAAACATTACCTTACCAACCTCACGCATTGTCGGTTGATATTCAACCTGGAAATAACCCGAGAAATATGTCAATGGCGGAAATTTAACCTCCCAAGGTATATTATTGTGACGTCACGGCTGCCTACCTGCCTATTACCAGATAATCCGTGATATTTTGTTTGTTATAAATGTCATATTACATTCAGAAAAGAACTAAGATTTGAATAGTAAAATAATATATATTAGTATTTAATTAGTGGAGAGATCATAATCATCTCATATTAAATATCATTCAATATTGTATGAAAGCACTTCTTTTATTGGTTAACGTCTTTAAGGCGCCATCGAGAGCACGTGGGGTTTAGTTCCGGTAATTGAAAGAATTTAAATTGAGCGGTATTTAAAGTGCTTTAGAGGATTATCATATCTCTCTCGTTTTTATCTTTGTCAATCTATGACAGTAGGGATTAACTACTAAGATTAGATGTAAACCGAGGCAAGAGATGAATATTTAACTAACATATCCACCTGGTACGACAAGCAACTGTAATTATATCGCATGGATTTCAACATAAAGATAAAATTACTAAATGTAAATGTAGGATTGCAATATACTTCAGAGTCTAAATGGGCTATGTTGCAATAGTCAAGGCATTTTCCAGAAATGGGGCTTGGAACAAATGAAGTCAATATGACTTTAATTTGACATATATGCATATGCATGGTAGAACACTAGCTTATTATATTGTAAAAATTGAAAGGAAAAAGAATTGAAACAACCTATCAGTATTACTTTTTCCGTTTAAGAAATGAATAGGTTGTTAAATCTGAAAAGTGTACGCACACATGTTTTATTAAAAAAGGTTTCTATAGCTTTGAAAATCATTGGAAAAAAATACAACAGTTCATTATTTTCATTTTGACTTTGATGGCAGTTGCTGAAAGGCTTTTTTGTATAATACTGGAGAACTTGAAGAGGCCACAAAAAACATCAGAATCAACACAACAGTTCCAATAACCACTGTAATAATCCAATCGATGCTCGTTATATCTCTAATATAAGTTGTTCAGTTTCTGGAGAACCATTAGATGCCACTCAAAGGGGCAATGAAAGTGCGAAAATCGCCAAAAGCAGACCAATTTCAGTTTTCTAAGTTTGAATAATATCAATTACACCATGTGCTGACAGAATTCATACAATACTTGTAAAACCTTTGAGCATTAAGTAGGACTATTATATTGGACAATTTTTCGGATAATTTATTGCACTTTAAAATTGCTAAAACCAATCTGATAAAACGTAAAGATAGATCATTTTCCCTAACCCAAAGCCATATAATATGTATTTTCCATGCCAACTCAGACCATCCAATTCATTGAAAACATAATGCTGTTCAATATCAAGAGTTGTATTGTTGAAACGGGACCTACTATACTTGAATTGTTTGATTTGCAATGGTTTTTGCACCCTTTATTTGGGAGCCGTGGTGGCTCAGTGGGTTAGACGCTTGCCCACTAACCTGTGTTTTTTTTTCAGCCCAGTTTCCCCTTGTCAGTGATGCAGGTCGGAGGGACTGACATGGATAAAGCGTCTAGTCATTCGGATTTAACAATAAACCGAGACCCCGTGTGCTACAGGCTGTGCACGTTAAAGATCCCTCGACAGTTGGAAATCGAAAACTGCATGGCGTTGCCCGTCTTCGTTAGCCCATAAGGTGCAGAAAAGTAGGACGTAAAACTCCATTCATTTCATTTCATTTGCACCCTTTATTTGTGGTCTGTAGTTTACTTTTGCGAGGTTTTGGTCGATTTCCACCTTTCCTGTAAAGTTACAAATATTCTCTTTGAAGAATTAGTATCTAGACGAACCATTTGAGAATCATCTGTCTGTCTGAGAAGTGAAAATACGATTAGGCTCTAGTCTTATCAGCAGGTGTCAAATTAATAATTCTCACATTATAATGAATGGACGGTACAAACGACTTGTGTCCTGGTGCTTACCTACACAACTCCCAGTGTTAAAGTCCAAACAAGAAATTGATTAGTTCACTTCTGGCATCTCGGGTTTGTTAATCACTAATTACCTCAACTAATTCTTGCTGATTTCCCATTTGAACAAACTCTTCACTTTCCCGCCAATTTTCTCACGTAAGCAGACGTTTCGTGTTGTTAAGTTCCCAGAAGAAAAGAGGAATTTCTGGTAGCTAGGGAAATCTAATAAGACAAACATTGACGTTTTTGAAAATCAATAATTTAATTTTGGTGAAGTTTTGAGTAAGTTAATTATAGTCTAGTTTAGGTAATAGAGTATGTAAAACGGTTATAAATAACTTATTACACCAAGAAGGGGAGACGTATATTAGCTGTGAAAAGATCGATGTCGACGTTGAAGAACAGAAATTGTTGGAGATTTAAGAAGTACATATTAAGCACTAATTCTTCGGTTGCGTTCAGTTTGAACAATCAAACTAGTATCCATAATAAGAACTTCCAATGTTCATTCAGGAATCCTCACAGGTTCAATACCATTTAGCTAAATGAAAAGTATTTACAGATTACGGATAACACATGTTGGATATTGGCATTCCAGTTGATCAGTTCTCTGGTTAGAGAGTAGGTTGTCCATATGGTCCAATTATTGAATCAAGTTCATTTATATATTATATAAAAGATAGTTTGAACGATGGCCAGATATTGGTCTAAAATACCAAGAACAAAGGATACCCAAACTCTTCAAGATTCCACACTCTCCGTTAAAATAATATACAATCTAAATGAACCTATTAATACGAGGAATACGTGGCGATATCCATTTTCTTACTATTAAATGACCACACACGTCTTATTTATCTTTCCAGGATAGAAAGTCAATATTATTAACATATTATAAATAAGATGTTTTCGTAATCAGAGAACAAAGAATGAGCAATCTAAACACTCAATCGGTACCGGTCAATGGAAAAGAGAAAAGAACTGTAGGTAATAACCAGGTCAAAAGGAAAGGTTCAGAACAGGTTCGTTTAGAACACTCATAATCGTCGATGTGTTTGTCAGGATGTCTTGAACATTCGAGAAAATCCTGTAGAACCGTATGATTCGAGAAGATCATCAATGGGATCTATCTATATTCAGGGGAAGCATTTCAGGTTGTAGCCAGGCTAGACAGGAAGTTCAGAATACTTGCCAGATCTTACAACGATCATTGGTCTGTTGAATGGGTCAGTTCAGAAGATGTGGAGACAATAAGGCGCTCTAGCGTTCAGTAGCTTCAATAGACTAACCACGTATCCTCGTGGGCCGCCTTTGAATCATCTCATGGGGACTTAATCTGAATCGGGGAACAAAGATTTTTTGCCGATATTTATCGAATATTATATTTTCACCACAGATTGTTTACATACTTATTGTATTGTAAGTAATTTATACATTTCGATACAAAATGTCAATACAAAGTGAATTTTTTTTAAACTATCATTTTTTTTATATATTTAAGGCTATTAACTTGAATCATTAATAGAGGTTTATGAGGTATGATCTAAGCGTGTAAGAATTGTCAGTTTATGTATTTAGGAAATCAGTTATGTTTAAAGTATGTTGTATAATAATCAGATCATAAAAACTCTGTCAACTGTCACTTTTATTAAACCTCATAAACTTGTCAGCAAAACAGATTATTTCTGCCAGCTGAGAAAAGTAAAATTAACCAAGGTAGGGTTAATCTAGTGTTTAATATTAGGCATTTATCATCAAGAATATTGCCAATTAGCCAATCGTTATCCTCTTAAGGTAACACTGTTGACTTCACTGAATACGTGTACGTGATTTATCAACTTGGCATCCGCATAGCTGGAATAAACTAATTTAAGATAATATTCTGAGCAAATCTTTCCTCTTCTTTTAATGTACCAGTAGTTTTTTGATATTATTACGCCAGAAATACAATGTCGCTGGCTCCTAGATTCTTTTTAAGTAAAAATGTAGGTATACTGAGAAACTTCTGGTATTTAAGTCGCTTTTTTGGCACGCAAATGACATTTGGCTTTATATTGAAATATCTACAGTTACTGTCGAAACTCAAGGGTCTACTTCAGGCCATTCAGCTATGTTTAGGCTATGGAAAGTAAATTGTTAGGGTTAGAAACCATTATTTTAAACATTGACCTGGCTTTATTGATACAAGACAAGTAGATAATATGAAGTGTATTGGAATTTAATGATCATACTGACATATTTCTGTACTGGAAACTATTATTCATCACCATTATGAGAGCCATCTTGAAAGTGTCGCCCACTAACGTAAGCAAATATTTTTAGGGAAGAAAAACAACTCAAGACCAAATAAATTCCCAGTTATAGACACGGATTATTGGATTATTATATGTCATCACAATATTAACCGTTGTTTAAAGACAGCAGAGTTTAACAGTACCCCTAGACTCTTTTCTGAGATTTTCCAGAGATTCTACAGTCTTCTGTATAACTGGTCCATTCGAAAACCTCGATCGCCGTGTTGATTTAGTGATACAGTTATTTTATAGCATCAGAGACCGGTTAAGACCTATTGCAAAAATAAAGCGAAATATAGACATACCATCGTGAATTGATGCGTCTATGAGAGCTCGGTGGAAAATACCCCTTCCTGCTCGCTAAGGACACGGCACAAATATTATTTACCCGACGACTGTTTTTGTATATCTGAACTATTAAATGTTGGCAGAAGCCATTAAATATTATATGGGATGTAAAAGACTAAGATGTTAATAAAAAGGTGTGTAGAGTGTCGCCATCCTAGTGTAATAGCCATGTATTAAGAGAAATTTATTTTAATGTCACTATATTAGTGTCAGTTTTAGATGTCAGTTTTTAACTACGAAAAAAAGAAGGTTTTGGGAAATGGTTTAGATCGTCGGTCTACAAACAATAGCGATCGTTTCTGCATCACCTGATATCTTCTAAGTATCACATTTACAGTGTCAATTTGGAATTTGTCAACAAAATATTCTTCTAAGACTTAGAAATTTAATATCAACTTTAAGAAACTATACTGCAAATTTATCTTCCTCTATGCAACTATCTTTATAATATATCTTTTGTCGGATGTGGTCGACTGGCCACTGGAGCTCCAACCGCACTATCAGATCAAATTTAAGCAAACAGGTAGAGCATGAGCAAGTTGCAATTTTTTCGGTCCACAAAATTGGTTGTTTCGATTCCTCTGTACTGAGCCAGTCCAAGATTTTAAAATGCAAAAAGGTGAAAGACTGAAAGATGTGATATTATCTCTGCTAATGACAGTCGGTTAATGAACAAATTTAAGTAAAAATCAAATTTAAAATTTAAATGTGTGAGTTTTTGAATGAAAACCTATGTGAAAGTACTGTAATTTTTTGAGAGAAAGTGTACATGATAAATGGAATGGAAAATTAAAAGTTGATTTTAAAGTTGTTATCGGCTGTAATGTGGGTTAAAATCGTCCATTTTGTCAAATTAGTTAGTGTAAGTGTTCTGTCACTGACAAGTCTGGTGAGTGAAAAGATGTATAAAAATACAGACATTTTACATTAACTTTATACTCAGAGAACTTGCGTTAGTATTCATTGACATTGTGTCATACACTTTTTTATTTGATATTGCATATTTGATTTATCATAACTAAAACAGACTAAAAATCTACATTACTCTGGACGATCTCATACTTTAGATCGTGTCTAACTGCAAAGGATGTGCATATATATCATACTTATACCATCTCATCGGCATTGGAAATAGGGTTATCCAATAAATGCTGTATCTACAACTAGGTTGAGTTCACCTCATGACAAGGCTTGCATATCCATATCGTCATTACAATCGATGCTACATAGAATGCATAATATGGTAGGTCTACAGATCAAGCAATAGCTGTCGGCCAGTCAAATTCATCTCATTGCATACTGCATACTGTCTTCATTAGCTCAACCAGTAGCAAATAACATCATTTTATTTAAGATTAATGGATAATTTAGATAAAAAGTTGCAATAAAGTATTTATAGCTTTGTGTTTATGGAATCGCATGACAGAGTTACTTTATCAGAATAGAATAGATTTTTAAATCTCGACAAAAAAGCAAGATCCTGATTAAAAATCTCTTTCAATTCTGCACTTGTCATTTATAATATTTCAAATAAAGAGGATTACTTTCCTGTAGCCCACATTACATTAACAATAATAGAATCCTTTCTTCGGCTTCTTTTTAATTTCAATCTTTTAAAATCTGACAGCTGAGTTGTGTATGGAGGGAGCTGGAGGCAATATACAGTATTAATGTTTCTGCCATCATATTTCCCGCCCCAACTGATTAAACTATATTAGACAATGTTTTGAGTGTCGCCAGCTTCAGGCTTTTGACAATGTCTGTAGTAATTATGAAGAATCTTTAATTACAGTTTCAATGCGTTTATTTCCGCACACCAGGAGGTCATGTTGGATAGAGTAAATTACAAAACACTGTATCTGACGGGAGTGGGGATATTAATTTTAGTCCAAAATGAAGGCTTCTATCATATTTCTATTTCTTAAGGTTTGTGAATTCAAAATCCATATTTGTTTTTGAAACAATCATGAAACTATACATACAATCTTGCTAGAAATAGTGCCAAGCTTACATTTTTGAATTTGTGTAACTGTAACATGTACATATTTAATACGACTGAATGCAGATACATATATACATATACGTGTGACGCTCGTTGTATTGTTCAAATTCATGTTTATATAATAGCAGTCTGAAGAAGACATTCGTCTACCACTCGGCTACTTCCACAAATTTCAAGCCTCGGGCTTGAATGGAGTAGGTATTTGCTACAGAGTCAGGGGGATAACTCATTCTGTCTTACATTCGTATGAAACACATCTGGACATTAGCTAAATCACGAAATTTAAACTGCTGTAACTTTTTCCAGAAATCTAGTTGAAAACTTTTCAAATTCACATGAAATCCAGGCCAATACTTAGTTTCTGTACAAAAATTCGATATAGCATGACCATGAAAATTTTGAACTTGTCAAAATGAAAGTATTCCACTACCGGATATCAACATCCACTTGACTGTCACTGCACACAAAACCACTATTAAATAATAGGTTAAGTAACCTTCCGCCAATTAAATTTCTCATAATCTCAGAAATTCTGAAAGAAAATGCAATTTAAGACAGCAAATTTCAAATCTAGACCAAAAAGTATAAAATGGGCATGCATTAACCCCAAAATATGGAGGGAAAGAGGATTTCTAAAAATAGAGCGAGTCCATTTTGAAAATTGATATTTTCAAAGATGGCTGCAGACCATGTTGAAATTTCTTCCACTCGATTAGAAAATGCATGGTATCAGCTTTGATTAAAAAGAAAACCAGTTTGAAGTATGGAAAAATTAATATTTTGAACGAGATTAAACAATATTGACAACATCAAAGATAAAATTAAAAATATCTAAGTTAAATGATGAGTATTTTATCTCTTCAAATTGTTTTTAAGTAAGAAATCCAAATTCAAACGCTTTTGTCTGTGACAACAATAGCCAATACATTAATTTTTCAGTTTTTCTGAATGTTTTGGCCATTTTGTACAATCACTGGAGCAATTCATCACGTGAAAAATTAGCCTTCATTATCCAGATCGCTACCCCCCTCCCCCATTCAAGACCGTGATCATTGATAGACAAAATACGATCACGATGGGCCGTGTGTGAGTGGTTCCCCTTAAAAGTTATCACCAATTATCTAGGCGAACCAGATATCCGCAAAGAATGTTTCACTTTGCGACAACTTCTGGAAATGTTTGTGTTTTTATAAGCAGTACGAAGATAACGAAAAATACATGATGCAAAATATAGCTCTCTCTGATCTCGTCGCTGACCAGGGTTCAAACGTCGACAACTTTGTCAGAACTTGATAATCTGCAATGAATCAGAGAAACAGTAAGTTATTAAAGTAGATGTCAACAAAACTCTTACAATAGACGATTATTTTACTCAACTTTCCTTTTCTAATTTTAGAGTGAACAACCTGATAGGAAAATTATTCAGTAATCGAGATAATAATTGCGTGTCAAATAAAATCATAGACAGTTATAATTGGCGGAAATTGATGTCAAGTTAGGAGACGTGGAGTACAGTTAGTAACCAGAGCATAGTTGGTAGATTCATTCTGTCGGTATTTAAAGGACTGATTCCTCTATTTGGTCTCATTGGTACTATTTATTAATATAATGGATATTTTGATAATTAAAAACGGTAACATCCCAATAATGTGCCTGAAACCGTAAACCAAAGACATTAGTATCATTAGTATCGGAGGTGGAAATCCATAAATAATTCATTTTTATAAAGTTAATATTCCTTCATGGGATATATCATTCACGTGGGTAACTAGGCACTGAAATAACAATCAAAGGCTAAAATTCTCTTTATATTATCATGATGGATTCATAAGATAAGTTGATTCTAATCAGTCTCACTTCTAGTCAATACGATTAGCCTAAAGCAATTTTCGATCATTATCCTTTATCTCTATCTGACCACAGAATGCTTTCTGACAGCTCGTATGATCCACCATTATGATCTTAATTCTACTTCCGGTAGGTAATGATTATCTCCCTTTAAATTTATGTATTCTTATGTATATTTTATTATATTTTTTATTTCTATTGTGTTCTGTGATATATGTATAAATTGTAAAGCCTACTGAGATATGTATTGAGTGGGCTCTAAATATATTAATAAATAAATAAATAAATAAATTGTTTAAATCAGAGGTTATACACACGATCATCTTCCTTTAAATTGGTTAAATCAGAAGCCTTGAATTGTTTATATATCGAGAGAGCTAGAAGAGACAGGTTGTTATTACCAAACTTATTTTCTAATCAATCTAAACAAGAAAATTATAGCGCATATGTAATAATCAACATGGCGGCAGACAGAATTACAGACAATATTGTTATAATTTAATAACTTGCTGTAATAACTTCTGATTGTTTAATGTAAAAAGGCATGACATGTTTCTGTCAGTACAAATCCCTAGTTCCAACCTGGGATGTTTTCACCCTAGGGTGACTATGTTGTGACCAACTTATGAAAGAAATGAATTTATTTGGTTTTAGGACTTCTACTGTATGTTCCAGTTGGGACCTAAGGAGTATTATGATAAACTTCATTGTAAAATTATTTTGAATATCCGAGGAGTTAAAATCATTGAGTTAAAATGATTGCTATGGGTCGTCAGGGCTTAGGAAGTGTCGGAAACCACTGCATTAGATCAAAGATCACAAGTCTCGCTAAGTCTCAGCTCTCCACATGTGTTATTCTTCAGCATTGAGTAAGTCTATCTTTTGATATACATAAAGAACCAATAGCACCCCCTTAATCATAATATAGCCCACCGTTTTTAAAAGCAAAAACTAGTTTGATAACGCCATCCATCACACATTCATTAGACTTCGAGATCATTTAGAAAAGCTTTTAATTTTCAAAAGTATCATATATGTCTATAAAATTTTGATTTAAAGGAACTCAAATATATTTCTCCAAAGAAAGCGACCTGTTCACGGAGATGCTCAAACTAGCTTGACATTTGAGAGTGTGTATATTATAGAAAATTAATAGATGAAACGATTTATTCGTCTATCAAATAAATGTGTTAGAAATATGACAAGAGTCTGTTCATCGAATAAAAACAATCAAATGTCAGGGTGAAGAGGAAGGAGCCAGCGGCAGGATATTTCTTAAAGAGGATGTAAACAAATCTATGTAAGTGTGTCCATCCGCCTGGCTCGTCTGCAGCAGGTTTCCGTTTATAAACATTGGGTCATCCTCGACAATTCTTTCTTTTCTTTTGGTTTGTTTTATCTCAAAGGTATTCTGGGTGGAAAGTGGAAATTTATCATACAACAATCATTTCTTTCATAAGATGTCATAATACACGTGTTACAAACATTACAAAAACTCTCTAGTATGAATACAGAGTTAAATGTCAAATAAAATTCGCGTCCTCGAGGTATTTATATTAATGTTTATTATTATATGCAATCATTTAACATGTCAAATACTTGCTAGACACAAAACAGGTGATGGAGAGGGGAACAAACCCTGGGAATTCATTATGACGAAATAACTTACATTGGTTCCTGTAACTACATGCCTGCAGGAAGAATGGAATATTTGCATCGCCCGCCACATTGTCTGACAAACCACGTTTTGGAATATATCAATAATTACGGAAATGTTTCCAGGGTCTTATACGATCTAAGATATGATCAGAAGATGGCGACGTTAAAAATGAAATATAATTTATCTCTCTTGCAACATGTTTAAAGATTTGGCTTGCAGCAGTCATTCGGAAACAAAACGAAATTTTGTGTGGGTGGTAATTTTCAATAACAACCCTTTAAGATGGACAAGAATTCATTTGCCCAAACTGCAAGATATATAATATCTAATGTGGGTTAATAACAATTTGGAAAATACTCATAGTATTCTACGGGGAACTTGTAGAAATGAAGTTCTCTATGCAGTATAATGACCCGGAATTCTCGGTCAATGGTTGTATTTTTTCAATGTCAAAACACTTCCCGAAATCAAACACCAAAACAGGATATTTCATGTATGTTTTATTTTTTTATATTTCAAATATCAGAAAATAATTAATTGGTTTCATGTTAATTTTCCTACATTACTAATGTTACTTTTTGGCACAGAAACATATACAGACACAAAAGATGCTTACTAACCACTGTTACAGAAGCAAGTTACTCATTGATATGGTTGTATTTATTTATTAAAGCAAAACGTTCATATCTGGAAAGCAATTGTAATAACTGTCATCAAATGTGAATTATAGGCCAAATTGTGACTAGAAACAAATTTATGTTATGAAATTTTTCTGACGTTTAAAAAAAAATCGAAATAGTTTCAAAATTTTGTTGGTTTCTATGGTTATATGTGATCTACAAATTGCAATTCATTGAGTTTACAAATTATTTCAGCATCAGTGGATTATCACAGAATTTAAGGGAATATTTTACATTATTTAAAAGCAGCTTATTAGCCTGTACTATCTTATCATTAATTGAAATCAAAATGGCGGAATAAGAAGATAATTTGTTTTGTAATAAAATATAGAGAGAATCTATAATTAAGAGAGAAATATAAGATGAAGAAATCAAGAGTTATAACTTATCTATTAACCAGTAATTTCACTGGTACGGTTTCATTTGTACCATTGTTAATGTAAGCGTAAATTCTATCAGAACATCAATGTACGGTTTGTTAGTTTAATAGAAGATCTGTTAAATCCACAACAGCTGTAACAAAACATCTTCTATTACATTTTAAAGGTAGACTTACCCCTCTGTACAGTTATTGGTATATCATGCAAAATACCACAGCTGTATATTTCATGTATCTATATCTATTCTATCAATATACAAGGTTTAATACTTTATTTGCTTCATTGTTATAAGAGAAATACGACGCTTTGAATCAAAACTTATCATTTCAATTCATAATTGACCTTCAGACTTACAACTGCTGCTCGATGATACAAAATGATGTCAATCTGAGAAATTTGTACGTCAGAATGTAAACTTGTATAAAGAGTGGAGAAGTTCCTAAAAACTCCCATGTAAAGCACTGACCAAGGTCACAATAAAGATATCTGTAAGGTGGAGTTTGTTTGTTTATAAGTTAATCAACAATTACTTCAGACTGGTTACAAGCAATGACAATCTTCAGCACCTCATTCAAAACATACATCTAAAAGGTCAATACGTCGAATAGAACATATAAAAGTAGGCTATTTATTTTACATGGGTTCATGGGTCCAATACACAATCCAGCTTACGGATAGCTGAATCATTATATTAATTTTTAATTGAAATTTTAATCTACTTTTGTCTACTGTCTAATAATATTAAATCAGATTGATTTTTAAAACTTGGTTAATGCGGTCAAAAAACAATATTTCCGGTTAATTCATGGAAAAAAAGAAGATTTCGAACACATGTTTCAATTAGTACATCACACCCAAATCACATTCTCTCCACAAAACATTGTTTTTCAATCTGTTATCTGCCTTCTTTTTATCTTGTCTATCAATACACTTAATTAAAACTACAATGTTTCTATTGTTTTCTTTCAAAATACTCTATATCTTCAAAGTAAATGAAACATCACATATTGAGCTTCTAGTTTCTACATCATTGAATTGTTTAAAGGTAACTTTTAATATGACTGCCTTTTTTTAATTACACAACACACAAAGCTTGTTCGTACATCTAATAATTTTCAAAAGGCAAAATATATTGGAAACTCTTACGAAAATTTCAGTTAAATCAGTTATACTTCACTCCAAATGAGTTGTCAGTAATACTTTACTTAACAAGAGTTGTAAGTATTACTTCATTCAACAAGAATTGTAAGTAATACTTTACTAAACAAGAGTTGTAAGTATTACTTCATTCAACAAGAGTTGTAAGTTTAACTTCATTCAACAAGAATTGTAAGTAATACTTTACTAAACAAGAGTTGTAAGTAATACTTTACTAAAAAAGAGTTAAAAGTAATACTTTACTAAACAAGAGTTGTAAGTGATACTTTACTAAACAAGAGTTGTAAGTAATACTTTACTAAACAAGAGTTGTAAGTAATACTTTACTAAACAAGAGTTGTAAGTAATACTTTACAAAACAGTTACATGTAATACTTTTCTTAACAAGAGCTGTTATTAATAATTCATTCAACAAGAATTATAAGTAATGCTTTAAACGTTAGTATAACTTAAAAGGAGTTGATGGTAAAAGTTTCTAGTAAAAGTTTACTTAACTAGAGCTGTTAATAATAATAGGCTCAACAAAAGTTGTTGATAATATGTTACCTAACGAGAGTTATCATATGTTACTCAGCAAAATTTGCTAGTAAAACTTCATTCAACAAGAGTCGTTAGGAATACTTCACCCATATTCTTAGTGATGCTGAACCCAACAACACAACGAAGTATAAGAGATCGTATTTACTGTTATAAAAACTTTAATTTCAATGCACCTGCTTCATTATGCTTTTGGCAAGCAATTCATACAATTATAGTTTCTTATTTCCTTGAAAGAAAAACGTTGAAAAGAAAAATATGCAAAAAATGGATTTACAAGTGTATGATCTTCATGCCTTTGCCTAAAGAAACAAATCAACATACCTAAATTATATCTCATAAAAAAGAACTTTTTTATGAGGTAAATCAACTAATTACTAAATCATTTAAAACATGTTTTAATTTGTTGAATTCAAGCCTATCGAGTTTCTGTAGAGTTATTTCTAAGTGAAATATCATCTAGAATAACCAGTATTTGACGAGTTGACGATCAAGCGGGATTACAACTTGCTGTAATAGTAGAAAACATCAGAAGAATTACGGATAATGAGTGGATTAGTCTAGGAGTAGTTTAGACTCTAATATTATCGTTTCTATAGAATTATAACTGGTTGCTAACACGTCTTGTCTGCCCATATTTCTACATTTCTTCTAGGATGTCTGTATGTATATTAAACCATTTATTTATATTCATAAAACTGGATAACCAAATCTATCTTGGGAGTCTGACAACGTTTATGTGGTCAGGAAATTACCACAAATCGTCTCTCAATAAGCTTAGGATTAAACCCTCTACAAGACAGGCTGCCTAATACGACTCAACCACAAAAAAAGTTATATGCATAAAAGCTAGATGATTACAAAATTCAAACAATTTCAATCGCAGATTACATTGGACCGTAATCGTGCCACTGACCATTTCCAGCACAGGATTTTTGTAATACCATGATTTACTTATATTGGAGATTGAGGAATTCAGTCATTTCATATCTGCAAGATATTTTGTGCTGCAAAATGAAGATACATAATAAATGATATAAGCATTGAGAAGGGATGTAGGGTTGCAAACCTTTCCCTTTATAGAGTTGAGTTTCTGTCTGAACCATTCTTGTCCGGTTCAGAGCTTTAATATGGTAATTTTATTTAGTTTCTTGTCACAACACCCAAAATAAACGATTTTCTTTTACATCTTAGAATCTGAAACACAATTGAGAGTAATTTGTTATTTCAATTAAATAGAGTTTTTATAAGCTAAAATTAACTCGGCACCTGTGAAGTTTCTTCTATCATTGTAATTTGAACAAACTGTGCATATTTTACTAAGATTAGAGCTGATATTTACCAGCATAAGAAAAAGACACAGGCCGCGTGGGAAACAAAGAATTTCACGTCTGCCATTACAAGTCTGACGCGCCAAATTAAGCAGGAGGTCCTACAACCACAGCTGCACACACATCACTCGATGCGGTGGACAGATTCCAACGCCTATATTTTTGTTAAAAGGAAAATAGTTGCTCAGTTTTCACTCGAATAATTGGTGCTCATTCCAACTGTCAATCAAAATCGTTCCACTGAAAGAATTTTAAATACATTTCAGAGAAGATAACAAAAATCTGTTTTATATAGAACAACAGAAAAGGTCGCATTGATTCAGTGTAATATAAAAAATATATATTTAAGTTAGTTTTAATATTTGTATAATATGCTGTTACATAATATGATTGTATATCAGTTGTAAGTCAACAACGGTTTTAACGTTTTACTGTCTGCTCAAGGGTTGGCATAAATGAATCGACCGATCTTACCAACTGATTTTAAAATTTTAGTGGATGATCTAGTGGAATGTACGGAAGCGTATTAGGGCCATTCAATTTTTTTTTTTTTTTAATTTTCAAGTGAGTATCTTGAATTTTCAAGTGAGTATCTTGAATTTCAAGTTAGTATCTTGAATTTTCAAGTTAGTATCTTGAATTTTCAAGTTAGTATCTTGAATTTTCAAGTTAGTATCTTGAATTTTCAAGTTAGTAACTTGAATTTTCAAGTTAGTATCTTGAATTTTCAAGTTAGTAACTTGAATTTTCAAGTTAGTAACTTGAATTTTCAAGTTAGTAACTTGAATTTTCAAGTTAGTAACTTGAATTTTCAAGTTAGTATCATACTATACCCACCCATTCCAACTAGCATACCTCCTATCATACCATACACACCCATTACAACTGGCCTATCATACAATCTACCAATTTCACTAATACCTCCCATCATACCATTCCATCTAGCATACCTCCTATCATACCATACCCACCCATTCGAATTAGCATACCTCCTATCATACCGTACGCACCCATTACAGCTGGTCTATCATACAATCTACCAAATCCACTAATACCTCCCATCATACCATACCCACCCATTCCAACTAGCATACCTCCTATCATACCATACGCACCCATTACAACTGGCCTATCATACAATCCACAAATTCCACTAAGCATACCTCCCATCACACCATACCCATTCCAACGGGCATATCATACAATCTACCAATTCCACTAAGTAACCTCCCATCATACCATGTCCACCCATTCCAACTGGCCATTCATACAATCTACCAATTCCACTAAGCATACCTCCCTTCATACCATACCAACCCATTCCACCAAGCATGCATCCCATCATACCATACCCACCCATTCCAACTAGCATACATCCCATCATACTATACCCACCCATACCAACTAGCATACCTCCATTAATACCATACCCACCCATTCCGACTGGCATACCTCCTATCATACCATACCAACCCATCCCACTAAGCATGCATCCCATCATACCATACCCACCCATTCCAACGAGCATATCTCCCATCATACTATACCCACTATGGGTATAGTATGATGGTAGATATGGTTAGTGGAATTGGTAGATTGTGTGATAGGAGGTATGCCAATTGGAATGGGTGGGTATGGTATGATGGGAGATATGCTATTTGGAATGGGTGGGTATAATGTGATTGGAGGTTTGCTTAAATGAATTGGTAGATTATATGATAGGCCAGTTGGTATGGGTGGGTATAGTCTGATGGAAGGTAGGCTAGTTGGAATGGGTGGGTATGGTATGATGGGATGCATGCTTAGTAGAATGGGTGGGTATGGTATGATAGGAGGTATGCCAGTCGGAATGGGTGGGTATGGTATGATGGGAGGTATGCTTTGTGGTATTGGTAGATTGTATGATAGGCCAGTTGGAATGGGTGGGCATGGTATGATGGGAGGTTACTTAGTGGAATTGGTAGATTGTATGATAGGCCAGTTGGAATGGGTGGGTATGGTATGATGGGTGGTATGCTTAGTGGAATTGGTAGATTGTATGATATGCCCGTTGGAATGGGAATGATGTGATGGGAGGTATGCTTAGTGGAATTTGTAATTTGTATGGTAGGCCAGTTGTGATGGGTGGGTATGGTATGATAGGAGGTATGCTAGTTGGAATGGGTGGGTATGGTATGATGGGAGGTATAAGTGGAATTGGTAGATTGTATGATAGGCCAGTTGTAATGGGTGCGTATGGTATGATAGGAGGTATGCTAGTTGGAATGGGTGGGTATGGTATGATAGGAGGTATAAGTGGAATTGGTAGATTGTATGATAGGCCAGTTGTAATGGGTGGGTATGGTATGATGGGAGGTATGCTAGTTCGAATGGGTGCGTATGGTATGATGGGAGGTATGGTATGATGGGAGGTATTAGTGGGATTGGTAGATTGTATGATAGGCCAGTTGTAATGGTATGATAGGAGGTATGCTAGTTGGAATGGGTGGGTATAGTATGATACTAACTTGAAAATTCAAGTTACTAATTTGAAAATTCAAGTTACTAACTTGAAAATTCAAGTTACTAACTTGAAAATTCAAGATACTAACTTGAAAATTCAAGATACTAACTTGAAAATTCAAGATACTAACTTGAAAATTCAAGTTACTAACTTGAAAATTTACAAAAAAAAAAAAAAAAAATTGAATCGCCCTAATACGCTTCCGTAGGAATGGTTCCACATCTACCTGTTCGTTTGCCTTAAATATAGATAAGCAATTCCGTGAAATTAGTATTTTTGCACCTTCGTTTCAATCTCGGTATCAATTGGCGGATTTACTGACAAAGCATCTTGACAATCGATATCGACAGGAATTAATTATGCTGTGCGTGTGCGTTCTTTCTTTGAAATAATTTAAAATAAATAAAATCTGAGACATATTTGTAGTACTGAGAGCAGCCATAAGAAAATCACACTACTTGACAGTGCAATGTTTAGTAAGAGTCGCCCATTGTATGGCATTGCTCATCTTTAATAGTCCAAGAAGAAATAGAAAAATAGTCGCAAATTGTCTTTCTTTTTCAGTTCTACCTGATGCCGTTAAGATTGAGAAAACAATGTCTTGAAAGCAAGAAATTCTACGTTCAATATCGACAACAATCTTTTTAATGTGAGTCATTAACCAGATAATATTATGGCGCCAACCATTCGATTTTCATTGAACGTTTGTGGTAGTATCAGAAACCAAACCACGGTTACAGGAAGTCACTAGTCCATCAAATGTTAGAGCTAGTTAAATACCAGTTTTATTTTAATAGTCCGTTTTGCTTACAGAAATAACATTGTCACGTAATGACTGGTTTTAACATTGGTTGTGTAGAACTAGTTTAGAATTATAGTCAGTATCTGTCCATCCATCAATATGATATATCTGATAACTTTGGTTCATAGGATTTATAATAAAGTTAAACCTTTCCAAACACACCAACCCTAGTTCCAAATCCACCCATCTTTTACAAGTTTTCTTTATCACAACTGTATAATGCGAATTACTTTACTAAACGCGTAGCAGGTAAGACTAGTGGAAAGTTGTGAAATGTAAATTCATGCGACAAAGATTTCGGCGAGATAGTCAGCTAAGGGCACTTGACTAACCTCAGTTTCATCTGTGTGTACCTCTTGGGCAGAAGACATGGCAAAAGATTCTAACGAACCATGATGAAAATATTTTACGTTACAAATTCAAACTGGTGTAAACCTTTGCATCATTTTTTTTAATACAATGCTGTATGCAGTTGTCATTTTTCAAAAATTTGAATGAGAGTCTGAAACAAGCTAGGTTTTTTGAAATTCATTTTACAGTTTACATTCAATTATATTGTTGTTTACCACAACTTAAATGACTTAAATATACATAATATCACTTCGTTTCAAATAAACCCTATCATTTCCAGTAAAGTGTATACAATAACAATATATCTTGTAGACACTTTCAGATAGAACACCTACTAGTTAAATAGTAATTCTACTTAATCTTGTCTATCTCAATAATTTTGCTGACTTGGTTTACAAATATCAAAGAGCGAGTGCTATGTAGACCCAGTAGTTCAAATAACTCGAAATCTTTCTCCTTTTCCAATTTGACCCTTTATATGCTATGCTATTACACACGGGAATGAAACAATATTTTGAATTTCTATTATACATGTACATATAATTTTCAAATAGCATAAATCGCAACAATGGCCTTGCGAATTCTCCTTGCACAAGGTTACATATGATAAAAAAATCAGATGCGTTTTACAAATAAGAGTTTCAGTTTGCTGATTTGTGGTAGAGATCTCGGCTTATCCAGATTTATCACTCCAAATTGGCTAGAAAACGATTTGTAAGCGATTCTGAACGATTCGGACAATTAGATAGAAAGCACTATTATATAGATATTGAATAATCATTGAATTAGTGTCTATTCCATTATCTTTTACCTTGCCTCATTGACTACAATATGATATCAGCAATATAATAATGATGTGAGATATTGAGGAGTAAATTGAACTAAGTCTCGATGATTGACAGGATTATATCAGGGGTTAAATGATGTTATTATGGAGCCAATAAATACTAAATAGAAATATAGATTCAATCACTACTAATCATTTTAACTTACATTTCCAACAAATCAGATGTATTTTGTCTCTTGGAAACCCGACAATCAGATTTATCTAATGGAATGGTCGTTATGGCAGTCTCTGGTATAACGGAACATGTTAGTGGTATACAACATTTGGAGTTTCTATTGTAGCATAACGTTCCACGCAGTCCTGGTACGACTGATCAAAGAAAATCCTATATAAGCATTGCAAACTGGTAGAAAGGGTTGAATATTTGATGGAAAAAAGTTCCTTGATATTCAACTTTGTGAAAAATTTGGGACTGATAACATCATATTCGAAAATAAACTCTTATTTGGTGCCATTTTATTTAATTTAGTAGCAATTGGGACTCAGAGGAGCCAAAATGACAACCAGGTCCCAGGGTTAATCAAAAGATACAAATAACGCAACTCATTACCTCTTCGCTTAAACTAAAATTCAATTTATATCTGACATCAAAGACGCCAGCATGGCAAATCAACTGCACTAGGCGCAAATCAGAACTCTTCAGACAGATATACTCAATCATTAACTTATTGATATAAAATAATGTCAATATCCTATCTGTAATTGGTGTAAATCTTAAATTTAACAGTTTTCTATGACAATTGTCAGTTTAAAATCTGGAAATATTTAAGTATCATATTAAAAGACGCTGCGTATGCCATAATTCAGACGTAACTGAGATAATGTACGTCAGCCGATTCGTCATGAGTCTGGCATCCAAAAGAACCTAATAACACATTAGTTAGTAATATTAAGAAATATTTATTGGAAGGTCGATGACATCTAATGAATACAGATTGAAGAAGGTGTGGTAGCAGACTGTACAAGACAAAAGATATTAAAGAATTAGCCTGATTAGGTTACAAGTCGTTAATTCTGTTTTTGGCAAGACGGAGAGACTGGGAGATGGTAGAAGGCACTAATTAGTCAGTAATTCAGTCCTACACGACATTTATTTTATTATACCTCAGTAATAACAAAGACACTTTGTCAAAGTTCCTCTTTAATTCTTTATTTCTCGTGTTACATAGTGTAAATTATACAACACTATTTCAGCATTTTACTCCAATACATCACTGATCAGCAAGACAAACACAAAGGTAATCATAGTAAAAAGACAATTTCTTTTTTTTAAATGCCATATGTTTGATTTCTAGATGTGTTTCTCTCTAATATTTTCAATTATTCTTTTTTTTTTAATTTATTTTGTTTAATTAATATTTTCACATCTATATCGAACAAATTAACAAAAATTTCGCACCAATGTCTAAATCTGAATTATGTGCTTGTTATTGTGTGTGCTTTCGGGATGCCAATTTTTCTGACCGGTTTGATGATTATCTTGAAACTCATAACTTAACAATGAAGAATAACCTTTCTGGTTGATCAGCATCAAATGGATTGTTCTGTAGTTTCTAACTCTAGTATCAGAAAAAGTTAGAATATTGATGGTCATTTCCATCAGTTTTGTGATGCATCTACACGCCGCAAAGAAATAGCTTAACACGATTTCGCCCTTTCCAGAACAAAGAACCTCTGACCTGAGATGTGCTTTATGAAATTCTGATACGAATTGGTATCTTGCCAATTGTTTGCTATAATACTATAATTGATTTAGAATAATAGAGTTAGTGATTTAAGTTACAACTAGTAGAAATGACAATTTGTTAATTTGAGACTTTCTGCTTGTCAACTTGACTGACCAAATACCCATTAGAAACATGACTAAACATTATATTTGATAATTATTTATATAATGAATAATTCAGACCCAATCTCAAGAGACATCAAATCATTGATAATGGGTCGCGGTTTTGTCTGCTTTATTTCTGAGTAACAAACATCTGTACCGAACTTTTAACTGGTACTTAAAACACGTGTCAACTTCCTCGCCAACCATCGGAGACTTAAAACAGACAATCGCGGAATTCATTAAAATGGAATATGACGCAAAGACCTGGTTGTCGTTAAAAACACTTCTTTATGAAGGAAACCTTTAAACGTCTGGTACATTTGACACTAATTTTCATCCAATGTCTTATTAATTTTGACTTCTGTCACTCATTAGAACAGTTTAAATGAAATTGCATAAAAAGCTTTTAAGGACTCATTTAAACACTGTGCATGCTTGAAACCATAGAACTAACAGACAACATAGAATTGTAATTTCATCAGCTGCAGACAACGCTTGGTCAACCAGGGCATGTTCTGTAAGTTACAGGAACATTTGAAAGAACATAGACATAAATTTCAGCGAATTCGCATATTTCATGCTCAAAAAAGTCCAGTCAAATAATTTAGCCTACGATGAAGAATTAATTATGAAATGACATTAGAAGAGATTGTGTCGGGGTTTCACCAACACATGATAGGAACTGGTGGCACGATTTGAAGTGGACTATAACAAAATGAGCGATAAACAGATTTTTCAAGATGCCAACATGGACATTGTCGTGACATTTTTTAAAGTAGTCCCGTGTTTTAGGAAGATGGGTGTGCTGTTATACATCTTCACCAATTACATTCAGGTGTGTTTTAGGTGGATTATTTGTGGCGGATATAATGATGTATTCGAATCGACAACTTTTGGCTTTTAAATTTACTGGAAAAAGGATTAAACACTCCCTTAAACTGCATCAACGCCAACATGCAACTCGGAAAGGTCATGAACTATTCGACCTGTAGAATTTACTATGAAATATACACTAGATATGGAAATAGACGGAATGGAGGAGGTGAAGTAGTTGTTAAACCACCCAGACGACATTTTTACAACCAGTTTTATAGCTAAGATTAGCATCAAAGAGAAAGTTTGAAACGATAACAAGACAGGTCGCCATTGCAAATCATGGCTTGTCACCTGTCACCTTATCATGTCATTAACATACCTTTACTTCTGTTTACCTCTATCAACAGTTAGTAAATATAATTGCGTGTACTGGATCTCAAATGGACATATTTAATTAATTTGTATGCCTTGTTAACATTTTACATGGTTCTTTCGGGTGCTTCTCATTAGGATAATGAGGTCAAGTATACTCCTTTTACACATAATCTTATCACAAACCTCACCAACTCGAGATTCTACGGTTAACTGTGATTCAGACTAAATTTACATATCGTGTTTTTGATACACTTTATTATAAAGGTACAAATATTGTAGGCGTATATCTGGATAAATGTTTGGATGCTGTGATCCGCCATGTGATCAGGGCCCAGTAAATAATCAACATCTGTAAAGATAGGCTGCATAGTTTGCCTTATCACTACTTCCGGTATTGACTTGTCTGCGGTCTGATATATGTGTATTGAAGGCAGAAGCTAGGATTGTTCCCAAGTTTTATTTCAACTAAGATTCTCTAAAAGCAATAAATTTACTCAAAAAATATTCTTGTCTGTTTCCTAGACCAATTTTACATCTTTTTCGTCGCGGCTACTAAAAAAGCAAATAGGATTAAATCAATGTGTAAACAGAACGCAGAATCTTTATCAATGTTTCATGTTGCGAAAGCAATAATTAGACGTCTGCCGAGTATAAAGGGGCATAACTCTAACATCTAATATCAGGTCACTAACGTCTGGTAAAACAATATGTTCCAGAAAATCGCCTAGTATCGATCACAATCTTTCCAGTTTCTTTCTTTGATCATATCTTTTAATTAAAAAACTGTTTAGAATAAAAACAGACATTTCTGGCTATTTACAGAAAGACTAAAATTTTAGAGACAGCAGTCAATACCTTAGTAATTAAGTCGTGAGGACGACCATAGAAAAAATATCTCATATCAATTGTTTAATCTTAGTACCAATCCATCCAGTTACTAATGTCCACAATGCTACACGTGTGAAATGAATGATACTTTTTGTCTGAAAATGCATTGTGTTTTTCGGTTGTTATAAAATCACGATAGCGATTAAACAAGTATTGTTCTAAGATAATATTTTTGACAATGAATTGATAATATTGTTTAGTTATCTCGTTATTGGTGTCAATAAAAACTAGACAGACAAGCATAGTTCAGTGTAATATAGGCCCTAATCTGATAAGATATCAATGTTTACAAATATCACATTATTGTAAAAGTTAATAGAAATCTTCAGCTATTCCATAATATAAAATACCAATATTCTAATACTCCAAAGGAAGCACCAATTAAAAATAAACTGTGTGTGAGTAAATGAATGATTTTATAGTAATGAACTACATGTATTATATACTACCGTATGAGTTTTTTGTTCACAACTCCATAAAACATTGGAACTACTGGATTTTTTTTATATCAAAGCCACGCTGAATTTGTTCAAGAATCGCTTTCACAGTTTAGTAAAACATTCTTATTCATAAGCCATTTTGTTTGCGTTATTAGGTAGATTTATTTTCAAGCCATGTAGGTATATTCAAAATTTGTTATTAAAGTATTAATGTTAGTATAAAGAAATCTAATCTCTGTTATTCTATCTTCAGTCAAAATATTCTAAACAATATGCATCTCTAGCAATGTTCTGTTCACATAGTAATATACCGAAATCAAAATAATGGTCACATTACTAAATATATTTTATCAGCCAACGAACTTCTCTTGCAATCATTTAAGTTTACCTGCTCGATTTTCACATAATCTTATTGGTTTTAATATTCACACGTCTATCTCGTATCAGATTTTGACAGATCTTGATCAGCAACATGATATCCGTCACATGATCAGGGGTCGACAGACCATGTGATCTCCAGTGTATTCCGTGATACATCAAGATCACGTTTCTTGTCCATTGTCCCACGACAAATTCGTCGAGTTCACAAATGTAAATGAATCCAGATTAATTTAAAGATTGAAAAGCTTAGAAGGATTTTTGTTGTTTCTAGCTATAATATAGCTTGTAGATGTCTCGGCATTTGATAAAAAGACCGTGACATTATCCATATTTTAGTTGGTTGTCTTGTATCACGTTTCAATCAAAAACTAATAATTTTAATAGGAATTTGGCTATATACAAAAGAAAATGCTAAGCGTGAAACACCATTTACACCAGTACGATACAAAAATAATCGCATTCTTGTAGGCGATACGCATTTTTTTCTTATTTTTCCCAATAATGTGAAATAAACTAATTCTATGAAAGCGCAACCAAACGTTAATACCGAAAAAATGCATGATATTCATGGCATATTATGTAGAGTCCGATTAAGGTATACGGATATAAGCTAAAGAAACGCGTTGGGAAAGATATGGAAGTATGCTTAAAGGTTAGGTTAATAGGTGCATTAACAATTAGATATTCATCTTACAGTGATATCAGTTCAGTGCTGTTTGGCTACACGTAGACTTATTAGATCCTCATCTTCATATAATGTCACCATAACATTTGTTTTATTCTTAAACAGTTTACATGGTTAATAAAGTTCAAAGGGAGATAACTTTTATCTTGCAAGTCATTAACCAGACCAAATATATTTAGACAAAATATATGTGGCATTGATAGAACTACATAAAATATCCATCAGTCAAAATTTAACACTTACAGGAGACATGCTAGTAGATCAATAAAAAGTATCTATCTAGATTCGCCAATTATTTTATTCGGTCAATGAAACCGATTTGATACACTTTTTCAATTCATCATATTAATAAAAAAAAATACATAAACTTCTCTTTGTGGGCTAAGTTTACATAAAGTTCAAGTTATTTCCCCTGAACTCTACTTTTCTAATTTGAAGGTGCGTAAATGTAATGACTTTAATGCGCAGGCGTATACCACGTTGTATGTTTCCGGTTGGTGAAGACGTGTAACAAAATGTTGTCTGGAAAAGAAAATATGTTTATTTCTTGTATTACTGTACTTATTTTGATATCAAATGTATCTTGCCTTTATTTCCATATAGGGGAAACACAAAAGAAATGTTTTATTGAAGAAATTCCTGATGAAACTATGGTTGTAGGTTAGTATATTATTCTCTTCTGAATAGTTGAATTGAACACCGGTCTGTTTAGTGTTTATTGTATTCAATGGTTGTTGTCAATGCATTTATTAATATATAAACCTCTATAGTTACCTAGCTTTTTGTAATGGAAATTTAATTACACTATAAGCTATCCTCTCGTGTAATTTTAAGATTTAATGTAAAAGGTGATTCTGATCAAATAGAACCTGTCCTTACCATATTGTTTTTGTATCTGAACTACATTTTACAGTAGCCTACACCATCTGTTACATATTGATATAGCTTATCTGTTTAGAGTATTAAGTTTCATGTATTTAATGCATACATCATTGTTTTTAAATGTTACTGCAATAGCAAGTCATTTTTATTAAATAGCTCTAACAATGTAAATTTTTGTTTCAGGTAAATATAAGGTTGAAATCTTTGACAGAAATGTGAACGATTATATACCAACTGTTTATGGGCTTGGCATGCATGTTGAGGTCCGGGATCCTGATGACAAAATCATCTTGTCAAGGGTAAGCATTTGAGCTTTTTCCACATTGAATATAGATATCTATTAACCAAACATTCCTCATTACAGGGAAATATAGAGTGCAGGTTTATGACCACAGTGTCAAAGACTACCTGCCCTCGGCCCCAGAAATTGGCATGTTAGTAGAAGTAAGAGATCCTGATGAGAAAATTGTGTTATCTAGGGTGAGTTGAGTTCAGAGGGAATTCAGTCCACCACTATCTTTTATCTTTCCTTAACAAAATGCATCCTGTGTTATTTCCACCTTCTTGATCTTAGCTAGAGTTTTGTATAAGATTATTAATTCAATATAGGTTGAAATAATGCCTTGAATGCTTCGATTAATTTTTTGATTCGATTTTAATTTTTTTTTTAATTTGTGACATGGGGGATTTATTTGGCATTATTATCAAACATGTTTTTCCTATTTTTAATTATTTTATTTTTTCACAATTAAATGTTTTCCCCACCAATTTACAATATGTTGTTAATTCCTCATTTTTATTTAGATTTTTTCCTTAAATAGACTGTCATTATTATGTTTATTTGATATTTATTTAAGAATGGTCTTACCGCTTACTAAAAACTTTCATCACTTAAGAGACAGATTCAACTTTGTTTGACTGATAATACTTTAATCGCAGAATTTATTTAACTAAACTAATAAGTAATATAGTTCACAGCTCACAGTCGAAATTTTTTAAAATGTGTGTTTGGAATTATCCTAGTTTGAAATTAGAATTATATGTCATCATTTCTTGAGAGTCTTATCATATATCGAAAAGACCTAGTTGATTTTGTAGTATTTTTGTGATATTCATAATTTCTATTGCTTTGAAGACTTATTACTATTTTGAAGCACCATGGTCTTTAAAGCAGATTGTGTTTGTTTTCAGCTTTTCTCAAAAATAAAAAATTTAATCTTAACCACCTAACATTTCATTCTTTTTGGCTAATATGCTTCAAATCATTATGCCTCATATTGGATTTTCCTTTTCAACTGGGAAATCTGTGTAACATGTAGGTAAAAATATTTACAGTAAGCTTATAATGTCACTTGTTTGGTAGTATTTTATTTATATATTAAAACTGGGATTGCAATATTTCCTTGTTGACTTTTTAACTGATCGTTTTAACCAAAAACAAATAGTGCTCTTATTAAATCTTATTTTTAGCTTTGATTTATTCCATTTTTCATGTTTGTTGCTTATGTTTCAATAAATATAACTAATATCACAGATTACTTGTATTATAATTTTGCTCATGTTAGTACTGTGATGTAATTACAATCATCTTTGCAATTCTACATTTTGTTTATTTATCATTCTTCTTTTGGGACTCAGGCTAAAATAGATTATTTGTCTGAAGATCACATAACCAGTTCTCTTGTCATATTTCTATATATTGTTGATATATATTTATAGACCTATGCAGCCGAGGGTAGATTTACCTTCACATCTCATACAGCTGGTGAACATGTTGTTTGTTTACACTCTAACTCAACAGCCTGGTTTTCTGCTGGTCAATTGGTAAGTAACATTTATTGATTTACAATACTATGGTTACAAAACATTGGAACTCATGATTAAGTTTTCAAATGAAAGATATGTAGCAGTGTGTGGTCTAAATAATATGAGATTTTCCTATGTAATTGAAAGCTGAAATCCTTGTTTCATTGACCATATTCTATATGTTTATTAGAGAGTACATCTAGATATTCAAGTTGGTGAACATGCTGTAGATTATCAACAAGTACAAGCAAAGGATAAGCTCAGTGAATTACAATTACGTGTTAGACAGTTATTAGATCAAGTTGAACAGATAACCAAAGAGCAAAATTATCAAAGAGTAAGTAAATTAGAATTCCACATTATGTATGTCTATCCAATCTATTGGTACAATGAAATTTGCATATGAAACTTTGTTATGATGCGATTTGAGAAAAAGTTCATGTTAGTGTTGAAAAATAGCCCCCAGAAATTCTTCAACAATTTTATAAGGGGACCAGGTTTGTTGGGCAGTTTCATAAACCTTGTTTATGTACAGAGCATTTGATTGAAAGTGTGCTTTTATTGGAAGTTAACAATGAACCATTGAAAATTTAAAACAGATCTTCATTGTTTTTCATTTATACACAAAGTTCTACATAAAATTTGACATATTTCAGTATCGAGAAGAAAGATTTCGACAAACCAGTGAAAGTACGAACCAACGTGTATTATGGTGGTCTATAGCTCAAACTGTTATCCTTTTAGTAACAGGATTCTTACAGATGAAGCATTTGAAGAGTTTCTTTGAAGCCAAGAAATTAGTTTAAATTATGTTTGTATAAGTGTCTGTGTGATTGTTGAAAAATAGCGTTTGATCCTCTTACACTTAGTGGATATTTGAAAATTTAAAAATTCATATGAAAATATGCAAAAGGCTGGTTGTTTTGAAGGGATAATATGATCATGAATTTTCAATTTAGGAATAAATGATTTGAAAAACTTGAGTGTATTCTGATGGTCATTTGGACAATATTGTGGCCTTAACTTGATTGGTTTAGTCATTCATTATAGTGTTTAATTTATGAGATTAGTTGAATGATACAGAAAACTTAGTTACAATTATTGGATTTTTATGCTTGAATGAAATTTTATTTTTTGATCTTTATGGATATTTTTATAATTTCCTACCAAAAAATTGTATGTTCATATGATCTGTTCATTTCTTTTTGGTTTGACTTCTTGGTTTCTAATACCAGTGAACACCACTAGGGGTATATCATACTATATTACCTTGCAATGATTAGGAGTCCAATTCTGTCTAATTTTCCCGTTTATGAAAATTAAAATTTTAAAATCAAGGGAGTAGAAAAAAAGGGAAATGGATGGAATCCAAGAAGGTTGGAAACTGTTCTGTTCCATTTATTCTCAAACCTGTTGAAATAATATTAAGAAGCAACAATATTTATCTGTCTTGATGCTTTTATTTGATATATTTCTATGATTTGTAAGTCTTGAGTTTAAAAAGAATAGTTGGTGTAAGTTGGTCAAGAGTTTTAGGATGTAAATATATAAATACACATTTAAACTATACATTATATATAAATATCATTCATCTTGTACATGTATTTTATTTTCCCTAGTTCCTGATTTGTCTCTGGTCAGTTTTGATGTAAACATTTAGAACATAATGTTAAAGGCACTTATCCCACTTTTCAGATCTCATATATTTACAGAATGGAAAATTCTCATAAAAGCATGGATCCATTTTATGAAGCAATATTTACATATTTATTGTTGTTTGCACCTGCTTCATAAAACTCAATCATGTCTGCTATGTTTCAACAATAGGTTTCTGTCAATTTTAATTCGGTTTGATATCTACTTTCAGACTATGTTGGAAGCATTTCAAATATGTAAATTGGAGCATGCTGCGCCTTTAAAGTCATAGTTAGGTATTGAATTAAATTGCACTTGGTTGTCATAGTCTATGTAAAAAAAAAGTCCATTTTATTGGAGTTTTGCGTAGTCGAAATTGGAATGATTCGGTGTCAATCATAATATTTAACTATGTCTTAGATTGATCTTATCTCTATCCAGGAATTAGCAATCTTAAAATTATAGTTATTTGTTGGTTTAGGGTAGTTTTGTTATATGTGTTATAAGTATTGTATGTGAATTTAGACAGTCAATATTCAAAAGAAGCACTTCACATAAAATATAATGAAACATATGTAATCCTTCTTCATTGCATTTGCAGTTAGCTTTAATGTTTTCTCCTATTTTAGACCTTTATCATTCCGTTTTTGTACATGGAACATTCATTGATATGACTTGACTATTTATAATATATCAGATAAATGTTTTATTTTGTATCATACTGTCAAAGCTGTTTCTAAGACTTTCAAAATTATGTGATTGAATTATTTGAAAAATTGATAATTTGAATTGTTCAAAGGTATATTTAGTTGTCTATTATTATGAAATACATAATATTGGATTGTTGTTCCCTCATCATTTCATTAATACATGTTTTCTTTGTTTAAATACTCATCTTTTTACTGAATGCTGTGATGGAGCTATCTCGTCCAGTTACAAAATATAAGCCCAGTCATTTTTTGAAGATACCGAAATATAATTGAAATAAAGATTGTCCCTGAAAATAAAAAAAAATGAAAAGTTTTCACTATCTTGCAAATCATCATGATTGGATAAAAGTAAGGTCATTAGAATTAAATAGAAAACTAGTAAGATTGCAATGTAGATGAGAAAAATCAAAAACATCTCCCAAAACAAAGCCCCAAAGTCGAGTCAAAGCTCCTTAAGAAAATTACATGTTAAACAATAGTGTTTTGAATTGTGGTTTGCAGAATACCGAGATGAAATTACGGATTTTTCAACCCGGTTTCCCCGGTGTCAGTGATGCAAGTCGGATGGGATAACGTGGAAAAAAGCGTCTGGTCATTCTAATGGGAAAATAAATCGCGGCCCCGTATGCTGCAGTTAGCTTGTGTTGAATCAATCAACTCGTACTTGAGAAACCTTCACCTCACCTCGGTTTTTCTCGGTCAGTGATGTAGGTAGTGGGGGTAATAGTAAAAGGCGACTGCTGCAGTTAAAGAATTGCATTTATCCGTAGGGTTTCATTAATTCTGTTAAAAGATCAAAAGCGCATTGCCCTTTATGTCGGTTCATTACTAGAATCTGGAAATTAAAAGTATTTCATCTCATGCAGACCGATTGAAACAAGTGTAAGTGCAAGTCGTATGAATATCACAGATTTCTTTAATAGATAATATAAAATAAACATGCATTTCAATACCTGAAATGATTTGAATGATATATATAACAATAACAATACAGATATCTTGAATAACCAAAAATAACAAATTCAGCAAAATCATTAAATTGGGAAAAATTAACTATCTTGATGCTTCACATAATTATAAATGACAAGATATCTTCTTTGTTAATTTGTAAAAATTTATCACAGTTACATTTCAAAATCGGGTCGAATTTCTAATAAGTAGTAATATACACTATATTTACAATAAATTTAAACGTCAAATATCACAGTATTACCTCCCTTACACAACACATTTATTTCATTTTCACTTTTTAGTAACAAAATGAATAACAAATAACAAAATAAATATCTCAAAATAATTACAAGACTTGTCATCACAAACATAAACTCAATACCATTTTTCATCAAGTAAGAGCCTCCATAACAATATCAAGGGGGAGATAACAACTCAACTTAATTAAAAACGCAGTGTTCGTGGTCGCTTCATCTGTTTAGATTTTCCTGATCTGGAGCCACCACATTTCACCCAACAATGATGTAGTTCTTTTATAAAATCTTTATGTAACATTGGTCTGTAAGTAGGAGGTTGACATAAGTCCTGAAAAAATAAAATAGATAATATAATTTGAACCATGATTCAACCCTAAAATAATTATCGTGACAACTGGTTATGAATTTGGCACACTCATTGTTCTAAAAATGCAATAAATTGAACGGAACAGATAAAATGAAAACAAAAAATGTGTCTTGTAGCGAGAGCCAAACTGTTGATAAAAAATGTGAGAGGACAAATAAAAAATCAATGTCTTAATAAATTTAACATATGCTTCAAGAGACTCACCTGTGATTCCTCATAAAATGCTTTATATCCACCATCTAGAATATAGACTTCCGGGTAATATAGACTAGGATAATTATCACTGTTCAATAACCGATCTTGTGATCGAAGATATCGCAATCTGTAAAAGAGGTAACGGAAATTTAATATACATCTCCGAGTATAATGCTCGCTCACACTTAACTGATGGTCTGATTCAGTTATAAATACATGTATAATACAGAATAAAACATTATTAATTATATATTTAAACTAGAAAACAAATTACATAATATATAATGAAACTTACAGCGTTGGAGCTCTTTTCGATGAAAATTCACAATGGAATATTAAGATTCTAGGTTTTTCTTCTAATTGTAATAAATTATCTATAGAATCTTTAATATAAGTATTGACTGCTCCCTGGATATGACCACCATCATATTCATATGGATATCTACAATCTAGTATCATATAATTATTATCAACAGTCGGGTATTTTCCATTTATCAAGTCCATTACCTAAAATAACAAAGAATGCTGTTAATAACAAAATCAATTCACAATTATTTAAATATGTCTTATCTTGTTTGGATATTGAGGTTACAATATGCATGTTTCCGAATAAAAGAATATTATAATATATCATAATATAACTTACAGTTTGAGGTGAAATAGACTTGAGATCTTTATGTTTACCACATACAGTAGGTAGACTATAAAGTCGACTACAATCAGCTATTAATTCTACATCGTCCGATAATCTTTCTACGGCTGATTTCACTTGTTCGCTGTCGTTCTTGCAGAAATCAATCTTTTTGGTAATTTTGCACCACAGGGGTGATGATATGGTCTCAATTTCCATTAGGTTCTTCCTCATTGCTTGTGACTTTGTACGAAGAGGGCTAATTGGGGGTGGAAGGTGAAACTGAAAAACAAATAATACAAGTTTAAAGAAAGGCTTTGAAAAGATTTCTATTTGCACTGAACTATAAAGTTATTATTCTAGCTATTCAGAAACTAACCTTTATCATAAAAATCACAACAACAAAAACGCATAGAAAATATTGTGCTGGGTCGGGAAAAATTCTACAAGATAAGTATCAAAATACTTACAGCAATTTCTTGGTTTTCCATTTTCAAGTCTGTCGTATTTGGTTTATCTGAGTTAATGAATGTTGAATGATAAACTGAAAGATAGTCTGTATTTTATATACTAGGACATGGTCAACTAATTAATAAATCAGTACCATGGTTATAGTCAACCAATTCATTAGTCAATAGTCAATTAATCCCACTGTTACTAACCATATCATGAACAGATTGTTGCAGATTATCTGACAACTAGACGCTGATTGGGTTGTTTCTAACATTAAAAAACAGATTGATCTCCTTCAGGTCAATAGACCGTCTGTTAAAAAAATATGTAGATATCAGAAGAAGTGACATAATGCGAGCATATTTTTCATGATATTGGGCATGTGGTCCTCAAAACCAAATCACAATTATTGTACCAAATTGTCCAAAACTCCACAAATTTTTACTATTATATATTACATCTTTAGAAATTAATACGAATAACATGTATTTAAGAATGCATGTATACCTATAAAACGAAAATTAGGAATAAGTATTGTTTTGAAGAGCAGTTCTACAACAATGAAGTACCATCTAATATCGAAAATGTTTCATTTACTCATTGGTATCAGTTATTACAAAGTTTTTGTTTTCAACGTGTATCTTATGGCCAAGTTTGGCAAAGTTTGATTTACAAAAGCTTATAAATTGTAATTTGTATCATCCTATATGGGGCGCATTAGTGATTTTTTTATTTCAAAGATTTTTGAAGTGTTTGATATACGTTCAAAGGACAATATATTTGAGTGAATCATATCGAAAACGCACAATATTGTCTTACTGTTCAATAATTACTTAAACTATGCTGTTATTTTCAGTAAAGTACCGAACAGAATAATCATAAAAAAAACTTGAAGAAATTCTACTAAATCCCAAACGGTTTTGTCAGCTAAAAATTTGAGTCCTTACCAGAATCGAGGGGGCTTTTAAACCCGCTGTGTTCACTGTTTATATCTTCTATTTAAATTAGAAATTTAATTGAGATAGATTTTTAGGAAATATATTACTCTTTTGCCTATAAGAAGCCAGATTTTGATTTAGCATACAGTTTATAACTTATCAATGTCAAATAGAAGATTGTTTAATTTGTTATTTTACACTTCGATTACTTTAGAGTTCTTCAGATATTATCAATGAAAAGATTTATGGAGACGTAACACCCTTTGCTTCTTTGTATTCTATACTGTGATTTACTCTCGGGTTTTACGACTATCAATGTCATCAAGATCCTGGCTAGGTTCCGTAGTTTAAGACTATTCATTTAATCAGGATTCAATCCAGATTTAACAGATTAGTGAAGTGGATTAGAATTATATACAGACAGATTAACAACTTTAACTTATTAATTAAGTCGTTTTAAAATTAAAGTTTTGTTTGAAACTAACTAATTTGATTTATTCTAAACACATTAATGCTGATTGCGTTTTGTAACAACAATATTCCCACATAATCTAGTCTATCTCTGTGACTGTCTCTCATTGTAACTGTTAATATTGCTGATGTTAGATATCACATATTATGTTATGGAACTGCAACTGAACTGTTTGTCTATACATTAACGAACTATTATCCAAAAGATATCCAACCCTTTACTTTCAACTCAATCAGTTAGACGCTTGCTCGGTAAACTGAAGGTCGAGATAAACTTTCGGATTTTTCAGGTCGGTTCCCCCTGTTAGTGATGCATGTCGGAGGGACAGATGAAAAAAGCGTCTAGTTCGTTCAGATGGGACCATTAACCGAGACCCCATGCGCTACAGGATGTGCACTTAAATAATTAAACCTTAAAGCAAAAATTTACGAGTTTTAAGTTACGCTTCTTTCGCCATTTAGTCATACTTTTGTTTTATTAACTGGAGTTGTTTCCCATGATTTTGAGTGACAGTCCATGGCGAAGTATTGCCCAGTGACAAAAATATTTTTCATAATATATGAGTAAAATATCCATATATATAGCCGAAGTTTCCTCTACATCAACCAACCTACCTTATACATAGCAATTTTGTGATATTATAATAAGAGAGCTTTCAGTTTCGAGGGGGTCTTAAAACCATCGTGTTCACTTTTTACATCTTTTATTAAGATTAGATATTTAATTCAGAAAGATTGTTTGAAAATGTATTACTCTTTTGCCTATAAGATGCCAGATTTTGATTTAGCATACAGTTTATAACTTATCAATGTCAAATAGAAGATGTTTAATTTGTTATTTTTCACTTCGATAACTTTAGAGTTCTTCAGATATTGTCAATGAAAAGAATCATGGAGACGTAACACCCTTTTTTGTATTCTACACTGTGATTTACTCTCGGGTTTTACGACTATCAATGTCATCAAGATCCTGGCTAGGTTCCGTAGTTTAAGACTTTTCATTTAATCAGGATTCAATCCAGATTTAACAGATTAGTGAAGTGGATTAGAATTATATACCGACAGATTAACAACTTCAACTAATTAATTAAGTCGTTTTAAAATTAAAGTTTTGTTTAAAACAAACTAATTTAATTTATTTTAAACACATTAATGCTGATTGCGACAGAATCTAGTCTATCTCTGTGACTGTTATACTTTCGACATCTTATACAACTTGTCTATCGACTAAGAATTCCTGATGTAAGGCATCACATATTATTTTATGGTATTTCCACTGATCTATTGGTCTATACATAAACGAACCATTATCCAAAAGATACCTAACCCTTTACTTTCAACCTTTGACCTGTTTGAAAATTAGCAAATTGGCATTCAGAGAATATCTGCATTGGGCAATAAAGTAAAATATTAAATTTAAGTTAATTAAACCTTATTATCGATCTATTCATAGATCATTTTATTTAATGAAAAAATATTTTCCTGGGGGTTATTGTAAAAGGATAATATGATTTTTAGTGCGCAAACATAGAGATGATTTTGCACATTGAAGTGTACTAAACGGCAAAAGATCAAAACTGAAAAGTAACTTCGAATAAGATCTTAGAATAATATTATTGTGGATTATCTAATGGAATGGTTATCTTATATTATTACAAGGGTCCTCTGGACCACTTCTTTATAAACTTTTATAATCTTTAAATATTTACAGCTTATCCTGTAATAAAGTGGACCGCCCAGATTTAACTTATGAAATTATTGTTGGTCCATGTTATGGCAAGGTCAACATACTAAGGTTAAAGATTTAATAGGAAATATTAAAATCATTTATACTATACATATATCTACTTAAGAAATACATAGAATCAGGCTAAACAGAATTCAACTCTATGCTACCAAATAAAATTCCATTACCTTTCTCAGAATCTCAGTATATCAGTGTATATTGGGTGCAAGATAGCTTATTTTTGATTAAAGAGGATTGGCCCAACATTTCAGTCCAAGTCTCGAAATACTTCTATACAGAGTTTGCTATGATTTCTCTATCTCCATCTACCAACACTCTAAATCCCACCCTATTTTGTTCCTTGTATGCAGGGTCTACAAACTCATAAAGATTATGACCTCTCTTAAGATTTATTTAAATGTGCAAAACAAGCATGGTAATTTTAGATTATAGAAATAAAGCATATTCGTTGTAATGTTGAACATTTTAATCTAGACGACTCGGTGAGACTCCCAGGCATATTAAAGAAAAAGTGATATCAGAGGACAATAAGAAGATTTGGGACTGAAATGAAAATACTACTAGAAATAGCTAGAAGATAGTATTATATTGAATATGATGCCACCTCGGTATAAAGGGTATTGTACAATGTCTGTTATTGATAGCTCTTATTATCAAGTCTGATCAATATGTATTAAGTCTATACAGGTGATTCAATGAGAAATGTTATCGGATATATACAGACAACGTGATATATCGGCGGGTTTCTTTAAACATGTGTGAACACGATTTCGACTCTTATTGTTGATTATCTGTTAAAATATGTTCTCATTAAAGCTAGAGGTCATGTGATCGGATTAACGGCTGAAATTAAACAATAAACGTTGTTATTAAATTTCATTATATGGACGATATAGAGGAAACGTGGTTTTAGTGAGTACAATTAACATCTCGAGGTAATCGGTGTATAATCAAAGCTCTGGTTAAAACAATAGTCACCCAGGTGAATACTCCGCGTAAAGGTGCGACCCTGCTGACGTAGTAATGGTCAAACAATAGACTTGTGGATTAGGGGTTGGACTAACGGCTGGAACTGTTTCGTGTATACTTTCATATCGTCGCCGGCTGCTGTGTTTTTAGCAATCAACGTACCTTTAATGTGATTAGTCGTGTGTCATTATACATAGAATCAGCATAGTTACCACCACGACTGGATGTTCATATAAAACTAGTCACAATCGTCTGACCATCATTATCTGTGTTTTAGTGAATCAGTGCTCATCTCTCTCTCTCTCTCTCTTGGATTTCTACAACTTATACAACATGTCTTCGATTTCATCTTTACTTGGAAATGGAGGTAAGTTAAACTTATTTTTCTATACATACGCAATTTTCTTAATCTATTTCGACTTAGATATGTTGGATTGTTTAAAGTTATGTCCAAAACACCACTTGCCTCCCTTGTTGGTTAAATTCTCACCCTTGCATTGTGACCTTGCATTGTGACCTTAAACTATGTAATGGCGAATAATTCAATTCATAGTATAGTAGAACTTATGTTTTATCTTTTGGACTGTTAGATTTTTTTATTGCAATTTAGTTGCTGATAGTATTAACAGGAACTTACTTTTGTCCTGTAAAAAAAAACTTCAGATCGTTTCTACTAAAATAGGTCAGATCTATAGTATACAAATTTGGTGAGAAATGAGGCATGAAAAGAAAGTGTTTTTTCACCCATGTCAAGAAAGATTTACTCCACCAGGGTATCAAAGAGGTGTTAGGCTACCCTGGGGTTATTTCATTGTTTTATTTAAATAAGTCAAAGTAGGAGAAGAGCTCATCATATATTGTGTTAGGTAATAGGTGTTATTCGTATACGTTCATCGGGTCAAAAGTTTAAGGTGACATTTAATTTTACCCGAAAGATATACCGAACTCTCCTTTTAAGTCAACGTGAAATGAAACTTGGAAATCTTCGAAATTGTTCCGACAAAATTATCATATATTTTCTATGTATTGCATTGTAGCATTAACAGATATTTTTATCGATAAATATAACTTCGTTCATAACACTGTGCAAGAGTATCTCTGTAATTGCATATCATTCATAACATTTCACTATAGCATTTATAACATAACACTATAGCATTTATAACATTGTATATCTGTATTAAAAACTACGCATAACATTACGTCCTTTTTACTAGCTTTCGTAAAGTTGCATAAAACATTCAAACATTGTATTGCATAACAGCATTCATAACATTGTATATCAACATACACAAGATACATAGCAAGTTTCATTTCATTGCATGAAAACATTCACATTAAAAAAACTGCATAGAAACTTTCATTACATTGCATAGACATTTTCATAAACATGCATAGCAAAATTCATAACACTACATGGCAAATTTCATAACATTACATAGCAAAGTTCATAATATCGTAACATTGTATAACAAACTTCATAACATTGTATAGCAAACTTCATAACATTGCATAACTCGCATTGCAATCTTTGGCATAAAATCATTAACTTTCAATTATTTTATTAGATTATCTAACAATGACGGGCATTTTAAATAATTTTCAAGTTAGTAAATTAAATTGTACATCTTGGTCTGCTTAATGATTTCAACAGCATATCTTGATTTAAATTTTACTCTAAAATTAGTTTCTGCTTGATCTGACTTCTATGGGAAATAAACCACGACTCTTAATCCAGATTAGATCGGGATTAAAATACGGGAGATCAGGATTGGATCAGCAGGTTTAATGTCACCTAGTGAAAGGAAACTAGTTGAAATTAGTGTCAATGTTTTTATTTCAGAGATCAGTTTTGTTTTTACTTGCAATAGTTAATCAGATTTAAAGAAGTATTAGTCAGACACTTGTTATTTCATGCACCATAAACCTCCAAGACTTAGTTTACAGAATAAATGATCCTTGTCAATTGACAGGCTTACAACTTCACAAGACACTGATCAGGATTTCAGGATTTCTGTATGTCAATATCCCTGGCATAGAAGAAGATTACGCTACGCTTTCATCTTGCTTGTGTATGTCGCTTGAGAAGGACCACAAAACATAACGCTTATAGTCTTTTGATTATATTGTGGATTTTAAATTTATCTTGTGGTAAACTGTTTTTCTCATCATGGTTTTAAATTTATTTTGTGGTTTTTCTTGATGATGGCGATTGATTTGGATCAATGCCAGTGTTGATTGCATTTTATTCTTCAAAGTTCAGACTCAATCGCTGATTGATTTAATTTTTAACAGCTTTTACATATTTGTGCAGGTTCTGAATCGAACTGTTCAAATGTCTGAAGTGTGAACATCTTAACTTCCTTCGAATATCTGGATAACTAATGTAGATTTTAACAATGAAATTAAAAAGTTTGTTAATGGGGATTTAATAGTTCTATAAACAATGCTTTTGTATGGTTCACTAATCACTTAAATATTCCATAGTATCTTGTACAGAACCCTGTAGTTAAACGATATTTCGATTGGATATGTCCTTGTTGTAATATACACGACTAATTGGTAGATTGTCTATCTATCCAATCTGTTACCCTTCAATATACAGTGTGTTTATAGCGTTTAGACTGATAGGTGCGATCATCCCTGCTGCCAGGTGCCTAGTTTGTCTCGCCTAGTTACAAACATTCTGTTATATATTATATCACATCTGGTAGGGGGTAGAAAAAGAACATCAGGTGTTCTAGACTGTCATTTCATAGTGGACGTTCTGTCTGAAGGATCTAAAATACTTATATCATGGAGGATTTTAATGGATCTTGTACGTATAAGTTAGTTTAGGAGTTCAAACCCTTGGCAGATGATCCATCGAATGTGAATACCAAGTTTGTACTACGCTCTTTTATATTATAATGCATGTTAGCGATATTCAAATCCAATATTCAGGTTATATCTTTCATCTTTTTCAGATCGATTGCCAATGCCAATGGATTTCGACGATGATTGTGAAATGGATGCTGGTACAATTTTCTTTAATAGTCCAGACGGTAAAATGATTTCGAGTTCTATGACGTCAGGTTATCAAAGTTTTGAAGAAGATAAATATAAGGTAAGCTTATTAATATCCAGGTACTCACTGATCTTTCATATCAACACCACAAAAACACAGGATGTTCCTGTACAAGTCAAAAGATATTTAATATGTATTAATAAGGTGAATCGGCTTTATATTAAAGACATTAAACCTTTTATAGGAGGAAATATCGGTTTGTGCTGACCTCGGTAACTAAAATATTTATTTCAATTTGCAGGTTCGAGAAGTCGATATGGACATTGAAGAAAATAAATCTACACCTTCTGTAAATCAGGTAATCATTTCATCAATTATATTTGGACAACTGTCATATACCCGGGCATTCATAAAATCACCAATGACTCACAAACCAGTAATCAAATGATTTGTTACGTCTTTCAATTGCAACTCAATGTCAAGCTAGCGAACGTGAAGTGTCAAAATCCATAACTTAAGTGATTTAAAACTCTGCAGCTCTGCATATAAACAAATATTTAATTGTGCTTTTCATTTTAGTTTCATCTAAGTAAACAACCAGGACTGAGAAGAAGTTTATCACTTGATATGAGAAGACGTATGATAGAGAACGACGTAACGTCATCACCATCTTTTATACAGAGACCTAGAAAGCTTATTCATGATTTCAAAAAGGATGATAAAATTGATGAGGAAATAAATATTGGACGAGAAGATGAAAGAATTAAATCAGCTGTAGAACGGTTATCAGATGATGTTGAATTAATAGCTGATTGTAGTCGACCTTATAGTCTACCTACTGTATGTGGTAAACATAAAGATCTCAAGTCTATTTCTCCAAAAGTGGTAAGTTTGTCAGTAATACAATATGATAGCAACTTGTTATCACAGACTCCAGTACATTATTGTTGTTCAAGCGTATGGTGTTTTTTCCATATTCGATATTTTTTTAATTGCAGATGGCAGATTTACAGAATGGAAAGTACCCCACGATTGGAAATAGTTATATGGTACTAGATTGTAGATATCCATATGAATATGATGGTGGTCATATTCAAGGAGCTTTCAATTTATTTGTAAAAGAATCGATTGACAACCTGTTAAAACGTGAAGCCAATGAAAGACCAAAGATTTTAGTTTTTCACTGTGAATTTTCTTCCCAAAGAGCCCCAAACTTGTAAGTCATCTGATATTGATTCATTAATATTCAAATAAGGATTGAATCTCTTTTTTGTCTTATATTTCAAATTATTTTTTATCATTATTTGGACATCGTACATAGGTGTTTATTATAAAAGCGAAGTATATACTGGTGCGCATTATACTCAAAACTCTATATTATAATATTAGTATTTTTCACTCTATTATAGATTGAAATATATCTCATATATAAATGAGTGTCATATTCGAAATATACTATATTTGAATTTGCGTATATACAAATTTGATGATTTGTATTGTGTATACATCATCAGCACTATACTGGAATTAAACTTTTGTATTGTTCTTCTTCAGATTGCGATATCTTCGATCACAAGATCGGTTATTAAATAGTGATAATTATCCTAGTCTATATTACCCAGAAGTCTATATTCTAGATGGTGGATATAAAGCTTTTTATGAACAAACACAGGTAAAGTTATTCATCAACATATTGCCAATTATTGGCTCCTTGATCAATGAATATGATTTTGTTTTTAAATCAAATCTTTTTGTGGCATTCAGAAGAATAACTGATAAGCGGAAACTTTTAAAGTTTTCATGTACGTATCACATGTCTTTAATGTTTTCTCATTATTATTTGCAGGGCTTATGTTATCCTGCCACTTATACTCCCATGCTTCATGAAGATCATGCAAATGAACTACGTCATTTCCGAGTAAAATCGAAATCATGGACTGCGGGAGAGAAACCAAAGCCAAGTTTTACCAATCGACCCCGACCTATACGTTTTTAAATGTCTAGTCTCTTGTTATTATTGTTATTTTGTTATTGTTATCTACTTTAATTTGTTATCCTTGTTATGTACAGTTATTTTGAGACCAATTTTATATTTATTTGTAATCTGTACATATATAAGGTCTATTTATTTTTATTTATTAAATCGAGAATGTGATATGTACAGACAATAAACTTATGAATTTTTTTAATGTGAGTTTTGTCATTCACATTGTTTCCTGCAATTATAAGCTGGCTACGCAATCTTTAAGTTTGTATGCACATGTAATGGCAGTTTTATCATTTATCTTGCTAATGACTAGACAAAGAAATGGCAAGACAGAGAAAATTTGATTGCGATAAATTGCGATAGTCCCATAACCAGAGAGGTTTCAATTTTATTTCCCTGAACCACATTCTATCTGCATAGATCGGATTTTTTGGGGTCTATTAAGCATTATCTCTTCAAGGTAAAGGCTCAGACTGACTGGCTATTTAACGCACATGGAATTTGTGACATGATGAGTGTAGAACTAAATATACACCTCTTAGTAGTCGTTATGATCATGTTCTGATAAGAGCGGCATCAGCTGCTCACTGGTAATTGCTCGACACAAAATTATGTTTCTTTTACCTGGTCATGATAATTAACAAGTCACTGTGATATGCGTTTGTAAAGTATGACAGCAACTTTTCCCCACTTTATCATAACTATCAACCATTCCGCCATACATCTAAGGAGTCACTGCACACATTAATTCTTGTAACGCCTTCTTATTGAGAAGACTGTTATGAGGAGATGTTATTTGTGAAAAGAAGCAATGCTCTGCTTTCATGGTCGCCTTAACTCATTTGGACGCAAAGTGGTCGGATCTACACCGATGGTTCACACAACCCTGATAATAGTGCGACCGTATTAGGGATTTATTTTACAAGAATTATTAAGCGATCACCTAATAACTGCGCAAGGTACACACCAGAGATGCTCGCAATCTTTTACGCGGTGCAATAATCTGCAGGTTACGATAATACAAATACTATTGTATTAGGCGACTATTATTATCAAGGGCGCTGGGACAAAAGTATGATTGGCGACTACTGCTGGAGCATTAAACGAGAATGCCCAAAGGAAGTGTACAAACGCAAAAGTTACAAACGAAAATTCCTGCCCGACTAAAATGCAGGCAGTACATGGTAAACTTTTATCAGATGTGTTCTGAAAGACACTTATTGAACTATTGGATATAAACTATTTCTGAGAAATGCTTCCAGAAAAATCGGGCAAACCCAGCAATGGTGTGTTTTGAGCTAATGTCTCACTTGAATGGTCTTTTTTATTTTCTCTATAATATTATTATACTATCAATTACTCAAAGCTTCCAATCGGGGCTAGTTGATGAAATGGTCCTCATTAGTACATAGTCAAGGCAAATCAATCGAGTTGGCATAGATCGCGGCTCATGTTGGCATACAAGAGAACGAAAGTGTGGATGAACCAAACAAAGCCTCGAATATACATGGGAAGCAACTCTGGTTGGTGGTGATTCATTCGGACTTAGTCCAGTAAAACATTTTATGCTAATGATTGTATTACGAATTTAGTCCGTTCTATTTTTAGAAATCCTCTTTCTCTCTTCCTTTTTGGGTTTTTGCATGCCCATTTTTGACTACTTTTTGGTCTAGATTTGAAATTTGATGTCTGAAATTGCATTTTCTTTCAGAATTTCTGAGATAATGAGAAATTTAATTGGCGGAAGGTTATTTCTAAAAATAGTGGTTTTGTGTGCAGTGACAGTCAAGTGGATGTTGATATCCGGTAGTGGTCTACTTTCATTTTGACTAGTTCAAAATTTTCATGGTCATGCTATATTGAATTTTTGTACAGAAACTAAGTATTGGCCAGGCTTTCATGTGACATATTGGAAAGTTTTCAACGAGATTTCTGGAAAAAGTTATAGCAGTTTGAATTTCGTGATTTAACATGGAAACAGATGGCAAATGAATTAGTGGACTAAGTCCATTCGGCTTTACATAATACACGAACAGTGTCACTTTTCGGCATCAGCTGCTCACTGGTAATTGCTCGACACAAAATTATGTTTCTTTTACCTGGTCATGATAATTAACAAGTCACTGTGATATGCGTTTGCAAAGTATGACAGCAACTTTTCCCTACTTTATCATAACTATCAACCATTCCGTCATACCTCTAAGGAGTCACTTGTGCACATTAATTCTTGTAAT
This sequence comes from Nipponacmea schrenckii, assembly GCA_030562195.1. Classification (NCBI taxonomy): domain Eukaryota; kingdom Metazoa; phylum Mollusca; class Gastropoda; family Lottiidae; genus Nipponacmea; species Nipponacmea schrenckii. The sequence goes on along the minus strand of JAUJPP010000007.1, from coordinate 20,082,713 downwards.
GCCTTCTTATTGAGAAGACTGTTATGAGATGTTATTTGTGAAAAGAAGCAATGCTCTGCTTTCATGGTCGCCTTAACTCATTTGGACGCAAAGTGGTCGGATCTACACCGATGGTTCACACAACCCTGATAATAGTGCGACCGTATTAGGGATTTATTTTACAAGAATTATTAAGCGATCACCTAATAACTGCGCAAGGTACACACCAGAGATGCTTGCAATCTTTTACGCGGTGCAATAATCTGCAGGTTACGATAATACAAATACTATTGTATTAGGCGACTATTATTATCAAGGGCGCTGGGACAAAAGTATGATTGGCGACTACTGCTGGAGCATTAAACGAGAATGCCCAAAGGAAGTGTACAAACGCAAAAGTTACTAACGAAAATTCCTGCCCGACTAAAATGCAGGCAGTACATGGTAAACTTTTATCAGATGTGTTCTGAAAGACACTTATTGAACTATTGGATATAAACTATTTCTGAGAAATGCTTCCAGTAAAATGCGGCAAACCCAGCAATGGTGTGTTTTGAGCTAATGTCTCACTTGAATGGTCTTTTTTATTTTCTCTATAATATTATTATACTATCAATTACTCAAAGCTTCCAATCGGGGCTAGTTGATAAAATGGTCCTCATTAGTACATAGTCAAGGCAAATCAATCGAGTTGGCATAGATCGCGGCTCATGTTGGCATACAAGAGAACGAAAGTGTGGATGAACCAAACAAAGCCTCGAATATACATGGGAAGCAACTCTGGTTGGTGGTGATTCATTCGGCTTCACATAATACACGAACAGTGTCACTTTTCTAAGGGCAACATACAATTACTGCACCTGATAGACTATTGAAGGTATGCAGAATCTATTGTTATTTGCAGGACACTTTGTCACAACTTGCTTTACATCTAGACCTTTTTCTACAAAAAACATGGAGAAATCGACTAGTCGTTCGGATGGGACAATATGCCGAGGACACGTGTGCTAAAGGCTGTTAAAGATCCCCGAGAGTAGGCTCATTCCCCTGTGCTGGCAAAATTTCCCTCAGTGCAACCTCTATGGCGTTGCCCGTCTTCATTAAAACTTGATAAAGTGTGGTATGCATACTTATTTAACCAATAGTCAATATTAAACACAAATATTAGGCGTAGGACGAGTGTATTCTAAGACCTATTTTACCTCTTAAAGAATAAGTAGTTTATGTATGTTTACGAAAAGGGATGGAAAACTCTAATTTTCTATTTTGAACCTCTCAGAAAATTAACTATTTCGATTAATATATACTTTATACCATATATACTTTTAAGGAAACTCGACTTCTCGCCCCCAAGTAAGCGAGAAAAAGGCAAGGAAAAAGTCGAAGAAAGTGTCGAGGAAAGAGTCGAGAAAGCGCGGGTAGGAAAGGGCGAAGAACAATTTGAGAAAGCGAGGAAAAGGGCGAGGTAACAAGGAAAAAGGCGAGGAAAAGGGCGTGGGCGAGAAGACAAGAAAAGATGACCGCAGTCGGCTTCCATAATGCAGATATGATAACTAATAGCATAAGCTGGCAAGGAGTTAACTAGTCATTTACCACCACCTATAATAACAAATAGATAACAATTCAAAAGAATATCAAATTTCTGCATATTTTGGTTTTTTACCTTCTTGTTCTTTCTTGTATGGTTCTGAAATGCTTAAAACATATAAATGTTATCAATAACGTGAAGACGTGCTCCAGTTATTTACAATAGTTCATGTAATGTAATATAAACAAAAATGTGTCTTACATATCTGTCTGGTGTCATAGTTAATGCAATTAGGGCAGGATTTTCATGTTAAAGAAGCAGTTACTTGTTTGAAGAATTCATAGAATGTTTTTATTAGCTATTGGCTTTGTACGTAACCACTACTTACGAAAGTAAGGTCTATATTTTAATTAGACTGGCTCGAGAAGTAAACCTGTATGACATTTCTGTACCTAAGCATGTACTAACATGTAGATTAAGTAAAAAAAATAAACAACCCATTCTGGAATATTCACTTTGAAGATAACATAAAATTTGGTTACTTGCTTGGGTCTTCAGTATATTAAAAGTTTTTTGACCCTAGTCACCTTTAGTTATCAGAGTATGCACTGGGGAGCACTATTTTTTTTTTTAATTTCGGTTGCATTGGATGTTTTAACCGATTATAATCATTATGGCAATGTTTATTGGACAGAGCCTATTGGCCATTCAGTGCATTTGCGCGAAGACTGTGATAGATCAGAATAGTCATAGAGTTCTTAAAACATCGTGATTATTTTTCAGCCGAGCACGAGACATAGTATAGTGGGTCCAGGCCTGCTCGTGAAACGCTTGAAGCAGGCATGCCAAATATCACACATGACCAAACTGAAAACAGTGATAGGATCATCTTTCCTACTCTTCAGATCAAATTGATGGAACAATTTTTCAAGGCATCATGGAATTTTTCCAACTCATCACCACAGCAATACCAGGGTTATCATTTGAGAAGGTCATAGCAAGTGTGTTTGATTGTCCAGAGATTCGAACTCTCATCTGTGATAATCAGTTTATAGACCCCCGTCTTATGTGAATATACAGCATTACTTTTAGCTCATTATCTAATTATAGATAAGAAACTATATACTTCACAAACAACACTCTTAACTGAACATATTTTTTAAATAGGTCAGGTCACGTCTTAAGTGCAGTTAGAATTGAATTTCCAGCATTACATTGTCCCCCAAACTAAAATGTAATCCCTATAAACACCCCCCGCCCCTGCATTAATCGGTAACATGGACAAAACGCTACGTCTGGCTACTTAAAGATAAATGAAAGATTCATTACTTTGGCTCATGATCCTTTACAAGAAAAAAGTTTGTTGCTAAGATGACCCCCTTGGAGAGGGTTATCGTTTGTGACAGTCGTTCATTCAGAACTTCGATGCAAACAATAAGGCGGATAACTACAAAGAACATGTGAACAGAATGCTCTTCGCTTTTCGCAATCTTGAGCTTCATATTTTGAACAGCAACCTTGATCATTTCCCTGAAAACCTGGGAGGTGTGAGTGACGAACAAGGAGTGCGATTCCATCAAGACCATGAAAGATCAAAGGCACTGGAACAAAAGTATGATGGAACATTAAACGATAATACCCCAAAAAGGAAGTGAACAAACGCAAAAGTTACAAACGCAGACAGTACATGATGAACTTTTGTCAGGTGTGGTAATGTTCTGAAAGACGCTTTTCTAACTATTGAAAATCGTTCCAGAAAAATGCAGCGCAAACAGCAATGGTGTGCTTCGATCTAAGGTCACACTTGAATGTTCCTTTTTTTATTTCCTGTATAACATTATATTGATTTGAGGCTGTCATTGCATTGTTCTTTAATAATGCTCCATTTTTATACGCCCACACATTAATTGAGGCGTATATAGTCGTCGCCCTGTCTGTCCGTCTATAATTGTTGTGGATACGAAAGAGAGCTGGTTTCTTGATTAATATTGACGACACTTGGTGTGAGTCTTTGTTATCACCCAATAATGAAGCCTATTAAAAATCAGATCAATCGAAAAAATTTTCTATGAGTTATTGCCCCTGTTCTTGAATTGTTTGTGGATACGATAGGGAGATGGATTTTGACGAAGCTTGGTGTGAGTGTTTGTTATAACCCAAGGATGAACCCTATTGAAAATCAGACTAATCGAAAAAATATTTACCATGAGTTATTGCCCTTGTTCTTAAAAACGCGTCTGCCTTTGTTCTTGAATTCTCTGTAGACAAGATATAGAGCTGGTTTCTGGATGGATTTTTCTGATGAAATTTTGTGTGAGTGTTTGTCATCACGCGAGAATAAACCCTATTGAAAATCAAATTACTCGAAAATTATTTACTATGAGTTATTGCCCTTGTTTTTTAATTCTTTGTGGACAGGATAGAGAGCTGGTTTCTTGATGGAATTTTACGAAGCTTGATGTGAGCTTTTGTAATCACCCAAGGATGAACCCTATGAAAAATCTGACCAATCGAAAAATATTACTATGAGTTATTGTCCATATTCAATTTTTTGTGGACACGATAGAGAGCTTTCATTTACCGAAGATTCTTGTCAACCTCCCGGAAAAATTGGCTGGCATTATAAATATGGGCGTATTACGATGGCTATCGCTATTTTTTTCTTTATTAAATATAAATCTGATATTGCATAAAATCTGTAGCTTGCAGAAAAAAAACTGATCTCAGTACTCTCAAATTGACCAAAGTCTTTCCTTAAATGCAACAGAATGTTCCCCAGTGAATTATCAAATTCACTTTATACACAAAAAACATGTAAGGTCGAGTAGATACATAAATACATAGAAGTGGATAAGAAACTGTCTACTTCACAAACAACACTCTAAACATATTTTTTTAATAGGTCAGATTAGGTTGACAAAAAATATAAATAGAAGTGCATGTCAAATATGCACAAAAATGAACTAACTATTCCCTAATAGACCCCGACTTAAGTTCAGTTAAAATTGAATTTCCAGCGTTACTATAAGCTCATTATTTAATTACCTGAAGCGGCTTCAGCTTTGACTTTGACGACCTGTTCCCCGAACTAAACTGTCATCACTATCAGGCCACTATAAACATCCCCCCTGCATTAATCGATAAAATGGACAAAACGCTGCATTTTGTTTTTTCGTTTGGCTTCTTATAAGTGGATGAAAGATTGTCGCTATGGCTCGTGATCCTTGTTGGTTGGTAGTTTGCCAAATAATCGGTGCATAAATAAATGAAAAAAAGAGATGTTATCTTTAAGGAGACATTTTGTCAACCTACTAGGGGTTAAATTGCACAATTTAGCTTATCACTGGTAGATAGCTTGCGCTGTCGCAAGTAGAGTAGGTTAACATGTATATGAAATAAATAACATTATTGCATATACGAGATACTTTTGGACTAGAGACTATATTTCACATTTCACGTTTGTACTTTCGGTTATTATAGAACTAAAATGTGGGAAATAAGTTGGTTGATTTACCTTGTGATATTGTGTCTTCTCAGTTATATGATTTATATATGGATGAACAACAATAAGGGAAGACTGCCCCCAGGACCTTCCTTCGTTGAATCTTTTAAAATTATGTATAGATTTATCACCAGAGAAGATGCCTTTTTAGTAGGAGAAAAACTGGCTGTCCGATTTGGAGAAATTGCCAATGTTCGATTCCTTGGTAACAATATGGTATTTCTCAACAGTACCAGAATTATTAAGAAACTATTGAACACGGCTGCTTATCGTGACGTCACTAACGACCGACCACCATCATTTCTGAGGGACTATCTTTACCAGGGTGGCCAAGACATTATATTAAATGACTATAATAACCTTTTGATCAAATTAAGAAAGATTTCCCATACAGTTATAAGACTTTATGGTGAAGGAATACACGATTTTGAGAAAATGGTTAATCCGGAAGTGGATATTTTGATAGAAAATCTGACACAAGCAACTGATAAAGAATCGTTTGATATGGATGCAGCCTTTGCAGAGAGTTTAGTTAGAATTATACACGTGTTTGTAAGTATGATTATACTTTATATTAGATATGTTTATTTACAGGGACTGTGGAATGTGGACAAACACCAACTTCAGGTTCAAGGGCAGTTTGGTGTATATGGTTCCCTGTCATTAAGGCACACATACTTTAAGCACACGTAGCGCGTTACTTTAGGAACACTTCTCCTGGGCTATCCGTCACATTATCATTTAGTCTGTGATTTAGTCACATCTTATACATATTCATTTTAGCTCACTATCAATAATGATCAACTAACCAGTGGCGGGATGGGAGAACATGGGAATGCCCTTCAAGGATAAAAAAAAAATGGAAAAAGGAAAACAGAGCTAATCCTAGTGAAAAGATGGATTAAGAAAACGTTTGAAAATGATGAACAAGCTGTATTCCTGCATTTTATTCAATTTGAATATGTTATAGTGATACAATCTAGGAATAGTTACATTTATTTTTTTGACCAGGATGACTTCTGTTTTTTGCTTCTTTAATTTCGTCTTTTGTTACATATCCAGGATTTATTGAAGGTGTACCGAATACAATAAAGCATTCTTTATGAAGCAATAAGTAATATAAATAGGGGAGTTCTTCATTAGTATATCCGGAAGTTACCCCGATGACATGGACCTCGAAGTCTGATTGGTTAGTAGTATGTTCTAATAATAGATCTGTAATCTGCTTCTGGCACATGGCAAATAAAATTGTTTTGATAAGCGATAAAAAAAAATATTCTGTCAAAACGGACACAGCGTTGTTGCTTTGGGTCAATCTGGCACTGGCTAAAGCTAGAATGAAAAATGTGAAAAAATGTGCAAATTGCTAACTAGACATGTCATCGGGGTCACTTCCGGATATACTGGTGAAGAATGATACGAAAAAATGCTGCAAGTTTTTAGACGGTTTTCTGTTTTCTATGCATAAAGAGAAAAACATGTACACTTTGAAATTGCTTGGATATCTATATCAATACAAGGTGTGTCGAACTGAATACGCATTGTAGCGATTTTCTGCTGAAATGATAGCTTTTTTTTCAAGTTTTGGTGAAGAAATCCCCCATTTCCCGAACCACGAGTGTCATACCTTATCTATGTCATATACATAGGGATTTTTTTTTTCGCATTAGAGGACGCCTGTGGATGGACTTTCTCTTCTAATGAAGATTTCAATGATTTTTCTTTCTGTTTTACTGTTTTGATTGATGGCTAATGTTGTAATTTACCCAGTTAACTTGTGGTCTGTAGCTTTTAAGTGGTCTTGGATTGCTGATTAGTTATTGGTTGTACTTGATTGATGTTCTTCCTTTCATTTTTGCAGTTGTTCTTTTTGTTTCACATTTAGTTAACAAATGAACGTTTGGAACCAAAAGAAGCAGAATCAGTTATATCTACCGTAGAGGAATTCAATTACAGTTTTAATCGCACTATTGCTGTTGATAAGAATTTGGTATTGTTTATGTTTCCATGGTTACAGCACCTTCCCGGAAGTAATGGCGATTTAGCCAGGAAGTTGCGTCTCGAACATAAGAAAATGTTGCGACATTTTCTTGCCCCTGAAAAAGTCAAGGTTAGTTGTCAATCTTTCGTCAAATATCCAAAATTGCAATCAATAAGAATAGTAATTTTACTGCCATTTAAAAAACTATCCATTAATCTTGCATTCGGATTTCACATAAATTTAAGTGCATGCTTGATGCAAAGGAAAGGGCACAGTTTACGTGACAAAAATACGAGAATTTCACACTTTGTCGCAATTCTATGATGGATGACGCTATATTGATTTTCATAATGTGTAGGTTTATCATGAAGACACCACAGAATTTAACAGATCCTATGCCCTTATAACAACCCTTAGAATTAAATCATAACGTAATTCAAAGTTATGTGGTCCTACTCGTCGCTAATGACTTTATTTTATATTAGAAATGGAAGGGAAATGGTAGTTTGATAGGAGCACTGTGTTTAGAACAAGATAGTGATAAATCCATAACTAATACGATGATAGAAGGGGTTGTTACTGATATGGTAGTTGCCGGGTTTACTACAACTCATGGTGCCCTCGACGGAATCATTCTCCTGATGATGAAATATCCTGAAGTTCAGCACCGTATTCAACAAGAACTTGATGACGTGTTAGTAAAATTATGATGTTTATAAATTAAACTGTTCGCGAGGTCCCGGTTTTTTTTTCTTCAAACTTAAAAATAAGAAAAAAATCGAGATATTAAAGAAATGTAATATTCTTATTGGATAGTATAGGCCTACTGAATATAATTTAAATTTGAGTGACTGGCCAATCAGGTGACTGGAACACTAAAATCCAAAAAGGGCCTTGATAATTATCTTACATTTTGTATTATTTCAGGATTGGTGACGAAGAACCAAGCCTTTCTGACAGATCAAAACTTCCATATACAAACGCTGTTATTCTAGAATGTCTTCGTTACATACGTCATATCCCTTTCGGAATACCACACTATGTCCGAGAAGATATTGAAATAGACGGATTTACCATTCCAGCTAAATCAACGGTAGGTTCTATTCTTGAATATTAATTATGTAAATATAGTCTCCAGAAGTACTAGAACTGTACGAAAATCGCATACTCTCTTCAATATATCTTAAACCAAACTGGACTCACATACAAACAATAGTTTTGAATAAAATGTTTAACTGTTTATAGTTGTCGAATGTATCAGGCAAATCTTGTTGCTGTCCATAACAGCGAAACTAATGCATGCACATGCACTCACTTTTGTTAGATTGTACTCGCTTTTACTATATCTATATTGTGATAATTTATGCTATTTCCATCTATCTGTTTTCAGTTATTAAATAATTTCTATCATACCTGTAAAGACGAAAAGATGTGGGAAAAACCATATGAATTTTATCCTGAAAGATTTCTAGATGTTGATGGCAATTTACAACCAAGTGATCACCCAACAAGACAACAGTAAATTACTTATATATTGATCCCCATGCTCTTTTTTCATTTTCATGTGGGTGAGCACTGGAATATGGTCATAAGATTTTGGTCACTGTGAAAAGGAAAATCGGAAATGTGCCTGTTTCACGCTAATGCCACAAATATTGCTAATGAGGCATGTCAGATATTTGGCATAGACACAAACATATACGGGATTCATGTTCTGACATTGGGAGTGTGTCTCACCTATTATATCAGTATCCAGACCATCTCGGCCCTGTGTCTATTTTTTCATATTACATGTATATGGAGAAGTACACTACATCCAAACAGTTTCGTCAATTCAACAGGGGACCCCAACGCATTTCTCAGGATGGTTGATAATGGGAGGAGTAAATTATCGAGATATGACATGAATGTAGTCATTTAATTGCTATGAGGGTGATTATCGATTATGGGGATAAATGTAACTTAGGCCACATTACGATGTGCCCATGTATTTATGACTGAAATAATGAGTTTCCATATAACTGTAACAAAATACCTTTTACCCGTGTTACTTTGACAATTTTACTTGGTGTCGTATTTCTGTGACCAAAATACCTTGAGTATTGCTGTGACCATATTTGCGGTGGCCAAAGTTACCGTGCACCTCACGGTTCAATGCGCTAAAGGCAAATTATTCCATTGATGAAGTAAATTGCAATGCTCCTTCGAGTATATTTTTACATGCACATTTGTGTACCATTTATGTTTGCTTGAAAAATATAATATGACCTCTTCTGAGCCAAATTATTTGGAGAATTCGATAGTTGAATTAAAAAAAAGTACAAATATGCCTATTCTAATTTTCGATTAGGTCAATGGGGAAGCAATATTTAATCTGAATTTGTATGTAAATGAATCCATCAAGTTCGGATAAGAAGTTGGGTTGGCATTCGGAATATTATCTGAAAATAAGCTCTGTATTTATATGCTAGCATAGTGATTAAATCCCAATTTTCTGAAAAGTAATGAAGTATCATTTCATTTTACAGATTGATAATATTTGGTGTTGGAAGAAGAAATTGCATTGGCGAATCGTTTGCAAAATCACGCATGTTTTTGTACGTAACCAAATTACTTCAGAAGTTTGAATTTCAACGTGGTAAAAACAAACTGGTTTCTGAAGATTCGTCAACTTGGATTCATTGTTCATCTATGCACCCACAACATCTGAATTGCAAAATTGTGAAAAGAAAATAGACACTTTATTTGTGAAGCATTATTATTTACTTTACTGTATCTATGCAAAAGTCCGTTAATCAAAAATCAGTCTCAGTTGATTGTGTCAAAGAAAGAGACAATGGTTAATCCAGTCTCATTGAAATTAGACAAAACTTTTCTTTTTCATGTTTTATTATTAATGTAGCTGCTTCTAACGACGGCCTCCATAAACGTGCCTAAAATTAACCTGTGGTTAACATTTAACCTTAAATATAATTACATATTTTCACATATTTTATGAATATATAATTATTATAGTGTATAGTTTTTATATTGTTTGTTTTTTGTATTTTCTTGTATTCTTCCCATAGCGCCCAGCCAAGACTATCCGAATCCTAAACTACCATAAGTTGCCAATCTGTACTACACATTTTCGATGCTAAAATTGTACCTATATTATTAGTGACAATTCAATAGACAACATCCCCACACTTCGTATTGGATACCAATCGAAATTGTCAGAACTATTATTTGGTATGATTATTTTGAAATAACGTGGGGACTTAAATAGATATAACCAATAAAATACAACATTCCTATTGACTCACAACAAAGTTGCTAACCTGCATTTCGATATGTTAGTTATAATTAATATTCGTCAGAAACTGGCCTCGAATGAATTAACTGCATCATTATTATCATTCGATTTCGCTCAAATAGCCATTTCATTGTTTTTAGTTGAAATATATTATAATGAATCCTATTAAAAGCTAGTAAGTATAATTGTTTTAGTACATAGGGGGATAATAATAACATGACAAATAGGATGTATAAGCATTGTAGCTACTTTCGAGTCATGTTCTTGTGAACTTGTTTTATTTTTTTTCAATTTGCTAGAAAGCTTGTCGTCTGCAACTCTCACAACCGTATACACAACGGTGCCTTTGTTACATTTCGCTTACTGATTGGTTTTAAATAACAGAGTTTACGAAACACATTGCCGAGGAGTAATATAAACAACAATAATGTGGGAAATAAGTTGGTTGATTTACCTTGTGATATTGTGTCTTCTCAGTTATATGATTTATATATGGATGAACAACAAAAAGGGAAGACTGCCCCCAGGACCTTCCTTCGTTGAATCTTTTAAAATTATGTATGGATTTATCACCAGAGAAGACGGATTTTTAGTTGCAGAGAAACTAGCCTTCCGATTTGGAGAAATCGCCAATGTTCGATTCCTTGGTAACAATATGGTATTTCTTAACACTTCTAGAATTATTAAGAAACTGTTAACCACGTCAGCTTATCGTGACGTCACTAACGACCGACCACCGTCTTTTCTAAAAGATTATCTTTTTCATAATAGTGATATCGCATTTAGTGACTATAATAATATTGTCTTCAAATTAAGAAAGATTTCCCATACAGTTATGCGACTTTATGGTGAAGGAATACATGATTTTGAGGAAATGATTAATCCGGAAGTGGATATTTTGATAGATAATCTGACACAAGCAACATATAAGGAATCGTTTGATATGGATGCAGCCCTATCAGAGAGTTTAATCAGAATAATACACGTGTTTGTAAGTATAGATAATGTGAATTGCTGTTGTTTTTTTTTAGAAATACTTAATTTACTATAACTAGCTATATGAAATAAAGTCGAAAGATATTCGTGCATTTCCAGGTTCGTATTTCAGGTAACAGGTAGAGAAAGCAGTCGATAACAAAAAAAAAACTTCGTTTTAACACAACGGTTGAAAATTAACTCCTTAAATAATAGGCATATCTGTTGATATATAGTCATCTTCCGTGATATTCGCTCCTAAATATGTATATATATTTTAAAAACGAGTCTGAGAAAGACCATGACATTTTTCTTTCTTAATGAGATAATGTGATAATTCTGAAAAATGTCTGAAACATATAACAAAATTCTAGGATATTGTGGGTTTTTTTTGTATTGTTTCAGTTAACCAATGAACGGATTGAATCAAATGAAGCAGAAAAAGTTTTCTACGATGTAAAGGAATTCAATTCTAGTTTTATAGCTATAAGTGCTGCTGATAAGAATTTTATATTGTCGCAGTTTCCATGGTTACAGCATCTTCCTGGGAGTAATCGTGATGTCGTCCAGAAGTTATACCACGACCAACGACGAATATTACAGTACTTTCTTGGGCCTGAAAAAAAACAGGTTTGTTTTTTAACGAAAGGGATATTCAGTTGAAAATCGATACTTGCAGGCCAAACAGCACCATAAATTAAAGAACCACGTTACATTTTCATCAACAGTAAAATATTTTGTTTCAGAGAGCAATCTTTAAATATAAAATCTAGAAAAGGATAAATACGATTTCCATTCAATCATTAATTGGGACATAATCCCGAGAGATGTAAAGGAACAATTAACTTTATCAGTTATTATTCAAATAATATGTCTTTAATGACTTTTTTATATTAGAAATGGAAGGGAAATGGGAGCTTGATAGGAACCCTACTTTTAGAACAAGATAGTGATAAAGAGTTAACTGATACGATGATAGAAGGGGTTGTTACTGATATGGTAATTGCAGCGTTTGCTACAACTCATGGTGCTCTTTGTGGAACCTTTCTCCTGATGATGAAATATTCCAAAGTTCAGCGCCGTATTCAAATGGAAATTGACGAAAGGTTGGAAATTCTTTTCGTCACAAAAAGCGTTCCATAGTAGAGAGTGTATATTCTTATATAAGTGACAGGCTTTAAATAACTGTTGAATGTAACTACAAGCTAAATATAGTTATGATGTTTCGGGAGTATAAAGAGCATAAATGGCGAAAGTTTGATACAACACTAGAAGTTCTAGTATATCCATTATCTAACTCTATAGTACCTATAAAATCAAAATATTTAAGCGGAGGGAAGCTAATTTCGGCATTTTGATTTCAGGATTGGTGATGAAGAACCGCTTGTTGCTGATCGATCAAAACTTCCATACACCAACGCTGTTATTCTTGAATGTCTTCGTTACATACGTCATATTCCGTTGGGAATATCACATTATGTCCGAGAAGATATTGAAATAGAGGGATATACCATTCCAGCTAAATCAACGGTAGGCCCTAAAGTTTGTGACATGAGTATTGTTTATGTTTCTTTATGCCTGTCTAATAGTATTACCTGACCTTTTAAACACTATCAAAGCGTCATATCCGGTGACGATTTAGCAGAATTGTAAAACTTTCAGTTTTAAAATACTAACATATGAGTAAAAGTTATAAGTGTTCCTGGTCCGATTCGAGTAACAAAACGGAACACTGATGTATCTATAATCACTGCGACTATCTCATCCTTGGTATAATGAAAAGAACATACACAAGAATTATTTTAATCAAAATCGACAAATAGTATAGGCTGTTTATATAATTAGAATCAGTGCCTTCTGATTTCCATATTTACAGGAGAGCCCTAAATCCACAATATGACTAGGTGTTTCGAGAATATTTTCTGTTTTTCAGCTGATTACTAATATATATCATGTTTGTATGGACGAAATGAAGTGGGAAAAACCACATGAATTTTATCCTGAAAGATTTTTGGATGTTGATGGTAATTTATTACCAAGTGATCACCAAATCAGACAACAGTGAGTTTCTAATATACAAGATAATTGTTTCCCTATTATACTTAGGTAATAAAGTTTATGCCAAATCAGCATTCTATTTATCTACCATGCTCTTTAAGGTGGGCTTATGTCTGGTTGCGACGCTCCTCGATTGTCGGCATCTAGCTGGAACTGATAAAATCGGAGCGCTCAGGTCTGCTGCGACGCTCCTCGACGGATCTGGACGGATACAGCGGCAACTTGTTATCGTAAATCGTAAGAGAGCTCATGTCGTCCGCGACTGTCTACGAGTCGTTCAGTTTTCGACGGCCAGGTGATACATTTCAACATGGCGGCGCCCATGAAAATTCACGTTGTAAGTTTTGTGTGTTCATTTTTAACATTTTGTAAAGTTTTGCAACGCTTCCTTGGTACTTCGACTACCTGTAGTCATATTTCAACCCCATATTTCAGTGTTGATATGATTATTTCACTCAAATCTCATTAAAAACTCGTACAAATTAAGAACAACCACTTCATGAAATACTACACATGTAATCAATGAAAGATTTATTTAAAATTAATTTTATTTCGAGCTCATCAGACCATTCATCAGCCATCTTGACTTCTGCTTGACTAACGCCACCAAGCAGTGACTAAAATAAGCGCGCGTTGATTGGCTAATATCTACAACTCAGTTGCGCCGCGGAGTAGGTTTGACTCAGGTCGCTACGATCGCTTACGATCGTCGGCAACTACTTGGAAATCGTAGGAAATAGAGTAGAACATGCGCGACTCACTGGATCTGGCTGAATCTCAGTTGCCGACAGTCGCAAGGAGGCTAGTTGCGTCGTAAGCCATCTCAGGTCGGCAGGAACTGTCAGCCTAGCGTAGGCCGACAGTTGCGGCAACTGACTGGATCTGCTAGTTGCCGACAATCGAGGAGCGTCGCAAGCCAACACAAGCCTACCTTTAGATATGTTTGATGCAAATGTCTCAGTGGTTATGGATTTTTTGAGAATAAAGCCTATATTTATTGTCAAACATAGTCAAAATCTACTAATAAAGGAAATGTGTGTTTTGTTTTACAGATTTATACCATTTGGTGTTGGAAGAAGAAATTGTGTTGGAGAATCATTTGCCAAATCGCGTATATTTTTATATGTAACACGTTTACTTCAAAAATTTGAGTTCCACCAAGGAAATAACAAACTGGTTTCAGAAGATTCGTCAACATGGGTTCAGTGTGGAGTTTTACATCCTCAATATCTTAGATGTAAAATTGTAGCTAGGAAATACAGAAAATAGAAAATATATAGAAACACACAAATCAAATATACAGTAAGATTTCGAGTAAAGTACGCAATGTATGTTGCGCATTGAATGAGAAAGGAGTAACTGTGTTTTTAATATTCAAGTCGTATTTCTAAATTAATATACATTGCAAAAATATTTCAAACCATATAAAGTGCTATGTCACGTGACCTAATCTACACACCTCAATTTTTTTTTATATTACACGTAATATTTTCTCTCCAATGATGTATAATACTTGATTTTTTATAAATATTGCGCTTTTTAAAATTTAAAAATTTGGTAACTGTGCGTTATTTCAGGATGTCTATAATCCATCGACAATCACCTTGCTGAACGCTTAGTGGTTTATCGGCTTTTCACTACCGTAATTTTTCTTCTCGGTGAAAGTATAGCGGAATTACAAACTATGCACGAACTTGGTCTCGTTCTGATATTAGTCTTCGTGAATCTACGGAGATTGCCGATGTTGACTCGTAAGCTGTTATACGTGTAACTGCATAATTAAAACTGTAAACACGGGAGATCAACTCCCGTAACAAAAGATTCTACTATAACTTTAAAATGCAACTTCTGACCGATGTCGTAAGCCCATTGCGTAATGCATCAAACCCTTCACGGTTTTAATATTATATTTGTTTACGACATCCATTTTTGTGAATAGTGATTATTCATGTTCTTGTAATCTAATTGTCCGTCAGCTTCCAAAAAATCAGATGAAGACAATTCAGCAAATTAACAGTAATGCTACCTTAAAATTTTGATTGGTATTCTTGAATTACTCGCACCTGCCATCTAAATCGTCAAATTCGAACTTGGCGGCCGTCTTGTACATTCAAATGCTCAGACTAAGTTTCATTAAAATTCATTGATATCCCGGAAGACGTTCATCTAAAAATTGTCAAATTCGAACTTGACCGCCATCTTATTCATGTGGGAGTAAAGTTAATTGTGATACACTAGAAGTCTGTTGTTGCATAATGTGCAAGAAATCTATGGATTGATCTTCCTCTTTTTAATATATTTTGGGGTAAAAATATGTTTCTGTTACAGCTGAAAAATTTATAAAGTTTAAATATTTTTCTCGCAAATATTTCGCTAATTATCCGATGATCTGAAAATTACAGATTATAAACATATTGTCTAAATAAAGATTTTCCGGTTTTTCGAAATGATGGGTATAAAAGGGTACTATGTAAGCTAAGATGCTTTAGCCATGATTTACAAATTGTCAATGGTATTTATTATTACCACTTGTAGATTTGTAAGAGGAACGAAATAGAAATAGACATAGATATACTGATAATAGAGATTTGAAGATTCAATCGTTTCATGAATATTATTTGTGTTACGTCGAAATTTATTGAGTGCGAATTTTCATGTTCTTGTTACTCAAGAAAGAAGGCGTCTGTCTGTTCTGTTGTTATCTGTAGAAGCCCTGATTCTTATGGATTTTAGTTTTTCGAGATGACTCGATCAATAAAAACAATCTAGACAATAATACTAATATTTGTTGTAATTGAATAACACTGTATAATAATTTAACAATAATTGAGCAATAACTATAACAAATAAATAACAATTAATAACAGCAAATTAAAAATCTAATAACACGATGTTTTCTCATCTTGTCTTCTCTTAGTCTATTACCTCGAGATTTTTTTCTCTTGAAAATTGGTAATTCTTCACTTAACATTTGATATAACATTTGAATATATTGACAGGGTTCACACAGATTCTGAAATATAAACAGGGTGGATTATTTAGTTTTTTCCCATTGAAGCGTAAATCTGAGGCTATGTTTTTTTTATTTAAATGTGTGTTAAGATATGCACTTTTGAAATTTTTTTGACAAAATAAAAACTAGCAGGATTGAAATTTGTTGACAATATATTTACTTGTGATTGTTCGTAAAAAGCTTTATATCTGCCATCTACAATATAGACTTCTGGGTAATATAGACTAGGATAATTATCACTATTTAATAACCGATCTCGTGATCGAAGATATCGCAATCTAAAAAAAAGCACAATACAAAGGTTCAAATATGGTATAAATCGAGTAAAGTGCTTGTATAATCAACACAAATTTGTATATAGTATATTTCGAATATGACACGCACTCGTTTATATAATGAGATATTGTTCAGATGTTATAAACTTACAGTGTGGGTGCTCGCTGTGAAGAAAATTCACAATGAAATATCAAGATTCTAGGTTTATCCTGTAACTGTAATAAATTATCAAGAGAATCCGTAATATAAGTATTGACTGCTCCCTGGATATGACCACCATCATATTCATATGGATATCTACAATCTAGTATCATATAATAACAGAAAATGCTAGATTATCTGAATCTGCTTTCAAAATATCCATCCTGAAATATACAAGAAAATAAAAAGGTTATTTTATTACTTAAGTTTGCGGTGAAATAGACTTGAGATCTTTATGTTTACCATATACAGTAGGTAGACTATAAGGTCGACTACAATCAGCTATTAATTCTACATCATCCGATAATCTTTCTACAGCCGATTTAATCCTTTTATTTTCTCTTCTTTCCTGAATATCTTCGTTTATTTCTTCATTTCTAACTTTTAATTTCTTACTCTTTTTGTAGCATTTTGGTGATGACGTAATTTCAACTTCCATCATATCCTTCCTCATTTGTTGAGATAAATTACGACGAGCTTTCTTTGGTCTACGGATTTCAAACTATCAAAAGTAAAACAAAATTGCGTTAATTTAACATTAAAAATTCAATTTAGAAATAAGTCATTATAACAAATTTTAATATAGCTGTTTTTTTTAAGTATCAAAATCATCACAACAAAAACTATCAATTAAAAGAAGTAATATTATAACGATTTTTACTAACCTTACTTTCTAGCTGTACCGTTTTCATTTTGTATAAATTTGAAAGGTAGAGAATATCAATGAAGAAAAAATGAAGTAATAATGATTAAAGATAAAATATATGGTTATATATATAGTGATAGTGAATGCAATGTCGAGTGAATTATATCATTATGATTACTAATCATTTTCAATCAAAACTCCCTGTTTTAATTACAGTCAGTGTATTTCTATGTGATTAATACTCATAGCCACGGTTTACTGTTTATAATCCATATTCATCTCTCTTTGGTTAAACTGAAAACTGTTGTTAACATTTTCCTTTTTATTTATCTTATGGCGCCCATCAGATTATTTATCAGAAAGGAATTACTTCCAAAAAAAAACGTAGTTGATCTATCTGACTTTTTGCAAGTAATTTTATGACATTATTGTATTGTCAACAAGAGCTGCTGGTCCAAAAATTTTTATCGTATAAATAATGTGTTTATGATAACTTTTAATGAATATCAACTTTATCAATAAAAATATCAATAGTTTAGAGGTACTTAGTCGAATAACCTTTATCAAATCTGGTACAAGAAAAATATATGTTCTTTACTATGAATCGTTGACTACAACGTTTATTTGAAAAGGACTTCAAATCATGATATGTATATATAGACAGACCAAAATAAAAAGAGTAAACTTCAAGTTTAATACTTCGCCCAAATTTTCTGAGAGAATTAATTTTGAAATATTAGATACTATAAAATTAGTTTGGTGGAATTAAGAAAGTGAAAAAAATATGTTAAATTTTCTGTCGAAATGAATTACTTCTAAATATTGTATTTGATCTATTAAATTTTGCAAATTTATGTTGTTTTGAAATACTACAGGCTTTTTTCTATTTATAAATTTGAAATAATTTGATAAATCAATTAAAAGATCAAGATATGAATAATCCACAGAAATGATTAGTAAATAAAAACTTGATTCAATTTTGAAAATTATTTGATATAATCTTGTAGATTAATGAAAAGAAATCCTAAGACAGGTGAACATAGATTAAGAACAATATTCAGTGTGGATATAAATTGTACTCACATACAAATATAATAACTGCAAATAAAACGAGGAAATATTAATTAGGTTTGATAGAAGATGATTAGAAATCATAATGATATAATTCACTCAACATAATATATTATCACTATAAATATCAGCTCGTATTTTATCTAGAATCATTATTACTTCATCCTCTTATATTAACAATATTTACCTCTATACCCTAAATCTACAGAAAATGGAAAATCTACAGCATGAAAATATGGTAAATGAAATTTGAAAATTCATCGTTTTTTTTTTATAAACTACTTGATGTTAATTGAAAAAATACCCTTCTTAGCTGATCTCAAAAATTTTTTTTATATTTTTTTTTTTTTTTTTTTGTAAATTTTATTCTTTTTTACTTTGATATTTTCCTTTTGATAGTTTGAAATCCGTCGGCCAAAGAACGCTCGTCGTAATATATCTCAATTAATGAGGAAAAATATGATGAAAGTGGAAAATACGTCATCACCAATATGCTACAATAAACATAAGAAGTTACAAGTCAGAAATGAAGAAACATATGATAAAAGGGAAGATGAACGAATTAAATCAGCTGTAGAAAGATTATCGGATGATGTTGAATTAATAGCTGATTGTAGTCGACCTTATAGTCTACCTACTGTATATGGTAAACATAAAGATCTCAAGTCTATTTCACCTCAAACTGTAAGTAATATCCAAAACACATTTGATATCATCTTCGATTTTAATAAGCATGTTTTGAAAGCCAAATACTAATAATTTATCGCCTTTTATTCCTATTTCTACTTACATTGTCTTATCGTATATAATTTCAGGTTGAAGATCTATTAAATGGAAAATACCCGACTATAGATAATAATTATATGATACTAGATTGTAGATATCCATATGAATATGATGGTGGTCATATCCAGGGAGCAGTCAATGCTTATATTAAAGATTCTATTGATAATTTATTACAATTACAGGATAAACCTAGAATCTTGATATTCCATTGTGAATTTTCTTCACAGCGAGCACCTACACTGTAAGTTTTTAACATCTGAAATATATCTCATATAAACGATTGCATGCTATAATCGAAATATACTATATTTAAATAGATTTGTTGCGTATAATATGCAGACTATGCTCGAAAGCATACTCTATGATTTTCTTCTTTCAAATTTACTCGATTGATAATAAAATGAACCAAATATTAGATTAACCTGTTCCCGTGCCTTCTGTTGAATATTGACTACATTAGTAGCAGGCGTCTTTTCAACCACCAAAATCTTTTTTTAAATGTCGGTATTGTTCTTTTTCAGATTGAGATATCTTCGATCACAAGATCGGTTATTAAATAGTGATAATTATCCTAGTCTATATTACCCAGAAGTCTATATTCTAGATGGTGGATATAAAGCTTTTTATGAACAATCACAGGTAAATATATTTTATTTTACTTTGTCAACAAATTTCAAACCTGCTCGTCTTAATAGTATATTGGATTATTTTTCTTTTTTTTTATGTCAACACACTTAAGACAAAAACTTAAAGTAAAATTTACTTCAACAGGCAAATAACTAAATAGATTTATACTGTTTTATATTTCAGAACCTGTGTGAGCCCTGTGATTATATTGAAATGTTACATCCAAAGTTTACGAAAGAATTTTCACTTTTCCAGACTAAAAAATCTCGAGGTAATAGAAATAGAGAAGACAAAGTGAGAAAGCATCGCGTTATCAGATTTTAGAGTTTGTTATTGTTTGATTTGTTATCTATTTGTTATTGTTATTGTTATTTATTGATATCAAATTATTGTACAGTGTTATTCAATAACAACCAATGTTATTCCATTTTTGTTTGCTTTCTTTTCATAAAAATCCATTGAAACTTGTTGCTTCTATAACACACCACATATTCACATGAGCGTATACAAAATAAATTTGAGATACACTGGAAGTGAGTTATTGCATAATGTGCAAGAAATCTATGGATTGACTTCATTAATTTCTTTTCTGATCTTGTCATTGCGTGGCAAATCGTTAAACAAATTTGTCAGTGAAATATTTTCGTAACCTTCTCAAATATGTAAATGGTACATAATCCTTTAGAGACATTTTTAGAAAGAGATCACATTAAATAATAATAATGTCAAATAAAACTAAAGAGTAGGATACCATAAAATTTTATTGCGCTATTTAATAAAATTAGAATTTGTTTTGACCAAACATTTTTAAATGGATTGGTTTCGAAAATCAATATATTAAGATAACATGTCAGGCAAGGTAACATACGCCAACACAGCATTGTTAAATCATTTTTCCTAAATGTATAGCATTTATATATACCAACTCAATTGTCAAATTCAAACTTGGCGATAGTCTTGTCCATTTCAACGCTTAGAAACTTAGAAAGTATCATTAGATTTCATTGAACATTTTAGTTTCTTTAACACCCACGATGATTTTTGACGTGATTTTACTAAGTCAAGGGCAAGAACTAAAAAACCGTTCATCAAAAAATCGTTATACTCAAACTTGATTGCCGTGTTATCAAGTCCAATGCTCTCACCAAGTTTCATCAATATCTATTGACAATTGTAGCTTCAATGGCACCCACAATAAACTTTTCGACGTGATTTTACTAGGTCAAGGGCAATAATTCAAATTACTGTTCATCGAAATATCGTCAACTTCGCACCTGACCGCCTTCTTATCAATTTCGATACTCACACCAAGTTTCATCAAAATCCATCGAAAATTGTTGCTTCTACAGCATCTCACATATTCAGTTGGGCGTCTAAAAATAAATTTATGAAACACTAGAAGTGAGATGTTGAATAATTTGTAAAAAAAAATTTTTTTTGTAATAAATAGGTTTCCGTTACACCTGAAAAATTGATAATTTTTAAATATTTTGTTACCAATATTTCTCAATCAACCGCTTATTATCCGATCGATATGAAAAACACAGATTATCTACAAAAAAATGGGTTTGCCGTTTTTCGAAATGATGTCTAACTATGATAAGTATAATAGAGCATTATGTGAGCAAATTACGATTTACAAATTGTCAATGGTAATTATTATTACCACTTGTATATTTGTACCAGGAACGAAATGGAACCAAATTTTCACCAATATCCTACATTTGAGGCTTGTTAAATATCCTCATCTCATGAATATTTTTTTTATATATTGTTGAATACTTGCCCTATTGTTTTATTGGCTCTATCAAAGTATTGATAAAAAAAAAAATTGTATTTAAACTTACCATTGTCCTGTGTTTTAGATTATTAATGCGAGCATATTTTGAAAATAATATATCATAACAATGAGTATTTATGATAAAAATTAAATTGTAATGTGGTTCTTCGGCTTGAAACTTGAAAAAAATTTTTAATTAACATTATTGACTTAGAGATTAAAGATTAAAAAATTTTTTTGTAAACGTTTGGAGTCATACAATCGTTACATAAATATTATTTGTGTTACATCGAAATTTATTGAGTACGAATATTCGTGTTCTTGTTACTTAAGAAAGAAAGCGTCTGTCTGTTCTGTTGTTATCTGTAATAGCCCTGATTCTTATTGTTTTTAAGTTTTCCGAGATCACTCGATCAATAAAAACAATCTAGACAATAATATACTAATATTTGCTTTAATTGAATAACACTGTACAATAATTTAACAATAATTGAGCAATAACTATAAAAAATAAATAACAATTAATAACAACAGCAAATTCAAAATCTTATAACACTATGTTTTCTCATCTTCTCTTTTCTCTGTCTATTACCTCGTGATTTGTTACTGTGGAAAATTGATAATTCTTTACTAAACATTTGATCTAACATTTGAATATATTCACAGGGTTCACACAGATTCTATAATATAAACAGGGCGGATTATTTAGTTGTATTTCCATTGAAGCGTAAATCTGAGGCTGTGTTTTTTTGTGTGTTTGTTTAAGACACTTTGAAATTTTCTAACAAAATGAAAACTTTATTTTTTACCTGTGATTGTTCGAAAAAAGCTTTATATCCGCCATCTAGGATATAGACTTCTGGGTAATACAGGCAAAGGATAATTATCACTATTCAATAAGCGATCTTGTGATCGAAGATATCACAATCTAAAAGAGAAAAATACAAAGGTTAAAATAGAGTATAATTCGAGTATAGTGCTTATAATTTATAATCAACACAAATTCATCAAATTTGTATATACGCAAATTCCTTTAAATTTGTATATACGGAAATTCAAATATAGAATTATTTCGAATATGACACGCACTCGTTCATATATAAGATATATTTCAGATGTTATAAGCTTACAGTGTAGGTGCTCGCTGTGAAGAAAATTCACAATGAAATATCAAGATTCCAGGTTTATCCTGTAATTGTAATAAATTATCAATAGAATCTTTAATATAAGTATTGACTGCTCCCTGGATATGACCACCATCATATTCATATGGATATCTACAAGCTAGTATCATATAATTATTATCTATAGTCGGGTATTTTCCATTTAATAGGTCTTTAACCTGAAACATAGAATGATATACGATAAAGAAATAAACTATTAGCTATTAAAAATCTCGCAAATTTTTAAATAAAGCTTTTAAAGTTAGGGATCAGATCCTATCATTATAACGTACACTCTAATGGCTATGTAAATATATATTAATATGATTAATATATTAGATTTTTCAATATTCTTTGTGTTATCATCTGCTTAAAATTGTAAATACTGTTATTATTTACGTATTTATTTATTTATCCTAATTATTATATTTTGTATTCTATTTATATGATTGTTCTGTGATTCTCGGGAGTACGAAATAAATTTTCTATCAATAAACTAATTACCAATAAAACAGAAAATGCTAGATTATCATAATCTGTTTTCAAAATATCCATCCTGAAATATACAAGAAAATAAAAAGGTTATGTTATGACTTACAGTTTGAGGTGAAATAGACTTGAGATCTTTATGTTTACCATATACAGTAGGTAGACTATAAGGTCGACTAGTTTGGTGGAATTAAGAAAGTGAAAAAAATATGTTAAATTTTCTGTCGAATTGAATTACTAATAAATATTGTATTTGATCTATTAAATTTTGCAAATTTATGTTGTTTTGAAATACTACAGGCTTTTTTCTATTTATAAATTTGAAATAATTTGATAAATCAATTAAAAGATCAAGATATGAATAATCCACAGAAATGATTAGTAAATAAAAACTTGATTCAATTTTGAAAATTATTTGATATAATCTTGTAGATTAATGAAAAGAAATCCAAAGACAGGTGAACATAGATTAAGAACAATATTCAGTGTGGATATAAATTGTACTCACATAGAAATATAATAACTGTAAATAAAACGAGGAAATATTAATTAGGTTTGATAGAAGATGATTAGAAATCATAATGATATCATTCACTCCACATAATATATTATCACTATAAATATCAGCTCGTATTTTATCTTAAATCCTTAATACTTCATCCTCTTATATTAACAATCTTTACCTCTATACCCTAAATCTACAGAAAATGGAAAATCTACAGCATGAAAATATGGTAAATGAAATTTGCAAATTCATCGTTTTTTTTTTTTAAACTACTTGATGTTAATTGAAAAAATACCCTTCTAAGCTTGTCTTAAATTTTTTTTATATTTTTTTTTTTTTTAAATTTTACTCTCCTTATACTTTGATATTTTCCTTTTGATAGTTTGAAATCCGTCGGCCAAAGAACACTCGTCGTAATATATCTCAATTAATGAGGAAAAATATGATGGAAAATACGTCATCACCAATATGCTACAATAAACATAAGAAGTTACAAGTCAGAAATGAAGAAACATATGAAACAAGAGAAGATGAACGAATTAAATCAGCTGTAGAAAGATTATCGGATGATGTTGAATTAATAGCTGATTGTAGTCGACCTTATAGTCTACCTACTGTATATGGTAAACATAAAGATCTCAAGTCTATTTCACCTCAAACTGTAAGTAATATCCAAAACACATTTGATATCATCTTCGATTTTTATTAAGCATGTTTTGAAAGCCAAATACTAATAATTTATCGTCTTTTTTTCCCTATTTCTACTTACATTGTCTTATCGTATATAATTTCAGGTTGAAGATTTATTAAATGGAAAATGCCCGACTATAGATAATAATTATATGATACTAGATTGTAGATATCCATATGAATATGATGGTGGTCATATCCAGGGGGCAGTCAATACTTATATTAAAGATTCTATTGATAATTTATTACAATTACAGGATAAACCCAGAATCTTGATATTTCATTGTGAATTTTCTTCACAGCGAGCACCTACACTGTAAGTTTATAACTTCTGAAATATATCTCATATAAACAAGTGCATGCTTTTATCGAAATATACTATATTTTAATATAATTGTTGTGTATAATATGCGCACTATGCTCGAAATCATACTCTAAAACGTGTATGATTTTCTTCTTTCAAATTAATTCGTTTGCTAATAACATGATACAAATATTAGATATAACTTTAAACCTGTTCCCGTGCCTTCTGTTGAATATTGACTACATTAGTAGTCAACCACCAAAATCTCTATTTAAATGTCAGTATTGTTGCCCGCCCTATTCTCGATGTATATAAATGATCTCATTGAAGAGATTGGTGAACTGAAATGTGGTATAAAAATAGATGAAAACTTGCACTTGCAAGTCTCCGCCCTCGCATACGCTGATGACGTGGCTCTTACTGCCCCAGATGAAGCAAGTTTGGAGAAAATGCTCGCAGCGCTCAATACCTGGTGTGAAAGATGGAAACTGACTATTAACCCCAAAAAATCGAACATTGTCCACTATAGAAACCCGTCCACCCCCCAATCCAATTTTAAATTTTCTTGTGGTTCAGATGAGATTACGTTTACAGACTCTTACAGATACTTAGGTATTTGGATTGACGAACATTTAGACATGAAAAAGGCAACTACGGAATTAGCCAAGGCAGCCAGTCGAGCTCTAGGTGCCCTTTGTACAAAATTCAAACTATGTGGTGGAACTTCATATTCTGCATTCACTAATTTGTACAATAACCTGGTTGAACCAATTTTGTTTTATTGTGTAGGGATATGGGGTACAAAGGCATATTCATGTATTAATTCGGTGCAAAATAAGGCTATGAAATTCTTTTTAGGGGTTGGCAAATTTACACCAAATATTGCAAGTAGGGGTGACATGGGATGGCTTTCATGTTGGTCGAAACAAAAAACTGAGTGCATCAGACTGTTATGCAAGTTGTTCCGTGCTGATCCGAACAGACACATTTTCCTTATACTTAAGTATATGTCAAGGAATAGGAATAAAAAGGGCTGGTATTTTAAAGTTTTAAACACTGTTGAATCTCTTGTTTTAAATGATGCTGTTTTTAATCTTTTATTGCCAATCAAGAAAATTATGTCCATCACTAAAATTAAAATCATGAACTACGACACTAATGAATGGAATACGGAATTATTTAACGACCGTCAAAAGACTAACGGCAATAAACTCCGTACATACAGGAAGTTTAAAACTGAATGTTCCCTTGAGCCATATGTAACGGATACACGTATTCCAAGGTCACACAGACGTCTCATTTGTCAACTTAGAAGTGGTTGCCTCCCCATCGCCATTGAAACTGGGCGTTATTCTAAACCCCCAACCCCTCTCGATAAACGCTTATGTAAATGTTGCAATGAAAATGTTTTAGAGGATGAATTCCATGTGACAATTAAATGCCCAGTTTATCAAAATATAAGATGCGAACTTTTAAACTTTTGTCGAAATATAAATTCTAATTTTAACTCTTTATCTGAACCTGAGCAATTTTATTTTGTAATGAGCAATGCGCACGTCCAATATCACTTGGGTAAATTTCTATTTAATATGTATTCTACACGTCAAAAACTTTTAGCTTTTAAATAATCTCCGATAGTGATTGTTTCATTTTACATCTGTTGAGAATATATTTTATCTAAAGTTCTATCAATTTTATCTTTATTTGTTGAAAATAGAACTGAATTTGTTAATTTTTGTTTTACCGAAAAATATATTTAATCCTTTAATATTGTTTACTTTATCTGTTGAGAATATGTTTTAATTTTAATCATTGTTGTACCAAAAGATATATCTTAATTTTATATGTAAATATATGTTTTAACCAGTAAGTGTCACATAGGCCAATTGTGGCCCGGAATCTTATTGTTGTATAATATATATGCCATATCTATGTATAGATTCGTGACACAATTAATAAACTAAATTATTATTATTGTTCTTTTTCAGATTGAGATATCTTCGATCACAAGATCGGTTATTGAATAGTGATAATTATCCTAGTCTATATTACCCAGAAGTCTATATTCTAGATGGTGGATATAAAGTTTTTTATGAACAATCACAGGTAAATATATTTTATTTTACTTTGTCAACAAATTTCAATCCTGCTCGTCTTAATAGTATATTGGATTATTTTTCTTTTTTTTATGTCAACACATTTAAGACAAAAACTTAAACCAAAATTTACTTCAACAGACAAATAACTAAATAGATTCATCCTGTTTTATATTTCAGAACCTGTGTGAATCCTGTGATTATATTGAAATGTTACATCCAAAGTTTACGGAAGAATTATCAATTTTCCAGACAAAAAAATCTCGATGTAATAGAAATAGAGAAGAAAAAATCAAAAAGCATCGCGTTATTCGATTTTAGAGTTTGTTATTGTTTGATTTGTTATCTATTTGTTATTGTTATTTATTGATATCAAATTATTGTACAGTGTTATTCAATAACAACCAATGTTATTCCATTTTTGTCTGGTTTCTTTTCATCAAAATCCATTGAAACTTGTTGCTTCTATAGCACACCACATATTCATGTAGGCGTATAAAAATGAATATGTGATACACTGGAAGTGAGATATTGCATAATGTGCAAGAAATCTATGGATTGATTTCATTAATTTCTTTTCTAATCTTGTCATTGCGTGGCAAATCGTTAAACAACTTGTCATTGAAATTTTTTCGTAACCATCTCAAAATTAATCTGTAAATAGTACATAATCCTTTAGAGACATTTTGAGAAAGAGATCACATTAATTAATAACAATATCATATATATATGATTTATAGCATTTATTTACAAACAAACCTTTCGTCTGAATTATCGAATTCAAACTTGGCGATAGTCTTGTCCATTTCAACGCTTAAAACAAGTTTTACTAGAACTCATTGGAAAGTTTAGCTTCATTAGCACCCACAATGATTTTTGACGTGATTTAAAAAGAAAACTAAAAAACCGTTCATCAATAAATCGTTATACTCAAACTTAATTGCCGTCTTATCAAGTCCAATGCTCTCACCAAGTTTCATCAATACCCATTGACAATTTTAGTTTCTATAGCACCCACAATAAACTTTCGACGTGATTTTACTTAGTCAAGGGCAATATGACCCACTTCTTTTCAAGTTCTATCCTCACACCAAGTTTCATCAAAATCCATCGAAAATCGTTGTTTCTATAGCATCTCACATATTCATGTGCGCGTATAAAAATAAATTTATAATACACTAGAAGAGTAAGAAATCTTAATAAGTATAATAGAGCATTATGTAAGCAAATTATGATTTACAAATTGTCTATGGTAATTATTATTACCACTTGTATATTTGTAACAGGAACGAAACGGAACCAAATTTTCACCAATATCCTATATATGAGGCTTTACTTGTTAAATATTTAACTCCCTATATCAATACCTCATCTCATGAATATTTTATTTATATTATGTTGAATAAGTGCCCTATTGTTTTAGTAGGTCTACCAAAATATAAATATATATATATTTTTTTTGTTTTTAAATTACGTGATTCTAAAAAATAACCATCGTCCTGTGTTTTAGATTGTTAATGCGAGCATATTTTGAAAATAATATATTATAACTATGAGTATTTATGATAAAAATTAAATTGTAATGTGGTTCTTCGGCTTAAAACTGTTATTAACATGTCTTTGACATAAAGATTAAAGTTTAACCAAACTATTCACCCACTTCATAATATATAAAAACAACAAAATTATGAATGGGCTTTACAGGATTTATTAATCATAAAACCTTAAACTGAAAAAATTAACCTAATATGGTTATAATGTGGAGAGAGATTCCCCTTGCCGCGCTAGCGTAAAAGATAGTAGGGACTACTTAGACGATGCAAACCAAAATACACCAGTAATAACTACTGGTTGTGGAGGGTGGGTTTGAAATGCAAAATTTTTCTTTAAAAAATATTTTTCGACCATGCTGGGCAATGAACAAATTTATAAACGAATATATATACCGTAACTGAACAAATTAAAAACGTATTAATACTCATTTTAACCAAACTATTCACCCACTTGATAATATATTAAAACAACAAAATTATGAATGGGCTTTACAGGATTTATTAATCATAAAACCTTAAAGTGAAAAAATTAACCTAATATGGTTATAATGTGGAGAGAGATTCCCCAAAGAGGGAGAAATTAAGAGGGGAGGTTAGATCCAAAAACTTGCATAGCCCCCAGTTTTTGAGAATCTGAAGCATCTAAATATCGCAAGTAAGCTGCACTTTTCCAGAAACCTAATTCCTGTATCATATCTGCTGAAATTCCAGACTGAGCCGCCCATTGTGCCCCACCTCTACGGAATGAATGACCTGTAAATTGACACACACCTGTAAATTCGGTTTTCCTAATTAACAATTGAAGGTGCTTAATAAAAAAGGTATAAGTAATAGGTTGACCTAAGGTACTGCATAGTAAAGGATCGTTATTGTGCATATGCAATAAAGATGACAGGGCAATAATAGGACAAAGTTCATGTCCTGGTAAAAAAGGTAAAATGACATGAAGTTCCTTTTGTCGGAACTGTAACGTTTTAGTACATTGCAAGTCAATAACTGCTCCATCTTCTACGAGACTATCATCTCTTAATCTCAATAGTTTTTCTTGACATTTATCCTTGTATAAAAAACTTTCCAGGCCGCAACATACCAAAAAATCCTAATAAACAAAATTACGTGATTCTAAAAAATAACCATTGTCATGTTTTTTAGGTTATTAATGCGAGCATATTTTGAAAATAATATATTATAACTATGAGTATTTATGATAAAAATTAAATTGTAATGTGGTTCTTCGGCTTGAAACTTAACAAAAAACTGTTATTAACATTATTGACATAAAGATTAAAGATTGACAGAATTTTTGTAAAGGTTTGGAGTCGTTCAATCGTTACATAAATATTATTTGTGTTTCGTCGAAATTTATTGAGTGCGAATATTCGTGTTCTTGCTACTTAAGAAAGAAAGCGATTTTAGTTTTTCGAGATCACTCGATCAATAAAAACAATCTAGACAATAATATACTAATATTTGCTGTAATTGAATAACACTGTACAATAATTTAACAATAATTGAGCAATAACTATAACAAATAAATAACAATTAATAACAACAGCAAATTCAAAATCTAATAACACAATGTTTTCTCATCTTCTCTTTTCTCTGTCTATTACCTTGTGATTTGTTACTGTGGAAAATTAATAATTCTTCACTAAACATTTGATCTAACATTTGAATATATTCACAGGGTTCACACAGATTCTATAATATAAACAGGGCGGATTATTTGGTTGTATTTCCATTGAAGCGCAAATCTGAGGCTGCTTTCTTGTGTGTTTGTCTAAGACATGCACTTTGAAATTTTCGGACAAAATGAAAACTTTATTTTTACCTGTGATTTTTCGAAAAAAGCTTTAGAATAAAGACTTCTGGGTCATATAGACTAGGACAATGATCACTATTCAATAGCCGATCTTGTGATCGAAGATATCGCAATCTAAAAGAGAACAATACAAAGGTTAAAATAGAGTATAATTCGAGTATAATGCTAATAATGTATAATCAACACAAATTGATCAAATTTTGTATATACGCAAATTCCTTTAAATTTGTATATACGCAAATTCAAATATAGTATATTTTGAATATGACACGCACTCGTTTATATATGAGATATATTTCAGATGTTATAAACTTACAGTGTAGGTGCTCGCAGTGAAGAAAATTCACAATGAAATATCAAGATTCTAGGTTTATACTGTAAATGTAATAAATTATCAATAGAATCTTTAATATAAGTATTGACTGCTCCCTGGATATGACCACCATCATATTCATATGGATATCTACAATCTAGTATCATATAATTATTATCTATAGTCGGGTATTTTCCATTTAATAAATCTTCAACCTGAAAGTATATACGATAAAAAATAAAACTAAATACCAATAAAATAGAAAATGCTAGATTATCTTAATCAGTTTTTAAAATATCCATCCTAAAATATACAAGAAAATAAAAAGGTTATGTTATAACTTACAGTTTGAGGTGAAATAGACTTGAGATCTTTATGTTTACCATATACAGTAGGTAGACTATAAGATCGACTACAATCAGCTATAATTCTACATCATACGATAATCTTTCTACAGCTGATTTAATCCTTTTACTTTCTCTTCTTTCGTGAATATCTTCGTTTATTTTTTCATTTCTAACTTTTAATTTCTTATTCTTTTTGTAACATATTGGTGATGACATAATTTCAATTTCCATCATATCCTTCCTCATTTGTTGGGATAAATTACGACGAGCTTTCTTTGGTCTACCGATTTCAAACTATCAAAAGTAAAACAAAATTGCGTTAATATAACATTAGAAATTCAATTTAGAAATAAGTCATTATAACAAATTTTAATATAGCTGTTTTTTTTTAAGTATCAAAATCATCACCACAAAAACTATCAATTCAAAGAAGTATTATTATAACGATTTTTTACTAACCTTACTTTCTAGCTGTACAGTTTCCATTTTGTATAAATTTGAAAGGTAGAGAATATTAATGAAGATAAAATGAAGTAATAATGATTAAAGATAAAAAATATGGTTATATATCTATAGCGATAGTGAATGCAATGTCGAGTGAATTACATTATTATGATTACTAATCATTTTGTATCAAAACTCCCTGTTTTAATTACAGTCAGTGTATTTCTATGTGATTAATACTCATCGCCATACTGTTTATAATCCATATTCATCTCTCTTTGGTTGTTAACATTTTCCTTTTTATTTATCGTTTCGCAGTATAGAGGGAAATTATTGTATAAACGGTTTCAACACTTATATGTGTTCAGTATGCACGTGATATGTATCACGTGACTTGTGAATAAGCGCGGGAAATATAAGATATTTGTCATTCTACCTATTCGCTTCGATCTGTAAAGATGAGCAGCGGGTCCGACAACGCGGAGATTGTTACCATGGAGGCTATTAACAATCAAATAGCTCAGACTGTGACTTAATCTCAACAAGAGTTACTGAATAACTTAACACTTCTTATGGATTCAAAGTTAAATGCTTTCAAAAGCACACTTCAGCAGTCTCAAAAAGAAATTGCTGATATGCAGTTAAATAAAATCGAGGAGAAGATGACAGACAATTTCGCCTTCAATAGGAAAGGAAATGAAAATCAATTTAAGCACGAGACAAAAGTTTTGACAAAATTGAAAGATGCTAGGTCTCAACTGGAAAGTCCAGAATTAAGTTTGGAAGCCGTCATTTCAGCCAAATCATCCATACAAGAAGGTATTGAATTAGTAACAGAGCGTCAAAAACTTATCAAAATGGCAGATTCATCAGAACTGGGATGGAAAGTGGTGCAGGAATACGTATCATATCCTATAGCAGACGATTCTGAAGATGAGAAGAGAATAAAGAGGGCATCAAACAGAGCAGAGAAGAAATTTAAGATTGATAAAGCTAAGAAGCAATATAGAAGAAAGCCTTATTCTAGAGATGCTAAAGAAAATTCGGAGACCAGGAAACCAGGGCGATGTTTTTCGTGTGGAAAGGCCGGACATTGGGCAGAGAGTTGTACTGAGAAAAAGAACTCTAAGATAAGTACATTTAATTTTGAAAATTTTGAAATGGATATTTCCATGAAAGGTCATACTTTTACTTTCGAAGATAAGATTTCGAATAATCTCACGAGTAGTTGTTCACAAATAGTTTGTACAGTAAATGATTCATCTTTTGAAAAGAGTTCACTGGTGAGCGTTGTTACACCAGTTGGCAAGTTGAGACAAAGCTTCGAACATTGGTCAGAAATTTCTAATAACTCACATGTTTTGGATATAATCAAAAATGGTTACAAAATTCCGTTTAAGACAGAGCCCATTGGAATTTTTATTAGAAATAACAAGTCAGCAAGGGATAATTCAGATTTTGTAATTTCTGAAATACAAAAACTTTTAGATAAAGGTTGTATTTCGCAAGTTCAAAACAGGCCCAGGGTAGTTAACCTGTTAACAGTCGCGGCAAATAAGACGAAACTTCGACTCGTTTTGGATTGTCGTCATATCAATCCACATTTATTCAAATTCAAATTTCAATACGAAGACACCAGTATTGCTAGAGATTTGTTCGAAAAAGGGGATTTTATTTATTCGTTTGATTTGTCCCAGGCCTATCATCATATAGAAATTTATGATGAACATAAAGAATTTTTGGGTTTTTCGTGGACTTCTGAAAATGTAGAAAGATATTACACTTTTAACGTTTTGCCTTTCGGTTTATCCACTGCAGGGTATATATTTACTAAGGTTTTGAGAGAAGTAGTGAAGTATTTTAGATCTAAAGGTATCCGCATGATTATGTTTCTGGACGATGGTGGTAACGATACGATAGATGCTTGCAAAAACAATAGCTTGTTTGTTAAGAATGAATTGGAGAAATTAGGGTTCCTAATTGCCATGGAAAAGAGCCACTGGGACCCTGCACAAAGGTTGCAGTGGTTAGGCTATGTTTGGGACACTTCTTTGGGTAAGATTTTTGTGAGCGACGATCGAGTCACACGAACACTAACGTCTTTGACAAGTATACTTGATTCAATTTCTGAAGGAAGATTATTTTTTAAGGCAAGATTTGTAGCCAGTATAGTCGGTAAATTGATTTCAATGCAAATAGTTTTAGGACCCATTGTCCGATTTCAGACACGGTGTTTGTACGACTGTGTGCTTGGAAGGGCGAGCTGGAACGCAAATGTGAGAATAACCTCTCGGGCAATTAATGAACTGGCATTTTGGCGCAGTTCTATTGTTGTGCTTAACAACAGTGGGGTCGACATTAATCGACCGATGGTTGACGAGCTTTATGAATTTGAAGTATTTTGTGATGCCTCAGATGTAGGCTTTGGTGCATATTTTTGCCCAGAATTGGAAGCACATTTTGAGTGCATAGAAGCTTACGGAAATTGGTCCGAATTCGAAAGCTTACAGAGTTCCACTTGGAAGGAACTGGAAGGAGTTCACAGAGCTTTGCAAAATTTTGCTGGCCGTCTAGAAGGTAGTAAAGTGAAAGTTAATTCCGATAATAAGAACGTCGGTAGTATTTTAAAAGTAGGCAGTAGCAAAATGAAATTGCATGATATCGCAAACGAAATTAAGAGTTTGTGTCATAAGAACAGCATAATTTTGGATGTTTCATGGATACCGAGAGAGCAAAATAAAAGAGCTGACAAATTAAGTAGGTTGGTCGATAACGATGATTGGAGCATAATTCATGCTATTTTTCTAGAATTAGATTACGTCTGGGGGCCTTTTACTATTGACCGTTTCGCATCTAATTACAATACGCATTGTAAGAGATTTAATTCTAAGTACTGGTGTCCTGACACTGAGGCGGTGGACGCATTTTCACAAAATTGGGGTTCGGACAACAATTGGCTACTCCCTCCACCACGTTTAATTGCTAAAACCATTAAAAAAGTTACAAAAGACAGATCCAAAGGAACGTTAATTATTCCTGAATGGAAGTCAGCCCCTTTTTGGCCATTAATACATGATTGTAAATTTGTTATTAAGAGAAAAGTTATGCATAGGCATAATGTCATTTTGAGAGGTGCCGGAAGAAATGGTATTTTCGGCGAAAGACCTCTAAAATTTAACATGATCGCTTTTAAGATAGAGTTTTAATATGGTTATCTATTTTGTAGGTTTGAATTTAAAAGCACGAATTGATAATGTCGTACAACAGAGTGGAATAAAAATAAATGATGATGTGCAGAGATTAACACAGAAGATGACCGAATATTTAGTGGAATCAAAAAGCATTAACACATCTAAGAAATATATGTATTCTTTCAACAGATGGAAGGCTTTCATTCATGGGTTAGATCAACCAGAGTTACCTGCTAGTCCTATCCATGTCGCACTATACTTAACAACTTTGATCGAAAACGGTTCCTCTCATAGTACGGTGGACTCGGCAGTTTATTCAATTAAGTGGGCTCATGAATTGCATGGTTTTACTGACCCAACACAGAATTCTTTTGTCAAGTCATTGCAAGAGAGTTGTAAACGAATAAACGCTAAACCAGTCACTAAAAAAGATCCAGTTACACTTGATGTAATACAAAACTTATGTGAGAAATACAAAACATCGTCTGATGTTCTTATTGTTAGGAATTTAACAATGATAGTTTTGGCTTTTGCAGGTTTTCTAAGATATGATGAGCTAAGCTCTTTAAAGGCAAAAGATATCGAAATTTTATCAGATTGTGAGCTGTCGGCAAATTAAAGCCTTGTTTTAATTTAGTTAATAAGATAATGGATAAAGTGTATACTCCATATTCATCTCTCTTTGGTTGTTAACATTTTCCTTTTTATTTATCTTATGGCGCCCATCAGATTATTTATCAGAAAGGAATTACTTCCAAAAAAAACGATAGTTGATCTATCTGACTTTTTGCAAGTAATTTTATGACATTATTGTATTGTCAACACGAGCTGCTGGTCCAAAAATTTTTATCGTATAAATAAATGTGTTTATGATAACTTTTAATGAATATCAACTTTATCAATAAAAATATCAATAGTTTAGAGGTACTTAGTCGAATAACCTTTATCAAATCTGGTACAAGAAAAATATATGTTCTTTACTATGAATCGTTGACTACAACGTTTATTGGAAAAAGACTTCAAATCATGATATGTATATATAGACAGACCAAAATAAAATGAGTAAACTTCAAGTTTAAAACTTCGCCCAAATTTTCTAAGAGAATTAATTTTGAAATATTAGATACTATAAAATTAGTTTGGTGGAATTAAGAAAGTGAAAAAAATATGTTAAATTTTCTGTCGAAATGAATTACTTCTAAATATTGTATTTGATCTATTAAATTTTGCAAATTTATGTTGTTTTGAAATACTACAGGCTTTATTCTATTTATAAATTTGAAATAATTTGATAAATCAATTAAAAGATCAAGATATGAATAATCCACAGAAATGATTAGTAAATAAAAACTTGATTTAATTTTGAAAATTATTTGATATAATCTTGTAGATTAATGAAAAGAAATCCAAAGACAGGTGAACATAGATTAAGAACAATATCCAGTGTGGATATAAATTGTACTCACATAGAAATATAATAACTGTAAATAAAACGAGGAAAACTTAATTAGGTTTGATAGAAGATGATTAGAAATCATAATGATATAATTCACTCGACATAATATATTATCACTATAAATATCAGCTCGTATTTTATCTTAAATCATTAATACTTCATCCTCTCTATATTAACAACCTTGTCTTATTTCGAAAATTGTTGCTTCTATAGCATCTCACATATTCATGTGGGCGTATAAAAATAAATTTATGAAACACTAGAAGTGAGATGTTGAATAATTTGTAAAAAATCTATGGATTTTTTTTGTAAAAATAGGTTTCCGTTACATCTGAAAAATTGATGATCATTAAATATTTTGTTACCAATATTTCTTAATCAATCGCTAATTATCCGATCGATATGAAAAACACAGATTATCTACAAAAAAAAAAAAAAATGGGTTTGCCGGTTTTTCGAAATGATGTCTAACTATGATAAGTATAATAGAGCATTATGTGAGCAAATTAAGATTTAAAAATTGTCAAGGGTAATTATTATTACCAC
Organism: Nipponacmea schrenckii; assembly: GCA_030562195.1. NCBI lineage: Eukaryota > Metazoa > Mollusca > Gastropoda > Lottiidae > Nipponacmea > Nipponacmea schrenckii. The sequence continues at coordinate 20,046,076 of JAUJPP010000007.1, read as the reverse complement.
TTGTATATTTGTACCAGGAACGAAATGGAACTAAATTTTCACCAATATCCTATATATGAGGCTTTACTTGTTAAATATTTAACTCCCTATATCAATACCTCATCTCATGAATATTTTATTTATATTATGTTGAATAATTGCCCTATTGTTTTAGTGGGTCTACTAAAATATAAATACATATATTTTTTGTTTGTTTTTAAATTACGTGTTTCTAAAAAATAACCATAGTCATGTTTTTTAGGTTATTAATGCGAGCATATTTTGAAAATAATATATTATATCTATGAGTATTTATGATAAAAATTAAATTGTAATGTGGTTCTTCGGCTCGAAACTTAACAAAAAACTGTTATTAACACAGATTATCTCCAAAAAAAATGGGTTTGGCGGTTTTTCGAAATGATGTCTAACCATGATAAGTATAATAGAGCATTATGTGAGCAAATTAAGATTTAAAAATTGTCAAGGGTAATAATTATTACCACTTGTATATTTGTACCAGGAACGAAATGGAACCAAATTTTCACCAATATCCTACATTTGAGGCTTGTTAAATATCCTCATCTCATGAATATTTTTTTTATATATATTGTTGAATACTTGCCCTATTGTTTTATTGGCTCTATCAAAGTATAGATATTAAAAAAAGTGTATTTAAACTAACTATTGTCCTTTGTTTTGGATTATTAATGCGAGCATATTTTGAAAATAATATATTATAACCATGAGTATTTATGATAAAAATCAAATTGTATTATGGTTCTTCGGCTTGAAACTTGAAAAAAATTGTTATTAACATTATTGACTTAGAGATTAAAGATTGAAAAAATTTTTGTAATCGTTTGGAGTCATACAATCGTTACATAAATATTATTTGTGTTACATCGAAATTTATTGAGTACGAATATTCGTGTTCTTGTTACTTAAGAAAGAAAGCGTCTGTCTGTTCTGTTGTTATCTGTAATAGTCCTGATTCTTAATGATTTTAGTTTTCCGAGATCACTCGATCAATAAATATAATCTAGACAATAATATACTAATATTTGCTTTAATTGAATAACACTTTACAATAATTTAACAATAATAGAGCAATAACTATAACAAATAAGTAACAATTAATAACAACAGCAAATTCAAAATCTAATAACACGATGTTTTCTCATCTTCTCTTTTCTCTGTCTATTACCTCGTGATTTGTTACTGTGGAAAATTGATAATTCTTCACTAAACATTTGATCTAACATTTGAATATATTCACAGGGTTCACACAGATTCTGAAATATAAACAGGGCGGATTATTTAGTATTATTTCCATTGAAGCGTAAATCTGAGGCTGTGTTTTTTGTGTGTTTGTTTAAGACACTTTGAAATTTTCTAACAAAATGAAAACTTTATTTTTACCTGTGATTGTTCGAAAAAAGCTTTATATCCGCCATCTAGGATATAGACTTCTGGGTAATACAGGCTAGGATAATTATCACTATTCAATAAGCGATCTTGTGATCGAAGATATTGCAATCTAAAAGAGAAAAATACAAAGGTTTAAATAGAGTATTATTCGAGTATAGTGCTGATAATGTATAATCAACACAAATTCATCAAATTTGTATATACGCAAATTCCTTTAAATTTGTATATACGGAAAATCAAATATAGAATTATTTTGAATATGACACGCACTCGTTCATATATGAGATATATTTCAGATGTTATAAACTTACAGTGTAGGTGCTCGCAGTGAAGAAAATTCACAATGAAATATCAAGATTCTAGGTTTATCCTGTAATTGTAATAAATTATCAATAGAATCTTTAATATAAGCATTGACTGCTCCCTGGATATGACCACCATCATATTCATATGGATATCTACAATCTAGTATCATATAATTATTATCTACAGTCGGGTCTTCAACCTGAAACATAGAATGATATACGATAAAGAAATGAAACTAAATACCAATAAAACAGAAAATGCTAGATTATCATAATCTGTTTTCAAAATATCCATCCTGAAATATACAAGAAAATAAAAAGGTTATGTGATTACTTGCAGTTTGAGGTGAAATAGACTTGTCAGACAACAGTATTGTCTTAAAGCTTCCATCCTCCAAATAACCAAATTATCACCAGGTACTAATTTTGTTATTTATATTTTACACTTATTTTTTTATTTATTTTTTCAAAATATCCATCCTGAAATATACAAGAAAATAAAAAGGTTATGTTATGACTTACAGTTTGAGGTGAAATAGACTTGAGATCTTTATGTTTACCACATACAGTAGGTAGACTATAAGGTCGACTACAATCAGCTATTAATTCAACATCATCCGATAATCTTTCTACAGCTGATTTAATCCTTTTATTTTCTCTTCCTTCCTGAATATCTTCGTTTATTTCTTCATTTCTAATTTTTAATTTCTTATTCTTTTTGTAGCATTTTGGTGATGACATAATTTCAATTTCCATCATATCCTTCCTCATTTGTTGGGATAAATTACGACGAGCTTTCTTTGGTCGACGGATTTCAAACTATCAATAGTAAAACAAAATTCCTTTAGTATAAACAATAATTTATTTCAAAAGATATTAAATTATTTAAAAGGAAATGTATTGAAATCACTACTTCTAAGACAAACTAATATAAACATTTTTTAAGCGATTTTTCCTTACCATTTTCTCACTCTGTAGAGGTTCCATTTTGTATAAATGTGGTGTATAAAGGTATAGAATATCGATGAAGAGAGAATGAGGTAATAATGGTTAAAGATAAAATATATGGTTATATATATAGTGATAATGAATGCAATGTCGAGTGAATTATATCATTATGATTACTAATCATTTTCTATCATAACTCCCTGTTTTAATTACAGTCAGTATATTTCTATGTGATTAATACTCATAGCCACACTGTTTATAATCCATATTCATCTCTCTTTGGTTAAACTGAAAACTGTTGTTAACATTTTCCTTTTTATTTATACAATTGCATCAAGAAAGTATCAGACTGTTTTCTAAAATTAATTACTTCCAAATATCGTATTAAATAATTCTACTTCTTTTATGGATATTAGCTGCTTGATATATATATATATACTTGATATTCTTAATTTTCAATAGAGCTCATCCTTGGGTGATATAAAACAATTTCATAGAGTTTCGTCAAAATTGGACAAGTATTGTGTTTTCCAGAGATTTAACGATCCAAAATTGAACGCGTTTTCAAAAACAATAATATATGAATAATCCACAGAAATGATTAGTAACCAAAAACTTAATCTATTTTTGAACACTAAATGACATAATATTGTAGATTAATGATCAAAATATCCACAGACAGGTGAAGATAGATTAAGAACAATATTCAGTATGGATATAAATTGTACTCACATAGAAATATAATAACTGTAAATAGAACAGAAATATAATTAATTATGATAGAAAATGATTAGTAATCATAATGATATAATTCACTCGACATAATATATTATCACTATAAATATCAGCTCGTATTGTATCTAGAATCATTATTACTTCATCCTCTCTATATTAACAACCTTTACCTCTATACCCTAAATCTACAGATAATGGAAAATCTACAGCATGAAAATATGGTAAATTAAATTTGCAAATTCATCCTTTTTTTTTTCAATCTTCTTGATGTTAATTGAAAGGTCTCTTAATTTGTATTTCTGTAAGTAATATACAAAACATATTTGATATCATCTTCGATTTTAATAAGCAGGTTTTGAAAGCCAAATACTAACAGTTTATCGTCTTTTCTACCTATATCTACTTTCATTTCTTAACGTATATTATTTCAGGTTGAAGACTTATTAAATGGAAAATAACCGACTGTAGATAATAATTATATGATACTAGATTGTAGATATCCATATGAATATGATGGTGGTCATATACAGGGAGCAGTCAATACTTATATTAAAGATTCTGTTGATGATTTATTACAATTACAGGATAAACCTCGAATCTTGATATTTCATTGTGAATTTTCTTCACAGCGAGCACCTACACTGTAAGTTACTAACATCGGAAATATATCTCATATAAACGAGTGCATGCTATTATCGAAATAAATATATTTGTTGCGTATAATATGCGCATTATGCTCGAAATTATACTCTATTTAAACGTGTATGTTTTTCTTCTTTCAAATTAACTCGTTTGCTAATAACATGATACAAATATTAGATATAACTTTAAACCTGTTACAGTGCCTTCTGTTAAATATTGACTACGAGTAGCGGATTTCTTTCAACCACCCAAATCTCCATTTAAACGTCAATATTGTTCTTTTTTAGATTGAGATATCTTCGATCACAAGATCGGTTATTGAATAGTGATAATTATCCTAGTCTATATTACCCGGAAGTCTATATTCTAGATGGTGGATATAAAGCTTTTTATGAACACTCACAGGTAAATATATTTTATTTTATTTTGACAACAAATTTCAATCCTGCTCGTCTGAATAGTATATTGGATTATTTTTTTTTATTACGTCAGCAGATTTTAGACAAAAAATTAAACCACAACTTACTTCAATAGAAAAATAACTAAATAAATTCATCCTGTTATATATTTCAGAACCTGTGTGAACCCTGTGATTATATTGAAATGTTACATCCAAAGTTTACGGAAGAATTATCAATTTTCCAGAGTAAAAAATCTCCATGTAATAGAAATAGTGAAGACGAAATGAGAAAGCATTGCGTTATCAGATTTTAGAGTTTGTTATTGTCTGATTTGTTATTTGTTATTGTTATTATTGTTATTAAATTTTGTACAGTGTTATTCAATAACAACCAATCTTATTCTATTTTTGTCTAGTTTCTTGCGCGGCAAATAGTTCAACAATTTGTCAATCCTGCTCGTCTGAATAGTATATTGGATTATTTTTTTTATTACGTCAGCAGATTTTAGACAAAAAATTAAACCAAAATTTACTTCAATAGAAAAATAACTAAATAAATTTATCCTGTTATATATTTCAGAACCTGTGTGAACCGTGTGATTATATTGAAATGTTACATCCAAAGTTTACGGAAGAATTATCAATTTTCCAGAGTAAAAAATCTCGATGTAATAGAAATAGAGAAGACAAAATTAGAAAGCATTGCGTTATAAGATTTTAGAGTTTGTTATTGTTAGATTTGTTATCTAGTTGATATTGTTATTGTTATTTATTGTTATTAAATTTTGTACAGTGTTATTCAATAACAACCAATCTTATTCTATTTTTGTCTGGTTTCTTGCGTGGCAAATAGTTCAACAATTTGTCATTGGAATTTTTCATAAAATTCTCCAAGTTAATCTGCAAATGGTACATAATCCTTTAAATTACGATTTAAAAATTGTCAATGGTAATTATTATTACCACTTATATTTTTGTAACAGGAGCGAAATGGAAATATTTTTTTATATATTGTTGAATACTTGCCCTATTGTTTTATTGGCTCTATAAAAGTATAGATATAAATAATCCTTTAGAGGCGTTTTTAGAAAGAGATCACATTAAATAATAATAATGTCAAATAAAACTAAAGAGTAGGATACCATAGAATTTTATTCCGCTATTTAATAAAAATACAATAGTAAATCTGTTTTGACCAAACATATTTAAATCGAAAATTAATATATTAAGATAGCTTGCCAGGCAAGGTAACATACGCCCACACAGCACTGTCAAACCATTTTTTCTTTTGAATTATAGCACATACCAATATATCTCTCATCTAAATCGTCAAATTCGAACTTGACGGCCGTCTTGTGCATTTCAAAGCTGTTCCAACAGTGTTATTCAATTACAACAAATATTAGTACATTATTGTCTAGGTTGTTTTTATTGATAGAAAACTAAAATCCATAAGAATCAGGGCTATTAAAGATAACAACAGAACAGACTGACACTTTAAAAAAAAAAAGATACTTTAGGGTAATCAATCATTATTGAAATATATTGCAATACTACAGGGAAATATATTTTTATGATATATATTCTAACCTTGAAAAATAACAGTAACGATTTTCCGATTGAAATTAAAACAACATAACTATGAAACTACAGTTTTATACAAACATTATAGTTGGCTACACAATCAATAGAAAAATCATCAAGATTTTTATACAAAAATATCATAAAGCATGTGCATTGTTTATTACAATATGCAAATGAACATTTTTCTGGGTTAATTTTGCGAAGGTACTTGTCAATTCGGCGTATGTGTAAATACTTGTGTAAATTGGGGGACAAGAACATTATAAATCCGGAAAATGCGGCATAGATATCTAATTATTAAAACTTCTATTTTCTTGCCACGATTTTGCAATTCAGATGTTGAGGGTGCAGAATTGCGCATCGAATCCAGGTTGACGAATCTTCAGAAACCAGTTCGTTTTTTCCAAGTTGAACTTCAAACTTCTATAGTAATTTTGTTACGTACAAAAACATGCGTGATTTAGCAAATGATTCGCCAATGCAATTTCTTCTTCCAACACTAAACACTATCAATCTGTAAAATATAATGATACTTCATTACTTTTATGAAAAATGTGATAAAAACATTCTGGCATAGGATTGGCATAAATACAGAGCTTATTTTCAGACTCTTACTATAACATTCCGAATGACAACCCAATTTATTCTTTATCATTTACATACAAATTCAGATTAAATAGTGTTTTATATGGAAGTCACCTCAGCTTCTTGAACCAAATCGAAACTTTACATTTTACATAATAGTTACTTTTGTACTTTTTTAACTGAACCATGGAGTTCTCCAGGTAATTGTGATTTGTTTTTTCTAGATGGTACACATGGGGTACAGATAATCCAGAACGTACATGTATGTTGAAATACGTGAAATAGCCGCCCAATTCAGTTAATCAATTAAATTGTTTTCTTTAGGTGACATAGGCGTGCGTTGAAGAACGATTGTTGAAATTGACGGGCCTCTATTTAACTATATGACACAAGAAATACACATAATTGGTCACTGCACATTTATCACCACGAAAAAGTCATAAATTCAAAGGAGGGCACATTAATCATTACTTGTAAAAAGAATAGAATTTTAATTTATATATATGAAACTTACTGTTGTCTGGTTGGGTGATCACTTGGTAATAAGTTACCATCAACATCTAAAAAAAATTCAAGATAAAATTCATATGGTTTTTCCCACGTCGTTTCGTCTTTACAAGTATGATACAAATTAGTTATTAACTGAAAACAGGGGTAGATAGATATAAAATAAATTATCACTCTAGTAGAAGCGAGTGCAACTGGCTTTCCAATTTGGAGAAATTGCTAACACATTGAGTACATGTTCATTAGTTTCTGTTATGGACAACAACTAGATCAACAAGGTTTGCCTAAAACAATCGACAATATTGAATAAGATTACTATTTATATATATATAAAACCCAAACAAAAGACCATAAAAATGGGATCATAGCCAATCAGACATGCAACAAAATCAGACTGCTTTCAGAAAGAACCTACCGTTGATTTAGCTGGAATTGTATATCCCTCTATTTCAATATCTTCTCGGACATAGTGTGGTATTCCTAAAGGGATATGACGTAGGTAGCGAAGGCATTCTAGAATAACAGCGTTGGTGTATGGAAGTTTTGATCTGTCAGAAAGACTTGGTTCTTCGTCACCAATCCTGAAATAACAGATAGTCTAAGCCTATTTTTAGATCCTCGCTTATAGTTTATAGTTATATAAAATTCATCAAATTACCTACCTATCATCAAGTTCTTGATGAATACGGTACTGAACTTAAGGATATTTCATCATCTTTAATTACATTTTGATTGAACTGTTATTATAAGGACATGTGCTCTTTTATGTGCGATGATGTCTTCAAGATAAGTCTACTCAATATTCATAATGAAAATCAATCCTACTTAGGATTGCAACGAACTAGTCATGTAAATTGTGCCATTTTCATTCAATCACGCAGTTTTTTATGTGCAATCCGGAACCAAATTAAATGTTTTTGATGCAATATTAATGAATAAATATCAATTAGGCTATAAATATTCTTATTGATTTAAAATTATTTTTTTTTCTATTTTTTTCAGGTGCAAGAAAATATTGCAACATTTTCTCATGTTCGAGACGCAACTTCCAGGCTAAATCGCCATTACTTCCGGGAAGATGCTGTTTCCATGGAAACATCATTAAAACAAAATTCTTTTCAACAGCAATAGCGCGATTAAAACTGTAATTGAATTCCTCCACTGTAGAGATGACTGATTCTGCTTCTTTTGGTTTCAAACGTTCATTTGTTAACTAAAAAAGTTTTAAAAAACATTTTAAGCTCGGTCTTCACAATCAAACAATAATTGTTCAAAACATCATGGTGTTATGCCTGTTGAGTTGCGAGGTGAAAGAGAAAAGTGAAAGTTTTCATAAATGCATGGGTTAGAGAAGAGGTCAGCAGGGGACTACTAAGACATTTTTTTTATATATAAACAATGTCTATTTACACTGGATTGGGCAGCAGGCTACGCCTATAAAAGCTATATATAAGCCCTCTCCTTTAATTAGACATTATTGAGTGAGTTACAGCTTACAGACAAGATTAGCTTCAGATTGTGTTTTACATATGAATACATCTTCCATATATTTATTATCGGTTGTTGAAAATATAAAATAAGGAACTGGCCGCATTTTGTCCTGAAAAGCCGCAATTTTGGTGTCATAGTTAGTGCAATTAGTGCAGGATTTTCACGCTAAAGGAGCAGTTACTTTTTGAAGTAAGTTTGGAGAATTCATGTTCTCAGGTTATTTCGGTTGGCTAATGTATGAGATTAAATAAATAAATAGCCAAATAAATGGTAACTATAATATTTTTTAAAGAACTGGGTGTTCCAAATGAATGGATACCCTTTTTAGACAGTTATAAACGCAGTCTGAATATGTTCTCTTAAATAATGTAATGCCATATAACATTCAATTATTCATATAAATATATTACAGTTTCTAAATCGATGCACCCAATAACATAATGTTCGAGAAGCAGTCTATTTGAAATATAGATGTAACTTTCGTTCGTATTTTATTAGTTTCGTTTCGTATGTTTTTATTAGCTATTGGCTTTGTACGTAACTACTACTGTAGTGGTTACGTACAAAGCCAATAGCTAATAAAAACATTTGAAACGAAACTAATAAAATGCGAACGAAAGTTAGGTCTATATTTTAGTTAGACTGGCTCGAGAAGTAAACCTGTATGACATTTCTGTACCTAAGCCTGTAGTAACATGTAGATTAAGTAATAAAAAATAAACAACCCATTCTGGAATATTAACTTTGAAGATAACATAAAATTTGGTTACTTGTTTTGGTCTCCAGAATATAAAAAGTTTGTTGACCCTAGTCACCTTTAGTTATCAGAGTATACACTGGGGAGCACTATTGTTTTTTAATTTTCGGTTGCATTGGATGTTTTAACCGATTATAATCATTATGGCAATGTTTATTGGACAGAGCCTATTGGCCATTCAGTGCATTTGCGCGAAGACTGTGATAGATCAGAATGGTCATAGAGTTCTTAAAACATCGTGATCATTTGTATAGACTTGAAAATGGTCTTTTTGGTCAATAGAAAGTTTTACAGCCGAGCACGAGACATAGTACAGTGGGTCCAGGCCTGCTCGTGAAACGCTTGAAGCAGGCATGCCAAATATCACACATGACCAAACTGAATACAGTGATAGGATCATCTTTCCTACTCTTCACATCAAATTGATGGAACAATTTTTCAAGGCAGTTAATACCGAAGGTGAATTTTTCCAACCCATCACCACAGCAATACTAGGGTTTGAGAAGTTCAAAGCAAGTGTTTTTGATGGCCCAGAGATTCGAACTCTCATTTGTGATAATCAGTTTATAGGCCACTGTCCTATGTACAGTCAAAATTGAATTTCTAGCATTACTTTAAGCTCATTATCTTATTATAGATAAGAAACTATCGACTTCACTAACAACACTCTAAACATATTTTTTCAATAGGTCAGGTCACGTCTTAAGTGCAGTTAGAATTGAATTTCCCGCATTACATTGTCCCCCAAACTAAAATGTAATCCCTATAAACACCCCCCCCCCCCCTGCATTAATCGGTAACATGGAAAAAACGTTACGTTTGGTTTTTTCGTTTATCTGGCTACTTAAAGATAAATGAAAGATTCTTTACTTTGGCTCATGATCCTTTACAAGAAAAAAGTTTGTTGCTAAGATGACCCCCTTGGAGAGGGTTATCGTTTGTGACAGTCGTTCATTCAGAACTTCGATGGAAACAATAAGGCGGATAACTACAAAGAACATGTGAACAGAATGCTCTTCGCTTTTTCGCAATCTTGAGCTTCATTTTTTGAACAGCAACCTTGATCAGTTCCCTGAAAACCTGGGAGATGTGAGTGACGAACAAGGAGTGCGATTCCATCAAGACCATGAAAGATCAAAGGCACTGGAACAAAAGTATGATGGAACATTAAACGATAATACCCCAAAAAGGAAGTGAACAAACGCAAAAGTTACAAACGCAGACAGTACATGATGAACTTTTGTCAGATGTGGTAATGTTCTGAAAGACGCTTTTCTAACTATTGAAAATCGTTCCAGAAAAATGCAGCGCAAACAGCAATGGTGTGCTTCGATCTAAGGTCACTGTTGAATGTTCTTTTTTTATTTCCTGTATAACATTATATTGATTTGAGGCTGTCATTGCATTGTTCTTTAATAATGCTCAATTTTTATACGCCCACACATTAATGGAGGCGTATATAGTCGTCGCCCCTGTCTGTCCGTCTACAATTGTCGTGGACACGATAGAGAGCTGGTTTCTTGATTAATATTGACGACACTTGGTGTGAGTCTTTGTAATCACCCAAGAATGAAGCCTATTAAAAATCAGACCAATCGAAAAATATTTTCTATGAGTTATTGCCCTTGTTCTTGAATTGTTTGTGGACACGATAGAGAGATGGATTCTTGATGGATTTTGACGAAGCTTGGTGTGAGTGTTTGTTATAACCCAAGGATGAACCCTATTGAAAATCAGACTAATCGAAATATTTACCATGAGTTATGCCCTTGTTCTTAAAAACGCGTCTGCCTTTGTTCTCTGTAAACAAGATATAGAGCTGGTGTCTGGATGGATTTTGATGAAATTTGGGGTGAGCGTTTGTCATCACGCAAGATTAAACCCTATTGAAAATCAAATTACTCGAAAATTATTTACTGTGAGTTATTGCCCTTGTTTTTCAATTCTTTGTGGACAGGATAGAGAGCTGGTTTCTTGATGGAATTTTACGAAGCTTGATGTAAGCTTTTGTAATCACCCAAGGATGAACCCTATGAAAAATCTGACCATAGCGAAAAATATAAATCTGATATTGCATAAAATCTGTAGCTTGCAGAAAAAAACTCTCAAATTGACCAAAGTCTTTCCTTAAATGCAACAGAATGTTCCCCAGTGAATTATCAAATTCACTTTATAAACAAAAAACATGTAAGGTCGAGAAGATACATAAATACATAGAAGTGGATAAGAAACTGTCTACTTCACAAACAACACTCTAAACATATTTTTCTAATAGGTCAGATTAGGTTGACAAAAAATATAAATAGAAGTGCATGTCAAATATGCACCAAAATGAACTAACTATGAATCCCAGCGTTACTATAAGCTCATTATTTAATTACCTAAAGCGGCTGAAGCTTTGACTTTGACGACCTGTTCCCCAAACTAAACTAAACATTAATCGGTAAAATGGACAAAACGCTGCGTTTTGTTTTTTCGTTAATCTGGCTTCTTTTAAGTGGATGAAAGATTGTCGCTATGGCTCGTGATCCTTGTTGGTTGGAATTTTGTCAAATAATCGGATACATAAATAAATGAAATTAAGAGATGTTATCTTTAAGGGCACGTTTTGTCAACCTACTAGGGGTTAAAATGCACAATTTAGCTTATCACTTGTAGATAGCTTGCGCTTCATTGAGTAGGTAAACATGTATATGAAATAAATAACATTATTGCATATACAAGATATAATTGGACTAGAGACTATATTTCACATTTAACGTTTGTACTTTCGGTTATTACAGAACTAAAATGTGGGAAATAAGTTGGTTGATTTACTTTGTGATATTGTGTCTTCTCAGTTATATGATTTATATATGGATGAACAACAAAAAGGGAAGACTGCCCCCAGGACCATCCTTCGTTGAATCTTTTAAAATTATGTATGGATTTATCACCAGAGAAGATGCCTTTTTAGTAGGAGAAAAAATGGCTGTCCGATTTGGAGAAATTGCCAATGTTCGATTTCTTGGTAACAATATGGTATTTCTCAACAGTTCCAGAATTATTAAGAAACTATTGAACACGGCTGCTTATCGTGACGTCACTAACGACCGACCACCATCATTTCTGAGGGACTATCTTTACCAGGGTGGCCAAGACATTGTATTAAATGACTATAATAACCATTTGGTCAAATTAAGGAAGATTTCCCATACAGTTATGAGACTCTATGGTGAAGGAATACACGCTTTTGAGAAAATGGTTAATCCGGAAGTGGATATTTTGATAGAAAATCTGACACAAGCAACTGATAAAGAATCGTTTGATATGGATGCAGCATTTGCAGAGGGTTTAGTCAGAATTATACACGTGTTTGTAAGTATGATTATACTTTATATTTGATATGTTTACAGAGACTGTGGAATGTGGACAAACACCAACTTCAGGCCCAACGGCAGTTTGATATATATGGTTCCCTGTCATTAAGACACATATTCTTTAAGCACATGTAGCGTGTTACTTTAGGCACACTTCTCCTGGTCAAAGTGGTTTATCCGAGTCATTATCATTAAGTCTGTGATTCAATCACATCTTATACATATTCATTTTAGCTCACTATCAATAATGATCAACTAACCAGTGGCAGGGTGGGAGGACATGGGAATGCCCTTTCAAGGATAAAAAAAATGGAAAAAGGAAAACAGAGCTAATCCTAGTGAAAAGATGGATTAAGAAAACGTTTGAAAATGATGAACAAGCTGTATTCCTGCATTTTATTCAATTTGAATATGTTATAGTGATACAAACTACATTTATTTTTGACTTCTGTTTTTGGCTTCTTTAATTTCGTCTTTTGTTGCATATGCAGGATTTATACCGAATACAATAAAACATTCTTCTATATAACAATGGCTCCAATCAGCGTTCTCTTTATGAAGCAATAAGTAATATAAATAGGGGAGTTCTTCATTAGTATATCCGGAAGTTACCCCGATGACATGGACCTCAAAGTCTGATTGGTTGGTGTGTTCTAATAATAGATCTGTCATCTGCTTCTGGCACATGGCAAATGATATTGTTTTGATAAGCGATCAAAAAAAAAGTTCTGTCATTGAAAACGGACTTTGCGTTGTTGCTTTGGGACAATCTGGCACTTGTTAAAGCTAAGATGATAAATGCTGTGAAAAAATGTGCCACGCTCACTGGACATGTCATCGGGGTCACTTCCGATATACTGGTGAAGAATGATACGAGATGCGAAAAAACACTGCAAGTTTTAAGACGGTTTTCTGTTTTCTCTGCATAAAGAAAAAAAGCATGTACACTTCGAAATTGCTTGGATATCTATATCAAACAAGGTGTGTCGAT